>CM050169.1:155680180-156210180 GCA_027410445.1 Discoglossus pictus
GGGTATGGGAATGCTTTATTATGCTTCAATATACAGAACATGTGTGCATTATTAAAAAAGAAGAGTTAACGAGGAGACATATTTCAGACTGTGCTCCTTTATCTCTAATGATAATTTCAAATTCATTATAGCCCTCCTACTAAAGGCTAGTATACTAGTTCATCCTGAGGACATTGGTGTCTGCTGGCTGCTCCAGCTGACTGATTTAAGAGGGAATCTGGTTGCCAATCCACAGAGACCAGTAGTTCTCCCATTTCAGATCTGGCTGCTACTGTTCTGCTACAATTGTCTGTTCCTCTAGTGATAATAAAAATACAAGCCATTAAAATAATTAGTCAAGTTAGAATTTAGATGGCATTAACATTTTTGTTTTGTTCTATTTTAAAATTTATAAGAACATTTCTGAAGTATGCAACAACATTAGCACCTGTACAGGTCCTGGGCTTAAAAGCATTTTCGGGGGAAAATGCTTTATTTTAGCAGACATGGAAGTTAAGTGCAAGGCTTGAGGAGGCTGGAACAGAGAAGGGCACTCAGGGTTTGTTTGTCTGCTTTCTATCTGAATCAACCAGTCAATCAACAAAGCCCCCTCTATACCATCTCCTTCCACTCCTGAATAGATTAGAATAACAAGCAGAACACAAGGCAGTAGGTAGTGTGTAAGACAAACTTGGAAATCCCAGATATAAGCAGAGTCTGCTAAAATAAACATTTCCTCTAAAATGTTGTTATTCTGATGACTTACATAACTGCTAATGTTGTTAATTTGTTACATACTTCAAATACTTAATTATTTCAGTACTCACAATATTTCATTATTTAGGCCCTGTGCCATTTCTAATCATCAAATTTTGATGATCAAAATTTTAATAAAAGTTATACAGTAAAAACACATATTTTGAACTCCATAGAGGCAGCCATTTTATCTCACTCTCTCTGTTCACCGACTTAAAAAGCTTAAATGAAGCAGGAAACAGAAGTGATTAGCAGAAATTGTCTAGAATGACAGCCCTTGGCACATTCAAAGACCTGTAAAATGTATCTAGTATAAAAGTACAGATGGTCATAGTAGTCGGGGAATAAAGCAAGCTTGTTTTAGTGGTAAATACATATTATTGGCCCAACTAAAAATGTCTTTTCAGTTTGAAAAGTTCTTAACCCATCTCCAAACAATCTTTGGAGTGTTGTTTATTATAGAAAATAAAATATTACAACTGTTGCAGGTAACTAAATACCAATGATGTTGATGTAATGGTAAGTATAGAGTTAATAGTACATATAAATGATATGATTAGTTAGCGTCAGTCTGCTTACACTTTGAAGAAAATGAACACAATTTAGATTTATTAGCTGGGCACCATAAACAAAAATTGTTAGGGAGTAAGTTCAGAGTTTAAGATGTGCATTGTATTCAGTAAAACTTCCTCATCCTCTATTTTTGGCTGTCCATGTTCTTTATTTCCTACTCCCAGAGAGTGACCTCCAAAGCTAAGTTAATCATACAGTATGATAGAGGACACAGATATAGGATAATATGCCTTTAAAAAGCACCCCGAGCCTGTATCTCAGACTATATAGTTTGCTGATGAAAAGAAAGCTACGGTATGTCTCCTGTCCTTAGATAGAGCAGTTATAATCAACGTATTCCCAAAAACAGAGCTACCATCTTGTTCTACCAGGTACCATTCTATTTACACACACATTCATAAACCACTAATATGTTAAAAACAGATCTACTACCTTAATATATGCTAAATGAATATACACTACTGTTCTTATAAAATATAAGGATATATAAATAATCTATGTAGGCACCATTATCCCTAATCCATAAATGTTATTTCTGAAAGGTTTTCTGCTTCATCTGTTTCTATAAACAGTAAAAACATAAATATAATTGGTAAGATAAGCAGGAAACAAAGAGCTCAATTCAATTGCAAGCACGCAACTCAATGGTAGTATACTGTTTCTCACCGGTCCTGCTGCAGGCTCGCACTGTGCTACAATTCCGGTGCTATTCAATTGAACAAGGCCGCAACTCACTGCCCAAGATCTGAAATCGTAAACCCTGATTCCATATGTAAGCAGAGCAGGGCTTGCACATGCAAGCCCGTAGCTACTGCTTAGACAGAGCCAATAGTAAATGAGACCATGCAGGGTCCCCACATGAACCCCATGATGCAGTGGTCCCCATCGGGACCCCTGCAGGGTCCCTACATTAACCCTTGCTGCTGGGGTCCCAATTCAAATTTCCTGCTTTGTGGGTCCTTAATGGACCTTAAAGTACTCGCACTACAATTGTAATTTACCCCTGCCTAAAATGAACCCCATCAGTGCCATAAGGGCCTATATAGACCCTTATGGGACTAATGGAGTTAATTAGAGGTTCATGGGGGTCTGTATAGAGCCCCATGAGTGATGGAGTTAATTACAATTGTAGCGCGGGTCCCTTAAGGACCTTTACGTTCCTTTAAGGATCCGCAAGGCAGGAAGTTTGAATTTTAAATGCTGCGGGGGTCCTGATCGGGACCACCGCAGCAAGGGTTAATGTAGGGAGATTGAGGGGGTTTTGATTGGGACCACTGCATCATGGGGTTAATGTAGGGACCCTGCAGGGGTCCGAATGGGGACCCCGCAGCATAGGGGGTTAATGTTAGGTGCCAGAGGGGTATTTACAGTACCCCTGTGGCAAGGGTTAACTATTTGTGTCCAGCCGGCCCTTTAAGGTCCCGCGGCTGGGATTTCAAATTGTGTAAATGCCGTGGGGTCCTGATTGGGATCCCTGCAGCAAGGGGTTAATGTGGAGACCCTGCGGGGGACCCAATTGAGACTCCTGCATCATGGGGGTTTACTTTAGGAGTGGGGGGGTTAGGAGCAGAGGGGACGTTTAGGATTTTGGGCTAGATTTCCTATTTACGAGTTTGAACGCAAGTGCAGCCTTGTGGAATTGTAGGAATTGAATAGCGATTTGTGATTGTAACTGCTGAGGACTTGACAGATCAAAGGCTTAAATGGGCTGTAAGTTACAGTAACAACCGCAGGGATTTTCAGCCCATAACCCGTAGACCGTTTTTGGCCCACAAAAAAGAATAGCAAATTAGCTTACGGGCTCCATTAGGGGCGCACGTAACTTACAATCGCTCAATTGAATCAGGCTCAAAGTCTGCTTATGACTGGGTAAATGGACTCGGTATTCCACACAAAAAATAAGTAGATCGGTTTCAGTAACACTCTGTGCACCTGGGTATAGTATGAGTTATTCCAAAACATTGACAAGCAGAACCATACATTCCAGTTTATCAAAGAGGGACATATTTAAGGAGCTTGTGTTGGGGTGTGGCCTGATGTGTATTTTAACATTTGACATATCTATATACATATTCTATTTATCTACATTTATAATATATAAATACAAAAAAAAACGCTCTGATATTAGTCCAAAAATGTCACCCACCACATTTAAATCAAAATATAAATTCATTCAATCATAATATGATTCTTTATTCGTCCGATTCAGCTTTCGCCCATCCATCTAGAACATATTATTGATGAATATAGAGGTTCCACTGTGTGTGTAAATATAATTATATACATATATAATTTTATTAAATAAACTTGCAATTACAAGGTGATTATATAGATTCACATGTATTATAGTTAAATGTTTTTAAATTAAAGAATGCCTTTGAGAATAAGTGTCTCAAGCTACTTGTTAACTGGAAAACTAGGATATATACACATTTTAAATATAACAATGCAAATTGTGATGGTATTATTATTTACAGACTCTAAAACAGTCAGGATTAGCAAGAGAAGCTGTGACCTGTTCATAATGCTAAAAAAAAACGTTATTTTTTTCCATTTAATAAAAACAAGAAATTAGAGTATCAGTATACATTTGCACACATTCATTTCTCATCATATTATATGTGTTTTGAAACACACAGTGTAAGGTGCCATTAATACTACATGACATTTATTAAAGAACATTGCAATATATAATAATGAATCACAATAATCTAAATACTGCAACACTTTTCTTTCACACAGATATTTTTTCTACATTAAGATGCATACTGTTTAACTGTCATAATTTTAAGCTATACTTATGTTTATCTTCAATAATAAATTGTAATGTATTTATCCAATATATTTCTGAAATAATGAATTACTTAAACTTACAGCACATTTTCACAAATATGTATGCACTAAAGTATCAGTATGTGTCTGAAACTGATATATACAAATGTATATATCTATATCTGAATATATACAGTATATGATGATATGAATATAGAAATATGTAGTCACATAGCACCTGTAGCTTCGCTTACAACTGTTGTTTCTTTTTAAGACTATATTAAATTCTCAATTTAATGAGTATAATGATATCACAAATTAATCTAATGGTGTTTGTAGCTAAAAAAAAAATCAATGGGTTGCTTAAAGGCATATCCAAGTTTTATGGATGAATACGTTTCTGCATTTCTTAGGCAAAAAGCAGCCTATATGTATGCAGCACGTCTGATAAAACATTTTATGTTTATTAATATAAAAAAATCTTTCTATTGATGATGCTGACACCTCCAGTGGTGTCTAAATAGGCATCTGACCCCCCTTCCCCCCTCATCCCCCCATCAGCATTCAGCATCAGGGGAGCAATATTAACTCACTATTTACCTGATGTTGCTTGCTCAGCCAATCTCCTTGAAGTTTCCTGTCTATTTGTCAGCAGCAATACATAGCACATATCAGTGATACACTACATATCCCAGGCTGCTTTGCAGTACAAACAGGAACCCCAGAGTTAATTCAAAAGTTTCAGCTAACTTAATCGGCCAAAACAAATCATTTTAAATTTCATGCCAATTTAGTCTTGGTTTTGAGAGTATAAACCCTAATTTACAACTGTCAGAAATTAAAGACATTTTGCTGACTTCAATGTAAGTGTTTAAGTGTTTATTTTGGGATTTTGTATGCAAACAAATGTTTGCATACACTACTAATTATCCTCTATCAGATGCATTCATAATCCAGGAAACTTAAGTATGCCTTTAAGTGTTGATTTTACACATGTGCCAGATTCTCATACATACTCTCATTGGGTAAATAAAATAGCACTGCCCAAATGCTCTCCTCTGCAAATGTCATTGTAGTGAGGGTTAAAACATGGATGGGGAATTTAAAGGGCAGACCCACATAATTGCATGTTTGGGGGTGGAATAAGGGCTACGTCAGGGGGAAGACATGTGGTAACAATGTCTGGAGGATGAGTATGCATGGCCAGTGAAGGATGTATGAATCAAGGAATAGCCATAGAATGGTACATGCTTAGAGAAAGGTTATGAATAATCAGGGATGGAGGCATGGACGGCAAATGTAGGGAGGATATGGAGGAGGGGGGAATCACAGTAAAAGAGAAAAGCACTTCATTAAAAAAGTTGGTGGTGTGGTTGGAAGAGGGGTGGTCATGGAAGATGGGCACACATGGTTAGGGGATAGCTCATATGCAGGAATAAGGGAATCATGGAAGGAGGGAGCACATGTTTAGAGGATGGGTAGTATGGCTGACAGAGGGGAGAGGGACATTGGAGATCAAAGCACTTAGCTAGTGGATGAGCAGATGGTTAGATGTATTGGTGGTATGGTTGGGAGAAGGGGGATCATGGTAAGAGGATGGGTCAAACAGCTGGAATAAGAAAATCACGGACGGGGGCACATGGTTAGAGGATGTGAAGTAAGGCTGAAAAAGGGTGATCATGGAAAGTGGGAACACTTGATTAGAGAATGTGCAGTGTGCCTGGCATAGGTGGTGAAAATTGGTGGCGGAAGCAATTAGTTTGTGTATGGGCAGGACCGCCATAAGAGGAGGTATCATTAGATTTAGGGTTATATGATTACAGGATGGCAGTAGGGCTAGGTGAGAGGAAATCATGAGAGGTGGAGACACATGGTTAATTATGGCAGTATAGCTGGAAGATATTGGGATTGTAGGAGGTGGTGGAAAGGCAAAACCTTGTAAACAATAACTTAACACTTCACTTTGCTATGCATACTACAGCTTTCTTTGTGAATTGCTTAACAATATGTTCCTAGTATTCTATTATGCTGTGATCAAAACACTCTCAATATCATCTCCAAGTTTAACTTAAACATTTGCACTAGTCTTTCCAATTCTTATGTGAAGTAGCTTTAGTCACTCTAGAACCACTTACAATGTTTAGGAGTTTAATGATTAAACCATATGCAGCATTGACATAATAAACCCAGCAAAACATAATTAAACTTGCATCTCTACCTCCACTCCCTGGACCTTAAGTTTCATATGATCCTCTCTTGTTGTTTTTCCATCTTTCCTTTTTTTCCAGCAATATCCATCCTTCCTGTATTTCACCTTCTTCCGATTGTACAAGATCATGGAACCATTCTGTGGCCTGCAAGCAAGAAACAGTTTATGTTACTGGCAAGGAAAATACAGAGAAAATTTATGATGAAAGGTATTGAGGGCTAGAAAAGTCACTACAGAAAAGCAATATCCCACATTTAGCAAAGCATAATTTTTCACATTTTATTGCCACTCGCAGGATTACCTTAGATGTTTTATGGCCTGCAAACATTTACTTGTGGATTTTGTACCTAATGAATTAAATGTGTCACTGATGGGTATAAAAGCAGATCCTCTTAGTAATAACCGCTGTCTGACTGTGATATACGGCACTTGGGATTTGCTGTGATCTGAAAAACTACAGAAACATATCAGAAAAAAAGCTTTCAGGAAATATTATAGTCCGTTTTGTCCTAAGTACTATTAAGAATAATGAATATTGCATTAATTGGTGTAACATGTATGCCATGTAAGTAATTATAAGACATTTTCATTAGAAAGATATACCATATTACAGATGCTCCAGTATATGGCTTTGGCATCTGAAAAGGGGTTTTTGTTCCCCAATTTCTGATTTTTTTCCCTAAATTGGCTGGATGAACAACTATTGAGGCCTTTACTACACTTTACTAACAATTCCTGGTTTGTGTGTGTACTCCAATACTATGTCACCAACAACATGATGGGTTCTTCTTAAAGAGTTTTTAAAGCTGACTATACATTGTAGCAGACATTCTTGTCTACAGTAATGTTTTCTTGTGTACAGTTTAAATATACTAATTTGTGGCCCTTTTGTAGAGAAGGGGATTTAACTGCATGATAACACTGGGTTAGATATTATTTCATCATTAAAATTATCAAGTATTCCAGTTCTTCCAATTTAATACATTAAGCCATACATTATCATAATAAATAAACACAGATTATAGTGTATATTTTAAGAAATTATTTACTATAAAAAAGATAGTCAATAAATTTTATATGCCCCCCCCAAAAAAAATATAGAGAGAGATTTTTAAGGTTAAACTTTAACTTTAAGTTGATATGATGCTCTACTCGGGACACAGGACCACCCTATAAGCATAATAATAAATGGCTCTGTAATTCCTGAGTCTCACTTAACCTGTATTTGGACTCCCCACTCCTGAAAGCACCAAGCAAAGATGATTCATTCCTTATCATGTATTTGTACATCCATGGCATTGATTAAGCCTTTGTCCTACTGCACTTCCTCAGAAACAAACTCAACTTTGTCTTCTGCTGCCTATCCTATTGCACTCAGCTGTACCATAGGTGATTGTACCATAACTTTTATGTGCTTCTTGTAAGTATTCACTGCTTTGGGTAAAAACTCTGTAAAACCTATACTATTGCTCAGGTCAAGACCCCCACTCCTCTCGTATTGGTATGTTTAAATCTGTATTGCCATTAACCCTTCAACTAATGCAGTCATAAAATAGGAACTTTGCCATCAGCCCTCCACCAGTTGAAAGCACATTGGAAACAAATGTGAACTAAATAAATACATGTACATCAGTTAATTTTAGACTTTTTATGGACTATTTATCAAGTCCAATGCTTTTTGCACCAATTGTGCCTGGAGCTCAGCAGCACATTTTCTTCCTCTGAGGACTCCTTGATTCATGATTTACCTTTTTGATTAAAATGACTGCTGTCCACAGCTTATTTCCCCAAACAAATATAATGCTGGAGTTCTTCAGAGTACAAATGACGGATCAATAGAATGTTACAATTTCTGCAAACATAGGGTAGCTACCATGTTGTGCACTGAATAAACTGCAATATTATATTGATCAGCCGCTCTCTGTTTTGGTGATTTGACAACTTCCTTTTTTTTTTTTTTTCTTCTTTTTTTTTTTGTGAAAGCAAGTTTGGATAGATGGTGTTGATATTTTCCTATGGCCGACAACGTGTAAGAATACCATGTGCCTTCCAAGAATAAAAGATGCACAATGTAAATAAGGAAAGCCAGTAACTGAAAAAAGGTAGTATTACGACTTAGCTCAGTCTATAGTTTATTGTATTCATGGAAATGTGTCTAGAGCAAATATAATGCAAATAAAAATTGTCCATACCTAGTAATACAAGGATGAGGAGAAGAATTTAAAATGTATACATGCTTTTTTTATAATTTTTTATGAAATGTTTCTTTTATTTACTAAAATCAAAACAGAAAAGGGAAAATATCATGTTTTACATAGATAAACTATATGGACATAAATATGTCTAAGATACATTGAAAACAATATGATTAAGGATATAAAGAAAGGGAAATTATGAAAAAGAGAGAGACACAGCAAAAGAAAAATAGATGTAATGAAGGAAACCTCTTATATAGTATATTTGCATAAATAGTTTTTTTGAACCTTCTGATCAAATTAGAACGCTCTATAACTTTTTACAAATTCTCAACTAAAAAACAGAAAACTTTTTAAAACTTGTAAGTACTAATTTCTGTGCTGTGGTGTGTTTTACAGATAACAAAGTACCCAACCATATGCTAAGCAGAAGTCATTCATTTTGGAGTGATATAAAAATACACAAGAAAAGATGCTGCGCATCCCACTGAGACAGCAATACGCATTTGCAAAAATTTACAGTACTCTGTTAGTCACAGTAATTGGCTTTCGGAACACCAACTACAGGAAGAAATACAACAACACACGGCAGAAACAGAAGCAGCAGTCATAAAAAAACTTCCATACAAAATGCTCATCTGATGATATTTTATAGGGAACACTCCCAGCCAACAGAAGCAAAATTATAATACAGAACTAACACAGGAGGGAACATACAACTGAAACTCAAAATAAGTTGTGATTTCCTATGTTTACAATATACTTTTCTGAAGATATAAAATTGATGATTTGCTAAATATTTTTAGAAATGTACAAAAAGGTAAATAAAAGCAACCTTTAAATTAATAAATATTATTTCTAGCTATATGTAGTCCTTTAAGACTTCTGTGTCATAATCCTCTGGTTACCTGTAGCCACTTTTCTGGCCTTTCCTTCTCCTGTCTCTGGACTGCATATTTAAGGGCACTTGTCGCTCGTTATAAACCATAGGTTACCCGTGCATGTGCACCCAAAGTATGGGCTTGCATCTAACTTGGCCATTATGGGAGATGTTTACTTGCCCAGACTGTCACTGGCGGAGATTCCTGGGTACAATCTCTGAAGTCTACGCCAACAGTGCTCTGACTTGCCCTATGCTTTAGCTTGGAGGTCTTGTAGAAATGATTGTCTACCTGTTGTGACCTTGGCTTTGTTTACTGGAATGTTCTGATCTCTGGCAAACTGACCTCTGGCTTAGTTTCTTGGACTTGTCTTTTTGTTGCCTGCCCTGGCTGTTGGACTGTCCTCTGACTCTGCGTTTGCCTCTGGCTCATGTTTAGTACTGTTTGGTGGCACCCATGCTGCTACTGGACTCCATTTCCATTGGATCCTGACAATCTATTACACAGATTGCTTGGTTCTGGTTTGCAAAGCATACGAATATATTACTAAAATATTATTTTAAACACTTTATTTTACCATTTAACTTTAAATTAACAAAGGTCACTTTAAACACTTACTTAAAAGAAGTCCACAGCCTGTCAAACTGCTAGCATCAAGTTCCACCCACTAAAAGACTATTTCTATTCATAAGTGTTATCAGCCAATCAGTTGCTTTCATTGTGACATGGCACAGCTTCATCGTGTGCTAGCAAATCCTAAAGCTTGTGTTTGCTTTGCAAAATGTGCTATTAAAGGTCAAAGTGTAATCGTTGGTATAAATGTAAATTGGTATAGGACTTTGTCACAATAGCATATCACATAATAAATTAAAGGTTGTTTTTATTATTTTTTTTTATGAAAAAGAGTCTATTTTTCAGTTGTACTTATTCAAAATAAAGTAGTGGAAATGTGAGTCTTCAGTTGTTTAATTGTTATGACAGGTATTGTCTATGTGAGATTCTTAAAACAATTTTTATTTATTAAGTCAGAAATGTATACTAATAAGTCACCTTATGTGGCAAAACTATGTATGCATGTACTTTGCTTTTTGATGATTACTTCTCAATAATTATTAGCAAATAGTCACAACACTATGCAAAACAAGAAATTTGCTTTTTTTATTTTACATTTCTAGGTGTTTGTTTTTTTCATATAGAGTTCAACAACATTTTTTTTTCTTAGGAATTGTTACAAGATTAGTTCAAACAGGTCATCAACATGATGTTTTAGAATCTGCAAATTCAGAACAGAATTAAAACGATAAAAAACTTAAAAGTATACTTATTATATATGTTGTGATTTAAAAAATGCAATACATAAACTATTTTTAAAGAGAATTCTGAGTAATACCTTAATACAGACTTGTGTAAACAGCAGGTAACCACTTTTCCTACAAGAACTCCTATTGTGTAGCTCAGAAGGAACCTGAGGCATCGTACTATGTTTCCAGATTGTATCTTCTAACAGACCCACAGACAACTTTTTTTTAAACAGTTAAAGTATATACCATACACATGAGATCCTTTATTTGTATGAATCTCACAGCAAATTGCTATTTATGTATGTGTGTGTCTCAGAGTATAAGCTTTACCAACGGAACTTCTCTTCTTTGTATATATCCGTACTCTTCAAATTCAAGGTGTTTGGTGGACCAGAGTTATTTTTTGTACATGTGTACTGTTTTTTTACTAATTATTTGGAAATAACAGATATGACCAAATAACAGGTATGGGCAGGTATTGTACCTTATACCGTCTCCAATACTAGTGCTCCACAACCACTGTGAATTTGAAGCTCCGTGGAGGAGGAACAGGATGTTCTTGCCTATGACTTCTAGACATAATAGTCACCACTTAGATATCTACCGGTAAATAACTATCTTTTTGGCACCATTGCTTTATATAATTGGTAATAATGTATTGAAACTCAAGCCAAAATTCAGTTTTCACTGGAGCCACAAAAGGCCAAAATGCAGTAGGCTCTGCACAACTGCCCTCACTTTTTCATTAATCTATGTTTCCTCTCAATCTGAACCTAAAGTGAGCTAACATGGTTGGTGGTGTAGTTACCATCACAGTTTTTTCTAAGTTTTTTTTTTTTTTTTTTTTGTATTCTCACTGAATAGTAGCTATCCAACACAGCAATGAAAAATGACAAGGTGCATACTCTCATAATTATAACTACATTTGTTAAGTGTATACTTGTCATGAGTTGCAATAAAAAGGTTATTACAATGTTGATTATTATATTATATACTAGAATATTGCCCGTCAAAAAATGACGGCAATGAAATTGTAAGGTAGCTAATGCTGTTTGGTGTATAATACTGAAATATGTAATAGATTACTAAATGAATATACTTTACCTATTTTGAAGCATTGTGTTGAAGAGCTGGCAATCTGTTTTGATGTTGCTGGAGCATTAGTGGTGTGGAGCTGCTGTGTAAGCATGCTGAATGTGTGCACTGTGTGGTATGAATATCTGTAGGTCGTTTGTGGCGTTTTGCGAGTTTCTTGTGTTATTTTGCGAGTTTAGAGTGCTGTAGCCTCGTTTTCGTTTTGTTCGGCGGCCATTTTTTCTCTCGCTTACAGTTTTTTTTAGTCTCTAAACTCTTTTATTTCGAGTAAAATGAAGGTCTAAGTGGCATTTTTGAGGTCCTGGGTGCTCCCTCTTGGTGTAGGTAAGGTTTTTATGTATGTGCTGTGTGTATGTATTGGGTTTTACATTTTGTAATGTTCGCAAGTTGCGTCCGAGTGTTGCGAGGCCGTAATGTGTGTGTCGTGCTCTTTGGGTTGCGACGTGAACTTTGCGAGGTCCTCAGGTGCTGGCATGGAGCGCCTACGGCACTCCATGCCAGCAACTGAGGCCCTCGCTTCGCGAGGGTCCTCAGTTGCTGGCAAGGAGCACCTTCGGTGCACCATGCCAGCAACTGAGACCCTCGCCCAGTGCCCTCGCTTTGCGAGGGCCTTGGCTCGCGCAGCGAGCCAAGGCCCTCGCTACGCAAGGGCCGCGACTCGCGTAGCGAGCCCGCGGCCCTCGCTTTGCGAGGGCCTTGGCTCGCTACGCGAGCCCGCAGCGTTAGCAACAACTCGTACGCTCACAACTATATATGTGATTACTATATAATGTGTAGATGTACCGGCTGGGCATGCTCTTGTGCATTATTATTATTATTACTATATAATGTGTAGATGTACCGGCTGGGCATGCTCTTGTGCATTATTATTATTATTATTATTATTACTATACAATGTGTAGATGTACCGGCTGGGCATGCTCTCTGCGTGTACGCTTTCTCTATCTGCACCCTATGTGCACTGCTGTCTGTGTGCAATCTCTGTCTCTGTACCCCTCACTCTCTTTGTCAATCTCTCTGCACTCTCTGTGCGCTCTATCTGTGAACTCTCTCTGCGCTGTCTTTGTGCTCCCTCACTGTCTGTGTGTGCTCTTGCTCTGTAATTCTCTTTATGTCTCCCTCTCTCTCTGTACATGACTCCCTCTCTCTCTGTACCTGTCTCCCTCTCTCTCTGTACCTGTCTCCCTCTCTCTCTGTACCTGTCTCCCTCTCTCTCTGTACCTGTCTCTCTCCCTCTCTGTACCTGTCTCCATCTCTGTACCTGTCTCCCTCTCTCTCTGTACCTGTCTCCTTCTCTCTCTGTAGCTGTCTCCCTCTCTCTCTGTACCTGTCTCCCTCTCTCTCTGTACCTGTCTCCTTCTCTCTCTGTAGCTGTCTCCCTCTCTCTCTGTACCTGTCTCCCTCTCTCTCTGTACCTGTCTCCTTCTCTCTCTGTACCTGTCTTCTTCTCTCTCTGTAGCTGTCTCCCTCTCTCTCTGTAGCTGTCTCCCTCTCTCTCTGTACCTGTCTCCCTCTCTCACTTTGCTGTCTTTCTCTGAAATGCAAATGGCCGCCACGCTTCTGTTAAAATCAGTTTTTAGGCCCACCCCCACTTACATCATAGCCACGCCCCCTTTATGATGTCAGCGTTAGCAACATTTTCTGCTGCTCACAACTATATATGTGATAGCCTCCTTTTACTGGCTGATTTTCTTTTTTTAAATATTGTTAAATACTGGCTTCTATTAAAATAGAAATCAGCCCGCCACCAAATAAACTAATACAGTAATTAACACAGTGATACCATTTTGTATTATAAATCACACTAGATATGCAATTACACTATATCTGTGAAATGTACTGCAAGTTAGACTATTAACAATAACCCTTCCTTGTCAATCATCGTGCATGCAATCATGACAGCAGCATAATAAGAGGTCAACATTGTGGAAATCATTATCATGAAGCAATGCTAGTGAATGGCTGTTTTCAAATCTTGGTGAATCTAGTCCAAAGAAAAAAAAATGATTTTCTAATTTATTACCAAGACACATACAATTTCAAAACCATGAGAATTTAATACCAAATTAATAATACTTTATTTTTTAGAAAATAATACAGTTTATGTTGTTATTTATCAAGTTGTTAACCAAATAAACAGTGATTACAGGATGGCTAAACTACTGTAATCTGTTAAAATAACTTATATAAGGATCACTGTAATAAGGCCTTATTTGAAGATTACAATTAGGGAGGATAACATTACTGCTAAATATATATTTGTGCATCGAAAGCTGGGAAATTAGACACTAAGAAATCTGTGTGAAGCTCAGACTACCACGCATATTCTAAGAACATCTTATTGCCTTAGGATGGGAAAAACGAATGAATATATGAATGTTTACTAGTTGTTATTTAGTGCTTCCAGTTTATAAGATGCTAAATAGTGGTGATACAGAGGTAACTGGCAGTGGAGGCATTTTAGTATGTATGTAAGCAAAAAAATGCAAGAAAAATGGATACTTGTAATATTTTCCACCATTTTATCAAGGATATGAGAAAAGAGCAAGTGGGGACATCAGAAAGTAAAAAGATTCAAACTCAGGGGGGATATATTTTCTTAGCAACTATTTGGGCCCTCTCCGAAATTTCTCAAGATCACTCAATATAGTAAATCTAAAGTCTCAAGAAAGTGGCTTTGTTTGTTATTCTTAGCATACTTTTATACATAATTTACCAAATTCTAATTATGATGTTTTTAAACATTTCTATTTAATTTTAGACAATTTGTCATTACATGTGGAGGATAATATGTTATATTAGCATAAAATGTTGCCCCATCCAAAAATCAACTTACCATCTTACCAAAATCAACTGCCGTTGAACACATGGGCAGTGTCCTCCATGTTCTGTCATTTGATTACCATAATTAAGGGCAATGGAATTTCCAAATTTTCTGCATCCAAACTGGTAGGGGTTGGGGTACTCATCAATAAATCAGCATATATGCACTATAGAAAAACACGGGAATGGAGAGGGTCTCCAACAAGTCACTCTTTAGGACATCTTGATCTGTGTTAAATATTTGCAATATAAGTTTTTCTTGTAAAAGCCTTAAAACTGCTTTTATCCCCTGAGCAAAGGGAAAATAAATATTTTTCAGTGTGGTACTAAATTCTAATGGCTGGGAAATTGTATATGCTTTAGGAGTAAATGCATTGTTTGTTTCTTTGGACTAGATTCACTATGGTTTGCAGTGAAGGCCCTCTATAGATCTACGCCTATACTGTTTCTTCAAAACAGCCCCCTTCAGCCATTCATTAACGTTAACAGAACATCTCTGATTTAGGATATTCAAGAGTCCAACTGTGCACCAACTGTGTTGAGTGGTTTTTCTTCAAATTATTTAGTGTTATGTAGACTAAATTTGATAACTGAGCTATAGTAATTTACTTTTGCATAGAAAACAACATTAGAAGTACAGCCTATGTCTGCACTTTACACCCAACCTAGGGTTGACTCAGAGGGTGGACATTACATATTCAAAAGCTGCCCACACCGTTGGATAACACATGCCAAACATTAGCGGTCTCAAGACGGATAAAATAAAATCTGAAAACAGCACTGAACTCATTTGTTGCATGGAGACACTGCGTATAATATAAAAGAAACGCATACCAGGCTGTTCAGTAGCAAACATTGATTACCTGACATAATTAATAGGTTCTATCATATTGTAAAAATTATTCAACTTTATTGGCAGCAAACATCAATTCTCCTTTGAAATGCAATGTTCCCCAGACTGAAGAGGCAGCCCATTATGGTCCACCAATTATGCTTCTATATTTTGTACATGGAAAAGGGGTCATCTTGTCCTATCATGCTTGTTTTTACATCTATCACTTTAAAATGCATGGTACATGATACAGGTAGTTGAGTTTTTTTTTAAAATCATACTATAGGAACACTTTAGTATATTTTTTACTTGTTTATTTAATAATGTATCTGTAATAAAATCAGTATTTGAGAAGAAAAAAAACAGTGTAGCTTTTATAGATTCTATTTGAAGTTTTTTTTTTTTATACTGCCAACAGATATGCCTCTATCTCATGTCCAGGAGATGGGAGAGGATCTGTCCTGGAGGCTGTCCTGCTCAATCTTTATCCGCCTCTTTCCTACAGTGGACATTGCAGACAAACTGATTGCTCATGAAAAAATTAGAACAGCCTATTGGGCAGAGCTTCTCCGACCTCTCAAGCTCCCAAGTCAAATAATATGGGGAGGAGAGAAGGAACTTTGAAGAAAACCAATTAATTGCAGCATTTAAAATGTATATTTGATCTTTAGTCTTTCCAACAAATATACAGATGTGTTTGTTAATCTCTCTAAAATAAATGTAATCCCATTTTATAACCACTACAGTAGCCCTTTGAAAAGTTTACACGCACTAAATACTCTAGTCAACCTAGGAACACATCAAACTTGTCAAGCTATTTAACCAGCAGTTTTACACATAATCACAAAATAACATAATAATTTTAAGCAAATCAGAACATCCAGTTAAGCAATCACCTATAATGAAGTTCTATTGTGTCTGTTTCCCATATGGACATCTAGTTTGGGCTTGCCTCCATCCACAGCTTGTAGTATCCTTCAAGTTGCTTACTACATACATGTATCATACAGATAGGGTAATAGTAGCTGAAGGTGACCACACACTAGGGTAGATGTCAGTAAGCTATAGCTATAGATCCAAATGTTTCAGTCCTAGGTTACATCTGTGAATTCAAAGTAGTTTAGTAGTAGGTTGCTTATTTTTTTCCTATGGTTTCTGTGCATTTTCTTCTGTAACGCTCAATAAAAGACAAGTAGGCATAGATTGAATCTTTAACTGTAAAAGGGTGTAGACTCCTGCATTGTAAAATGACACAATACATTTACATTCACAATGCATTTTTTATTTGAAATAAATTGTATTCAATTTACATAAAACCTTGTGATTGTTTACCAGACTGGTCCTTTACATAATTTAGCTTTTCACCTTATTTTAAATTGCTGGTCAGAATGTTCAATCACTCTATAAGATTCCCTGCCTAAATAAAAGATTTTGATAGAACAACACATGAAACGTTCAAGTCCCACATGAAAAGGCTGACAGATTTGTTATTGCTCAGTTTCTCATGTGTAGGACTTTAATATAAATGTATAGTTAAATTATAAGGGAACAAACAGCTTGTTTTTGCACTTTCTGAACCGTTTTATTTCGCACAATGGATGCTTTCATTTTTGATGTATCATAGACCATCATTCCTAAGCATTATTAAAAAATTATCCTGTGATTGAGCCACAGGTGCCAGCCACTAGAGTCTTAAACATAAAAACATTCAACCTATCAATCTATTTTCTGGAGAAAGAAATTAGACAGGACTTTAATAATGAGTAGCTACATCGCCAGTTTATAATTGTAATCTCCAATGACACTAAAAGATCATAAGGTGAAATCCACAGTTGAAATACCTTCCAGTTTGTGGAATAAAATATATGAGCAACTAAAATGCGAAGTGCCAATAAAAGCCTAGCACAATTGCCTTGCATCTGTGCCAATTACAGTTCTCAAAATGAAAGTGCCCTGACACTTCAGAAAGGCAATCCTCCTGCCAACATTCACATTTACATGATCATTTTGATTCTTCTGCCTGGTGTGATTTCACATCCACATGATCTGACATTTAGGCTTCCATTTGTCTCATACCTGCTGAGACCCATTCCACCACTCTGTAAGCACATTGATCACCAGTCATGCATCTCACCGGAAACCATCACAAGCGTACATCTGAAGTATTCTGTTTTTGTATAGAATGCTTCATATTGTAGGACCTATCCTCATAGCTCAGTCCCTACATACCCACCCAATCCAAACCTCATCACAGCTGAGCTCTATCTTTTCTTTTAATCACACTCATATATTTTTTAAGCAAAAGAAGGTTAAAGTCTAAAGAATTATTTTTATATTGTTCATTTGCTTTTTTAAACTTGAAATTAAAAAAAAGTCACAAAGCTCAAAGCTATATGGCTTAACTTTGAAGTTGGTCAGTATGTGATTTATCCCAAAGCCCATCAAAATAAAATCAAAGTTAATGTACTGTATATAACAAAATCACAACTCAACCCAATAGAACATTAAAAACTGAGCCAAAAAGAAGAAGAATCAATGATGAACATGTAGTAGTACAAGTATATGTGGTAGGGTACAGGTAGATTCAAAGTATTATATATATATATATATATATATAGTAAATAAATAGTACATCTGTGTTCACATTTGAATGTCTAAAGCAAGTTAAAAAACCTGCTTCCAGCTCAGAATTCCGAGAAAAACAGTTATTACACTGCATTGTGGGAAGCTGGGCTGGGACATGCAAACGTGCCTACAAATGCCTCGCTATTCAATCCATAGCCATTTTCAAACATGGCTTCCTTTAAGCTTATGCTTGCTGTATTACACAGCTTTAATGCAAAGCCAAGGCTGGATTTTACACAAGCTGAGAATCCTATCCATGTACAGCTGTTTCAAGCTTTCTGGCTATCATCAGCATGGAGCGGGATCTCAGCTTGTGTTGTGGACCTTATGAGTTGGCAGTTCACCACAACAATCATTTAATATATGGTGGGCAAAGCCGTCCACCGTACAGTAGTACAGTAAATAAATAGTACATCTGTGTTCACACACACATATATACTGTATATATATATATATATATATATATATATATATATGTGTGTGTGTGTATGCATAGAGAACCTGAAATGGACAGCACTGCAGATGAATACCCAGTTGGCTTCTTCCATACTAGTGACTTGTTAATACAAATATGCCAAAAAATCATCTACACAGCTTCAATTGATTGAAGCACATTTTTGCTGAACACATATTAGGTATATTCAGGGGGTAAGGTCACCACTAAAGTTAGACTGTACTTATAATGCAAACTCAGATTTTATTGAATTCAGCAATAGCCTGTATCCTTTTACACAACTTTATTGAAGATCTAGAGGTGAATTTGTATAATTTTGGCAGCAGTGTGCATTGAATGAGCCCGAAATGCCCACAAGTGCAGATTAAGGTTTTTATCATGGTGCAAGTATTCAGTATTGCAATAATCCATAAAAAGGATCAGTTTGCAACAGCGGATGCTATCCTTTGAAATAGCTCAATTTTAAACAAAGTTTTAAAAATAATTACAGTACTTAATTTTTATGTGCATTGCACACGTATGATTTAGAAACATGATTCACTACAGCAATATTGCATCTTTAGAAACCATTCAGTGTCTCTTTAAAGATAATCACAAGTACATACACACCATGGTGCAACCCCAAAAAAAAAAAAAAATCTAAATTATTGTAATACATTTTACTGTCAAAATTAAGATTGATTTCCTATAATCTTCCATTTCCTAACGATACATAATTAGATTATTATTTGACCGTATTATAGTATTCCATATTTATTTATTAAGCTCGACAGCAAGTGAATTATCTTGTTTCTGGCTTTGATTGTCTTAACTCGGAAACTTAATGACTTCAAGGTCATTGTCGCCAATGATTTTAATGGGTTATTTTTACCTTGCATTCATTTTTCCAGCACCTATGTGGGAGTCTTGTGATTGATTCTCCCTCGCCTGACCCATCGTCTGATCTCTTCCTTTTTAAGTGTTCCTTTTATTGCAATGGTTTATATTGCTATGCAGCCTCTTCATTTCTTCCACTCCCTTGGTAATTTTAGAATGATAAAATATACCCCCTGGTTTATCCTCTTATTGGCATAGGAAATTATAAAGAAAAAAAGCACAGGGTATGTTTCCTTTGCTTATCTCACCAAAACACTACAGAAACCGCCGGATTTACAAATTGAGAGTAACAGCAGGTCTGGGTAGATTGTAAAACCTGATTAGATGTATTGAGAATGCTTAATTACAAGACATAATCTCATTTGAGTGCTTTGTGTTGTAAACTTTAACTTTGGCATCTTTTATTCTTCAGACGTGTCACGCATTTTTGATGTAAATTGCGGTGAAGAAATATGCATCCCATTTCCACCACTCGTCATTATCATCTTAATTAGTCACATGTGACACCAATATGAAAATGTCTTCTTATCTTGCATATCAATTGCGATCTTTCATTCTTTTTGCAGATCAGTTGTAATTTAACTTCTAAAATCCGTGGAAAATCCCTTGTTATCCGCTTTCCTGCTCTGAGGCACTGCATTGTGTTGGGAGGTTTAAAGGATTAATTAGAAATAAATGCAGTTATACATATTTATATTACAAGCTTAAAGGGACTGTTTGGGCAGAATTTTGTTTTATGTTCTAGAACTGCCCCATTTCTCACTGTATACTCTTATGGAAGCTGACATCTTGCAGAGCTATGACAAGGCCCCACCCACATGGGAGTGGCTTCAAACTACCAGTATATCAGGGTGCTGTGAGCAGACAAGAGACCTGGTACGACAAGGAGCGATGTCTAAAACTTTACTTTCTGCTGCCACTTCTCCTTTACAGTGAGATCCCCCAGTGAGCAGATCTCAGTCAATAACAATCACGAGACACAATCCAAGATACAGTTGATAATTAGCGAAGGAGTCATTGAAGAATTTTCACTGTAAATGAACTGGCAGGAGGGTGGAGGAATCATTTAGAAATGTTTTTTTATGGAACACTTTTAGGGAGAGTTTAACATTTCTTAAAAATGTGGTATGGGGTTTAGTGCACTGGTTTCTCTTTTTCATTCAATATACTTTGGCCGATTCCATGTGGAGAGAAGAATTATACATAGCTTTTGTTATTTTTAAATTGTCTATGTTCCTTTAAAGTGATTATTTCATAATTAATTTTTAGTTTAAACATTACTATGCAGATCTGTGCACCATAAAAAGTATAGGTTTAAAAAAAAACAAATGATCAAATCATATTAAAATGGCAAACCCTGGACTCCAAAAGCATATTTCTAAGAAGCTCTGTTAGATAATTTGGTCTTACTGAGAATGACATCATATCTTTCCCCCTCATAGGCCCAAAAGCAGACAGCTTGCATTAATAACCTTAAACTTTGCTTTCCAAAATTGTAAATGCCCCTCTCACACACACACAAACCGTCCACCAAATTATCAGTTATGTTTTCAGGGCTAACAGGGTCTTCACATTTATTTTTTTGTTCTAATATAAAAACTAGCTTTGCATCCTTTTTCCAGTTCAAATTATGCTCCTAGAGAGCATAGATTTCAAGCGTGTTGTTTTGATAGCACAGAGGTCTTAAAATAGGAAAAATGTCTCAGTTTCCCTTTAAAAGGGCACGTCACAGAATTTTTACTTATTTTAAGACTTCCAGATACTATTCCAATAGTATTGCTTACGTATTTTCCATTGATAGTCTAGTGGGTTGCTTAGTTTTCCACAATGTCTGTGAGCTATTTATCTGTGTTTCATCTGTTTCCCCATTTACTGAAATATGTTCTGAGAGGTGGTGAACCGCACTGGATGTATGACTCTCCAATACAAACTACCACTCTACCTTAGCATGCTGCTTTTCCCACTTACTGACCTTTTACTTGTGATTTATCATTAGCTCAGCTTGCAAGATCTGCCACATCATTCCTAAAAAAACCTACGGTATATATTACCACTGGCAACTGCATCATTTTTTTTGTACATCTAGTGAGCTATATATATATATATATATATATATATATATATATATATATATATATATATATATATATATATATATATATAAAATCTCAGGCAATGGTGCCTATTTTATAGCACAGGTATATTTCTCCATATTCATGTCTAATGATGGCATGACTGAGCTGTCTTGTCTGACTGTGAATATAGCTCTGGTCGCAGTGTTTGTCACAGCTGGAGTTTTGAGATCTCAACAGGATGAGTTCAGCTACCCTTACTGACTGCTGATACATATCAGAGAACATCTTTTTATGAAACTACAACAAGCAGAGGTTGGAGGACTCATCATGTTCCCCACCCCCTGAAGAATTATAGTTCTTGGGTGTCATCGTCACATGCTCTTACAATTTAACCTTTACATCAATATTTCCAGCTATCCTAATAATAGTGGCGCCTGAATGATAGGGCTGTGATGCTGTACAATTTTTCTGAAAGACATGGTCATATATTTCCTCTAAAACAGGAAATATATAATGCACTAATAAATCTATATAACAAAAAACTGTAACCAAATATTCACAGATTTTTCTTGGAATATTTTTTCCATTGGTTGTAAACTTTAAATATAGAATAAAACATATTAATTAACCTTTACATCTGTAGCACATTTTTATTTAGCCATTTGATGTTTTTTTTTATTTGTATGACGTGCCAATAAAAAAAAAATACCCATTTTCTGCAAATGCAAGTAATATTTCTAATAGTATAATATTAACATGATCTATAAAAATGGATAATTTAAAATATCAAATTATTTAAGGGGAATTGCTGTAAGGAAATTAAAATTATTTTTTATTACATCTGTGGTTTGGACTTAGAGGAAAGAACATAGGGGATTGGACAAGAATAATTATATAACTATTTTCGAGATGCTCAATGCTGGAATCTGAAATGGAAATCAAATGTTCATAAATCATTAAAAGTTCACTGTCTGGGTGCTGTAGAATTGACACCTTTGCAATGTGGTGTTGGAGAGAACTACTTAGAGTTTCTTGGACTGCAAGAAGATCCAATCAATCAATAATACAGGAGATCAAGTCAAGCTATTTACTGGAAGGTTTGATCATGAGGCTTGTTATGAACAGAAGGGCCCACCGGACTGTTTGGTGTTCATCAGTTATTATATGTGTGGTTAGAAGGTACTAACAACTTGCTTAACAGTCATATCTAGGCTATACAAATGGTTAAACATTCTAAACAATGTATATGGCCATATGTAAAAGCTCTGGCTTTAGTCATGAAGGGGGGGGGGGGCTAGTTTTATGGCTCTGTAAGAGGAGAAAAAATGTGTAATGAGAACAAGAAAGCCATGGGGGTGAGGGGGGATAGCAAGCTATTTGCCTAGGAGGATGGGCTAGAACTGGGGGAAAGTCTTTGGTGTTTTGTGAGATCTTTCTGATTTTTTGATATCTCTCTGTAACAATAAAGAAGGACAGTCTGATTTTGGACACACTAAACAAAGGTGGTGTCGGAGTCTGCTTGTACTAATCAAAGGTACATGGTGTGTGATTCTTAGATCCTAAGTAAAGGGGTCTGATGGTGCCTGCCTTTTCAGAAATGATGCTGTCATCTGAAGTGTCTGCTGGTGTTGAGATCTGAACAAAAAGTTGCGACCCATAGAGGGAGAGAGATTTGGGGTGAGTGTAGTCCCCCAAATCTGGCGGTCGTGACAAGGCTAAAACTCAAATAGTTTGTCCATATCATGAGAAGACCAGAGTCCCCAGAGAAGACGCTGTAAAAATTGAAGGCACACAAAGAAGGGGACAGCAGAGGCAGAGATGGATAGATGTGGTAATTGAAGCAGTGAGCATGAGCTTGATGGAGCTCAGAGAAGCAGTTGTGTGGTATTTTTATACTATATGCAGTATCCCCGCCCCAACAGATTTTCTTTGGCTCCTACACCTTACACTACAAGTTCTCTTCCCAAAAGGTCAGCTTTTGTAGTCAGATTAAATTGGATACTTAATACTTATCTTTGCTACTTAAAAGTCATGGAAGCTGGATTCTTGATGGATTTTTATGTATTTTGTTGCCTAATGAAAATGAATAGAGAACCTTCACTCATTTCTACCTACACATATAATCTGAGTTTGCAAATCACCCAAGCACTACCATGACCCGAGTTTGTTTCACATCTTTATCCTGTTACTAAATGTTATTAACAATTTAGCATTACTTTCAAACTATGTTGTTAACGATCCTATTTTTTATTAGCCATCACATTTTATTATTTTATCCATTTCCATCTTATGCCATCTCATTTTTATAACTGTATTATGGCAACCCAAATCAGATTTCTAATTTACACTTTATTGTTCCCTTGCCCCTGAATTAAAATGAATACAAGGCCTTGAAGTAGAAAGCGCTATGCACTGCCAACCGCTGTTGCATCCCAGCAATGTGCCATACATCAATCAATTAAAAATCTTACATCAGTAAGAAGAAATTTAAAGGACCACAGAATTTCAAGGAAAAGGCACTTGTTTATAAAAGATGTAACCACCTAACAACATTAGCTGCTGTTTAAGACATGGACATAAACAGCCTTATTAAATTGCGATTCGGTAAATGTAAAAAAAGCTCTATATAAGCATATTTTTTTTACAGAAGTTTTTAGTTAGTGATCTTCTATCCAAAAGCAAGGTATTCACTAACTAAGAAGCTTCAAATTATTTTTCTTCTAATTAAAAAATGTGTATGAATTTTCCTGTTTAAAAATGCTCTTTATCAGACACAATGTTTTCATTGTACAGTGGCCATTTAAAGTCGATCTGTCATGTCTAAGACTATTGATCATTTGTAAACACCTTTAAAAACTTTTTATACGCTATAATAACCTTTTTTTTTTTAAAAACAAAAAAGTTTTGAATTCCCCTAGTAAAAGCAGATAAATATTAAATAATCAAGGACTATATTCACATTTTTTATTTTCCAAAAACAATTAAAGTTCTTCAAAAAAAGAGATAAATATATATGACTTCTGTTATTCTTTTAGTATTAAGCATTTAATTATAGACGTCCTGCATTGTTAATGGATAATCCTAGTAACCTAGACTTTTTGATACAGACTCGCATCTCCTTTGACAACAATGAACGTCAATCCTTCGTCATTGCAACTCACTTCTCTGTATCCTTGTTTTAGAAAAGCTTTCTAAATTCAGAAATGTCACTCTTACTCCCTGCCTAAATCAGAATATCCCATACAACAGATATAGTCCCTGTAAATATGGGATTTTTTATTTACATGATTCATGGATAGCATTAAGCCATATTAATATTAAAATGCTATGTATTATACAATATCCTAAAAATCCAATTCTTTACTTCTAATAATCTTACAATTACAGACTTTGTGCCGTCCTCTGTAACTGTATTTATTGCTATGTGTTTCACATACTGCAAATAAAATACATACTCCACAAAGATAAACAGAGTGGACATCCTGTGATTATTGCAATTTTATCTTTCAAATTCCTGTGGCATATTGAATCTAAGTAGTGTGCGCTACCGTGAGCAGAGGTAGTAGTTGTGATTGTACCATGTATAAATTGGGATGTACCAAGGACAAAGATAGCTAAGAAGTAAATAGATATGGACAGGAAGAGGGAAAATGGACAGATTTTAATCTCCAACAACAGATACCAACATAGTAATGGAAAGCATGCCTTTGAAATGCCTTTGAATTTAAGTATGTATAAAACTCCTCATATTGCAAAGTGTTTAGATGCCATTTTGATACATAAAATCCAGAGTCAAGAATGTTCCTGTTTATTTGTGCTAAATTTAAAATGAATGGGAAATTATCTGAAAATGGCATTAAACCTCTACCACTAAAAATGTGAAGGTAGGAAAATGCACGATCAATGGATTTCTCTATTTTATATAATAAAGCCCTACAGTATGTTGAAGCAGAGATTATTTACTCCTTCGGTGTTAAATGTTTCCAATATAATTCACTTAGTATAGTTGTCAGTCAGCTGAATATAGTTCCCCATAAATCTTGCCTTTGGAAACATTGTTGGCTCAGACCACAACATTTTTTTTATATTTTCAGTCAAGGTCAGGATGGCAGCATCACACAGAAAAATAGTTTTATTCTTGTCTGCTTCACCTTTATCAGAAAGAGCAGGACAATGAAAAGCAGAGCACGGATCCATTGCACTCCATGCCAGTGTGAACCACCATGATGTATTCGTAAGCATAGATGATCTCTGGTCATGTGCACATAAAATGCATGGATGCACCCAGGAGGAATTAAAAATATATAATGGAAAAGGTCTGGGTAAGTATTGGAACACTTTAGAAGTACAACAATATGACAAAAAAAAATAATAGAGAAAATGATTTCTGATCTGTAGTGTCCAGTAGAGTTTGTGATCAATAAATGGATTTAGAAGCATGCTGTGTAACAGAAGACCAACATATAATATGTGGAGGAGCGTTTTTGTTTGTTCGAGTCCATCTGAGATTACTATAAGAAACCAGGACTACTTCACCATACCACGGCATACTTCACCATACCAGAACATACTTCACCATACCAGGGCATACTTCACCATACCAGGACTACTTCACCATACCAGGGCATACTTCACCATACCAAAACATACTTCACCATACCAGGACATACTTCACCATACCAGGGCATACTTCACCATAACAGGGCATACTTCACCATACCAGAACATACTTCGCCATACCAGAACATACTTCGCCATACCAGAACATACTTCACCATACCAGGACTACTTCACCATACCAGGACATACTTCACCAAACCAGGGCATACTTCACCATACCAGGACATACTTCACCATACCAGAACATACTTCACCATACCAGGACTACTTCACCATATCAGGACATACTTCACCATACCAGGACATACTTCACCATACCAGGACATACTTCACCATACCAGAACATACTTCACCATACCAGGACTACTTCACCATACCAGGACATACTTCACCATACCAGGGCATACTTCACCATACCAGGACATACTTCACCATACCAGAAAATACTTTACCATACCAGGACTACTTCACCATACCAGGACATACTTCACCATACCAGGGCATACTTCACCATACAAGGACCATACTATTAATTAGTGTCCTCTGTTTGCTGTTAAGTCTTCTCAATCTGGTATTATGAACTTACAAAAGTTCACAGACAGAACTGGTGTGCAAAAGCCCATAATGTCACAAAGAACTAGATCGACTGAACAACAAACGTACAGCCTTATTAAATTGCGATTTGGCCAATTGACTAGGGCTCTATATAAGCACAGAGCATCTTTTTTAAATAACTTTAATTAGTGAAGACCTTGCTTTTGGATAGAAGTTCACTAACTAAAAATGTCTGTAAATAAAATATGCTCTGTGCTTATATAGAGCCCTATTCAATTGGCCAAATTGCAATTTAATATGGCTGCTGGTTTTGGTCAGAGCGCTTGTGGTGACACCACATCACAGACGGTTCTTGGTTTAAAACATATTTTAAATGGAAAGGTTATGTTTTTTATATGAAGGACCACAACTACAGAAATGTATCTATGACAAATTATGGGATCTATGTAGCTCAGTGTCCTACTGTATATCTCAGTATACACATTTAAATGAATTTCCCTAGTATTATCATATTGTTACCTAAAGACAATTCTCAATACTTAAAAAATAGTTAAATTATGGAAAAAAATCCAGGTTTTCAAAGTGAATTAAAACAGCCCAATACGTTTTTTTAGTTATGATGTCCTCTAACTAGAGTCTTTATATGGACATAACCAATAATCTACATTTCATTGATGTGCAATTAAAATGCTAAATTATTACAAGGCTCGAAAGAGTTTATTTAGTTTTTCTGTGGAAACCTAAACACAAGAAATCGGTGTTAAGACACTGTCCCTCATTAGAGAAGAGAGCATAACGCACTAAATAAATGATCACACATATAATATACTTGTGTTAATAAAGCTAAAATAAGGGGATTTTCTGAACAACATACAAACCACTGGAAGCAAATTACAGATTGCAGATTCTAATTATAATTTTCTTTTGGAGCCAGACAATTTGTTGCTTCATTCCCTGGGGCCATTTAGGTCCTTATTTAATATGCTGTGAAATGGCTTTCTCCATAGTGAGGAGTGAGGATCTATTCATTTCGCAAAGTGAAGGCAATTAACACAGTCCATTGAATAAGGGCCGGCCACAGGCCCAAAGAATGATTCATTCCAATACAATTATTTTAACTGAAAGATTTCCCATAAAAGCCCAAATAAATTAAAGGATTTCCCAACTATTTCCCAGTAGAGTATTTTCTCATTTATAGTATGTTTAGTAAAACACAAAAACAAGGGGTACAACTAAAACGAATCAACCACAATCATTTTAAGCACTTATAATCAGCCCTATAAAAAAAGATACATTCATTTGCAGAAGATAATGTTTCAGGCATAAATATGGAAAAAGTTAAAATTATTTACATATCATATTCTGTAATGCACATGGCAGTTGTACCTGCCACATTCCAATTGTTGGACAGAAAATCCTTCCCACTTCAGAAAGTTGATCAGAAGCACAGAGAAAACAGTAGCTTAGACTGCAGTATAACTGTATTTAAAATGTGATAAATTAGACGCAGTATTTTTTTCTTACATTCTAAAAAACATATGTATATATATATAGCTATATATATATCTATATATATATATATATATATATATATATAATCAGAGTATTGCAGTATATAGTGATACCTTTTTTATTGGACAAACATATTCATAGGTTTCATGACGAGCTTTCGAGAGCGTTCCTCTCTTTGTCGAGTGAGAGTCAATACTGACTCGACAAAGAGAGGAACGCTCTCGAAAGCTCGTCATGAAACCTATGAATATGTTTGTCCAATAAAAAAGGTATCACTATATACTGCAATACTCTGATTATTCATCTGGATTACTGGACATTCACGGCTACCTCACTCTTCATATATATATATATATATATATATTTATAAATATATATATATTCCCTCCTGGGTCACTATCTTGCCGTGATGAAGGGGCTTGTGTACTTCATTGAAGCTGTGAGCTATAGCATGTAGGGTCACCCAAGATGTTCAAGTCATAATAGACAGGTCAGACAAATTGCAGTCCACTGGAGAAGGAACTGGCAACCCACTCCAGTATATTTGCCAAGAAAACCTTATGGATAAGCATAGCCAGACACAAGATGAGCCTGGAGTCTTGTGGCCTATAGAGTCACGGAAAGTCGAACAACTAAAGAACAAAAATGGACCAGAGTGCTTATTTAAAGGGACCCACCCAAAAATCGAGTTGTTTTTTAGGTTATTCTAAAGAGCATAAAAAATTGGCTATATGTTGCAGTTCATGCATATTAATTGGCTGCTTTAGTGTGCTAATTAGGATTACAGTCTGCTAGTCTGTCTCTGTAGTGGCCAAAATAAAGACCTGCACTGTTATTTCGTAGTTAGAACCCTCTCAAACCCTTATCAGGCACTCTGAGCCGCACATTACCATACAGGAGCTGCAAAATCAATTCTAAATATTTCAGAATGTATTTACTGTAGAGAACAAAACTGCTAGTATAATGTATAACCAGTTTTTAATGCTCTATAAAATCAAATCAACTTGGGTGACAGAGTCACTTTAAAAATACTAAATGGTAAAGTATTAGTAAAAAAATATTGGAGAGGTCCAACTTCAATACAGTTGCCCCATATAATAACATAGGAAAGTAGAGATTCTCCAAAAGTTCTCAACCTTTAGTAGATCCAGCCCACTATCTTAAACGCATGATAGAAAAGTAAGACGTCCTAATATCCCTTCAAGCTGTTAGCCCTTTTTATTCATATCCACCTAACCTATGAGATATTGATTTTTAACATCTTTAAAGCTCCTCTGATAATTATGAAGTTAAAAATAAAGTTATATTTCTTGTCTCAGCCCTGTCTGCACATCCTTGGCACGGGCTGCCTTGCTGGAGACTTTATATTCCAGCCTGATTGCTCTATGCAAATAACTATGGGTCTATATTTTGCCAAAGAACCTTTTTGCCATTTATTAGAAGTTTTTTTTCCCAAGTACAAATGCCATCTTTGAGACAGCGCTATCCCATTTGGCTCAGCTTTGTTTTCTCATGTTTTAAGCTATTATATTGATTTTTAAGGATGAGGCAGAACTTATCTGACTGGCTGGGCTGAGACATAAAAGGTAAGAAGCTAAGAATTCACCGAGATGAGAGCCAAACACATTCAGCACCTGACAGGAGCACTTTTATTTATGGCTCCGCTCCCTAGAACGTATCCCATATGCATTTATTATATTAAGATGATACATTATAATCACAGGAAGGATATTTTTAACTTTCAGCAATGGGCTCAGTTTGAGATGGTGTGCGATAATTACGGGTGAGTGAACTGGTTTAGATTTTAAAAAATGAAGCTCTTTATGTGTCCAAATAAATCAATCTTTGTCTGACTTCGATCCCCACGTGAGGCTTCTCACAATCAGCAATGCCGCAAAATATTACTCATACGTGTTAAATCGCTCAACATCAACCATATATTATTCCTGGTCTGGGAGGAGATAGGCAGCTGTGGGTCTCTGCCTGTAATTGTGGAAAGATATCTCTTTGATCTCCTTCTCCTAACAGTAGGTGTGTTTTCCATTAAGCAGATTTCAATTTCAACTTGATGTTCTGAAGTGTATTACAATGTTAGACATGGAAAAGAACTGTGTGAAAAATATATTATGTGTGGCTATATATATACGGTATATATATATATATATATATATATATATATATATATATATATATATATATATATACACACACACACACATATACATATAATAAAAAATAGTACATTTGTGTTCATGTTTGAACATCTAAAAAAAGGAAAAAAAAATTGTTATCTGCTAAGAATTCCGAGAAATGCAGTTATTACACTGGGCAGGGACATTCAAATGCGCTCACAAAGGCTTTGCTCTTGTAATCCATTTCCATTTTAAACATGGCTTCCTTTATGCATATGCCTGCTGTATTAAATAGCTTCAAGCAAAGCTCAGGATGGATTATACACAAGCCAGGAATCCTACCCTCAGACAGCACTATTTCAAGGTTACTGCATGAAACTGAATTGCAGAGATGTACAGTGGATGACATCTAGGTGCCTGTAAGCATTTTGTGTCATGACAACCTGGCATTTGTTAGCTCCGTAAATATTATTTTTTTCTGGTTGCTTGAGAGTTCTGGTTGCTTGAGAGTTCTGGTTGCTTGAGTTCCGGTTAACGGGGTGTCTACTGTATAAACTGTATATTATTTGTATAGTGCAATCTACTTATATGGAGATATAGACAAATCCATAAGTGTAAGTGACAAGGAGGATGCTACTAGGTATTTCCACTTTTCTAAGGGTGCTGTTTAATAGCATATTTAAAGATGCGTCTGTATATGTATATATATATATATATATATATATATATATATATATATATATATATATATAAAACAAAAATACAAGTGTGTAATGTGTGAAAGTACATATATACATATATATATATATATATAGAGTGAGAGAATTACAGAAAGGAGTACCAACCTAAGAGAAGAGAGATCAAGAGAACAAGAAAAAATAAAAAGAGGATAGTGATAAAAGATGGAAAATGACCAAGGATATAAGAAACAAAATGGACCAAAAGATGAAAAGGAGAGGACACAAGAGTTATGCAGAGAGATGTAGATGTACTACAAGTATGGAGGGAGGGAGAACCCCAATCAGTGGAAAGGCGGTCAGGGCATACATCAAGCCTTTTTAACAATAGCCACAAGGTGAATGTATATGTAATATGGCTGCATAAAAAGAATTATCACTTCTGCCTTTTGCTTTGTTTCAATGCTTACAATTCTTTGCAAATGGAAAAAGTCATTGTTTACTATTTAAAATCTTTGTACATATATAGCACATGTAATAACAGGAATGGCGTAGTTTTCCAGGAGTCCTCCAACACTTCAAATTTGAGTATGTCTGGAGAAGGTCACTAATTGGTTCCATAAACTATTACAAATTAAGACATTTCTAACTTTAAAAACCACATTTACAAATGTAAGTAAGACATTATCCGAGATAAATACCTAAACCAATTAACATTCATAGTATGAAAATATTAAACTTAAAATTTCTAAGCCCAATTATAGCCAGTTTAATTACACGGGTTTGTTATAATTTCTTACAGAATTTAGATGTTACTTGTTGATCTCTACACTATCTTACCTTTATCCACATGGATCATCTCAATAAACCTTATTCTTACATAGGGGTTATTAATTAGGTTTTCATGGGATTCTCGGCTTCTTTCCTGTCGGCATGCACATTGTTACAGAGATATGAGCATTATTAAATAGGCTTTTGCTTAAATCTGTAAAGCATACTTATAAATATATAATGTTTAATTCCAGTAAAGTCTCGGAGACACAGGCATCTGGCAGTATTGCAGACAAATACCTCAGGTTTCAACGTACTGATTGAAGAAGCAACAGGGAGACTCAAGCTTAATGAAATAGTAAAACCCCTCATGGGGATCTCACAATTTCTTCCTGGGAGCTTCCATGCTTCTCATTTAAACCAAGTGCACTGTATGATACATCTGCTGCTACATTGTGCAAATCCTGCACCTTTCTGTTGGAAGGAAAATCCAACCTTCTGGCCTGGAATCTGGCACATACAAGTGCTGTCACACACTAAATACAGTACCTATGGATCAAATATGCATAGTACATTGTTATAGGCAGACTTGCATAGTAGCATCCTCCGGATATTTGCCCAATTTCCTGATCTATACCACAGCATCAGCAGATTTGTTTTACTCTCCTATACTGCACTGTTTCCAACAAATCCCATGATACTGGACCAGTGAGGTTGCAATTAGTGGTGCAGGGTGTGCAGTAGGTGGTTTCCATATTATTATTGGGGCTTGTAGTGCTGTTCAGCACCCCAGGCCTAAAAATATCCCTGCAGATGCCAGTCCATAAATGAAAAGCTTTATTTATGTTGTTTTCCTTTTTAAAAAGCTTTTTGTCAATTACAAAAAAAAATCCAGTTCCTCTTTGATACTATTTAAAATGTGCATTTGATTTTTTTGTCTATTCTATACAATCAAAAACAGTGGAATAGGTTGATGCCATTTAAGTAAAATATAACACTAATTCTAATATTAATAATAAACCGTGCAGAGCAAATACACTGCAGGGAAGAATCAGCAGTGGGGAGTCCTCCATTTATCCGTAAAGTTGCATCTTTGGAAACACTTGGCCTCTTTCCAAGATATATCATTTATTTAATTAATCAAATACATGTAGTCTTTTCATTTAATAAAATCTACATGCTGGGCTCACCAGTAAATTGGGGACACAAATATAATTGTGTTTTTTCTTCAAAATGCAATAAACGGTATGTATTCTTAATAGGTTTCAAGCAGGTCAGGATACCTACTTCCCCACAGAGTTATGCGGACAGTAGAGGTAAGGATTTTGTGAATACGAATGCAAATGTTGCTTACAATATATCACAGGTTCCATGTTATCAATTTTAAACATAGATCGTATTTAAAGCAACATAAATATGAAAAAGCAGGAAATATGACAGAACTAGAAATATTACATTTTGTCATTCTGCACGCACACTTTGGTTCATTCTTCGGGTAATGTATATGTCTTGGGCCGAACACAAAAACATTTATAACATTTATTTATTCACACTTGCTGTTAAGATTGGTCAATACATATACAATTTGGGATTTATAATATTACTAAAACTTGGTTGTACAACAAATAAATATGAATCGGATTGTGAATATGTATATATGATTAAAAATTCCAAATGCATTTTCTCTACTCAAACACAAATAAATCTATTTCACTTGAAGGGCCCTAAAGTAGTGCTTAGCTTGATGTTCAATAAGTAGCAAAAATGCTGAAGCCACCATGAGAGAGAGAGGTAGAGTTGGATACATTGGTAACTTGGGTATAGATAATGAGGGTATGTGTTTCTCTGGTTAGGGAGAGATAAAATGGTCTCCATTTCTAGAGGACAGGCTGGTGGCCACTTGGGAACGGTCTGTTGCCATAACTGCTTTAGCTTTGTTTTTTCACACCTGCCTCCCGAGCTGGGTCCTATCAGTAATTTACATACATGCCCTATAGAAAGGGTAGTCAATTATTTGCTTTTTATATAAAAATCAACTAGGAACAAAATGCCTTAGTAAAAATCACATCATTGTTCAGAATCCATATTTTTTTATTTTACACACAGAAATATTTTAATATTAAATATTGACTCTCAAAACAGCACAGGAAATTTAGATTAAGATGAAATCACAGGAAAAGAGCATTGATATCTAAAATTGAAGAAATGGCCCTTAGAAGTATAAGTTGCATCTGACATAATGAACACTCTGTTTTAATTATAAAAAATGTCTTATTACTACTAATGTTTTTATTTCACTTGGTTCACTTCTAGGGGCTTCTATATTGGTCCATCTCAGTCCTCCTAACCCTAAAAGTATTTTACTATGTGCCCACCACACACTGCGAATCTCCATATTACATGTTCTAATGCAGATCTTTATAACATTATTTTATCAATTTGAAACAGCTGTACATGGATGGGATGGGATAGGATTTGTGGCTTGTGTTCAATATCATGAGCTTTGCTTAAAGCTGTGTAATGCAGCAGGCATCTGCTTAAAATAAATAAAAGCAAAACAAGGGAAGTGGGAGAGAGAGTAGGCGCTCTTTGGTGCAGGTGACCAAGGTCACTAATAAAGCATAAACAATGAAGATATGTGAGAGGACTTTATAAATCTCAGAATTATGAGGTATTATATGCTTGTTCTCTGATATGGATTCTGGAGTCTCTCGCCGCTAATTACACACTGATTATTCCCATTTCCTAGTTTGCGTGCATAAACTGGTGGACTTATTTGAGATAACTTGAGTAATATATGTTTACCCAGTTTGTAGTGGTTATTAATTACCCCCACAGAGTATGTCTCATAATACAATCAATTTAATCCATTTAAAATTCTTAATAAAAAAAACAAATTGGTGTACACAGCTAAAAAAAACTTCATATATACACAATGTAGATCAAATGTGTTCCGGCGCTGCTCTCTGCGGCTTCGTCAGTGATCATATATATATATATATATATATATATATATATATATATATATATATATATATATATATATATATATACTGTATGTATATACATCTATGTATACATATATATATATATATATATATAGTATATATTATATATATTATATAGTATATTTTTAACTCAAGCGATGTTCTAGATATATATATTATACTGCAATAGTCAGCTTTTGGAATATCGCTTGAGTTAAAAAAATAGACTACCAGGTTTGGCCTTATCAAAACACTTAAAGAATATCCGCAAGTTGTGATTCCCAAGGAATTCAGAGAATCAAGATCACTAACATTGCTGTGTTGATTCTCAAGTTATATATACAGTCTATTCAATGAAGTTCAAATCTATTGCAACTAAATTGCTCAAAAACAGCAAGCAATTGAAGGCAATTTTTATGATTCCTCACTATATTCAAGATCAAATCTTGCAGACATGTGTTCTGTTTGAAAAGTGCACAATTTGCTGCAATATTGTGTGGGATAGAGCAATATTACATTGAGTGAGAGGTAGAGAGTTTCACTTCCATGAAACTTTTATATTTCTTAAAATGGGGGTAAATGTAACATTATTTTCCACAAACAATTCCCAAAGACTTTCATCCAATTCTCATAAGTAAATATAAAAAAAATAATTTTATTATTATTAATGAGACAAACATTTTTTTACAAACCTTACCATTGGGAATAGCTGGTTTCCCCCTCATCTTTAGGCTGGAGCTCCACCCATCTTTTAAAAACAGCTCAACATTGGCAGCAGAACATACTACCACCCTACAGCTGCCTTATTGTTGCACAGCGCAGCATAATCAAAGTAATATATCCCTTTCGACCACAGCTAAGCAACTTGTAAGAGATGGTGGAGGCATTTGCCTAGCAAAGGAAAGACAAGTATTTTCAGAGCATATTTTCTCTTTAAAAGTTCACATTTTTAACTCACAATGCACTGAAAAGATATTTATTTTTGTGTTTTATAATTAAAATATTAGGAAAGCTGGACCATTATATGGGCCTTCTAATATATTCTGACAATTCATTTTATCAAGATGCTAAGTTTATATTAAGTGGATCAGAACAGTTATTCCTAAAATACGGATTCCTTAAAACAAACTGGAGTACCTCTAATATTCCGTCATATATAAAAGGTCTGTGCTATTACTTAGGAACACAAAGCGTGCCAATAACGTCTCACTTCTAATTCTGACAGAAAATAAAACCCTATGGTATATGTTATTAATCACAAGATAATTGTAAATGATAGCACTACAATTTGCATTTCCTTTAAAATGACTACTGAAGGCTGATCTTTAAAATGTGCTTTCTTAAAAGAAATGCACTGCATAAAGGAAAAATTATTATTGGAAAGAAAAAATATTCTTTTAATTTAATAATTATTATATGTAATTAAATTATGTTGAAGTGGGACCCAACAGTTTTGTTTTGGCTCAACGGCTTCAGTAAAGCATTTCATAAATATGAAAAACACCAATCTAGCTTATTAGAGTCACACTTTTGGTAATTGGACTTTTGATACTAATAAAACATCACAACAGAATTGCATCTACTTTTTTAGAAAAAAAGCTAAAAAATTAAATTAGTATTAAAAAGGCTATTTTATAATGTGCACAATATACAAGATACTGAATACTTTTCAAGATACAAGGAGACACAACATTCTTTTTACCAGAATCCTGTAGGAGGAACCGGCTTTCAGGCCTGCAAAGCCCAGTATTAATGCTTACATTTATCTTCTGTAGAGTGCAGCTACAGAAAAAAGAAAACATTTGAAAATATCACTTCAGGAATGGATCATTAATCAGTTTGGTGTGGAGCCCAGTTTTAGTTGTGTACAATCCCACAGATGAAACTGGTGACATTTATCAACCAGGATAACAGGAACACAGAGCAAAATGAATGTTGATTGTAACTCGTTCAGGGCAAGGTTTCCAGAATGTTTAGCACAGGATGAACCCGACGGAATCTGAAATTTCCCGTTCATTAAGTTCCACATCTGTAATACAAGTTATATGCAGGGGGCTATACACATCTTTTGTCTATGTGATAACAGTAACTTCCATACAATTCAATTTTAATACAATGTGTCACGTGTACTGAAGTGTGAATGGGAGCCTGCAACCTCAAGGCCAGATGTGGTACCGCATTCCATGCAGGCCTTGGCTACCACTGGGTAGTGGACCAGATCATGCTATCGCATAGGGGTATCTTTCATCATTTTGCATTAGGGGAAGTGTCAAGAATTGAGAGCATCAAACTTAAAGGGACCGTATATGATCATATATATATATATATATATATATATATATATATATATATATATATATATATACATATATAAACATATATATATTTGGAAAACTTGAGCATGCATAGTTGGGCAGGAAAAAATGTCAGAATAATAGTTTTTAGTTAGAAAACAAAATGCAACGTTTCTGTTGGTCTCTGGACGCATTCATGAAACTTTGTTCAGAAATGCATTTATGAGAAGAACATTTACATTTCTGTAGGAAAGGACTTGCAGCTATTTTATGAGCTTACTGCTTCAGAGTACAATTGGGGTAAATGGATTGCTGTCAAATATCAGCTTCCAATCATTTAACAAATCAATCTGTCCCTTCCTCCACTGTATATAGGATTTTGTCCTCAGTCTCCAAGCTATCAGGAAGTGCACAAGTCAGCCAAGATGGAAACTACCTGTATTCAGAGTCTATCAGTACTGTATAACTAAATAATTAAGCTACTAATTAACTCAACTGTGTTCAAGCGTGGATGAAGAAAACTTATAAAGGTGGCACTGCTGTGTTAATATAATGCTAACGCATATTACACTTTATAAAATGCCTAGTTTTTACATATTTAGAGAACATGTGTTACGACCAAGCTTTTGGGGACCATGCACACCCCAACTTTCTCCCCCTCTAGGCCATACCTTTTTGTGTTCAAGATCTCAGCACCCAGCAAAAACACATCTTAGGAGAACTTGGGACCTTTCAGGTTGCAAACTCAGTCCAAAAGTTATTGCTTTTTAAAATGAATAACTCTGTTCTATCCCGTTGGTTAGGACGCACTAAGAACACATGTACCGTTGTGTAGTGCAAAGCAGACTGACTAGTTTATTGTTGCTTGCATAGCAATATCACAAACACCAAAAGACTCCCCCCACACCCCGTCACCAAGGTTACCGATCCCCATCCCTCCTTTCTAGATCTGATTTCACAGAGGCCATAAACTAACTTCCCCTTTATGACTATCTGAGGCCAGGGAGGATGCACACCTGGCCGCTCTCAGTAGTCATATAACCATATAAATTCTGGTAGAAACGTAACCCTTTGTCCCATATGTGACTGAAGAAACGTTATATAATATAAGCACCAATACATTATTTAAACTATTCTTATTAGGCCTGAATACTCACAGACCATGCTCCTTGGGGATCTGGGGTACCAGATCAGAGCCTGAGGCCTAACATTATACAGGTTATTATGGTCATAACTAAATAGTACATGATAGAACAAAATAGTCCATGTGTTCAGGGCGGTGACAGTTCGATCCTGGGCCATACATGACCTTGCTGTTGGGGAGTCCCACCCTGGCCCCCATAAGTCAGTCATGACAATATAATTTAGCAATGAAATATTAGGTGTTAGATATATGTTTATGTAGTATAATAATGACTATGCTACTTTGTACATCTATACCAGTGAAAACATACATTTAGGTAACTTGAGCCAATATTGTTAATGACAATTTACATTTTTGCTTTACTGAGCTGCAGTGAAAAAGTACAATAATTTCCCACAATACTAGACAACACACTTGTAAAAATATAAATCAATTATATCATAGCGACAAAATACTTATAATTGCATAAAAATATTCTAGGCTAATAAAAACATCATGAAAACAATTAAACTTTAATAGATGCTAAAAAATCTTGCCATATAATAAAAATACCGATAGTCACTTTTTGGAGAAATGTGCTAAATAAATGTATAATAATAATATTCAATACATGGCAACAGAAGCTTGAATTTAAGATACATGTGAAAATATATTCTGTGTCCCCTTTGTGCACCTACAACAAATGTACAGTAAGTCACTTAGTATAAAATTAGCCTCTGAGATTCATGAATGCAAGCTGCTGTGATCTGGAGGTTACATCTGTTTTGATAGATATTTGCTATCTCTGTTTTCCACATTGGATGGCAGACACAGAAGGTCACAAAAGATATGTTTTTTCATCATCCTGCATGAGCAGACTGTCTCATATTATCACACAATATTTTTTGTTTGTAGAGGTTATAAAAAAAGTAACATATCAACGTTCTTACTAGTCAACTCTAGATGACTACTTTACAAAAGACTTTGTGCAGTCAATAACAAGGTGAGTAAAAAACACAGCTTCATTATGAAGCCACAATTTTATTCTGAACTGAAGTACATTTTTCAGAATTTTGCAAATGCCAAGAATAGACATTGTCCAGAAAAGGAATCGGTAATTTTATAACCCCATTCCTACAAAATATATAAAAACCAATGTGTCATGTATGCAGTGTGTTATTGACCTGTGCAGTATAGGTCAGTTACTCTTTCTGGATCGCTACCTTGTCATGGTGAAGGGTCTTGTGTACCTCAATGAAGCTGTGAGCTATACCATGTAGGGTCACCCAAGATGGGCAGGTCATAGCAGAGAGGTCAGACAAATCACAATCCACTGGAGAAGGAATAGGCAACCCACTCCAGTATTGTTGCCAATAAAACCATATGGATAAGCACAACCAGAAACACAGACAGATGTGCCTGGCGTGATGCGTCCATATGGTCACGAGAGTCGGACACGACTGAAGGACTGAACAACAACAACAACAACAACAGATCAGTAAAAGGAAATGTGTCAATCATTGCACAATTTTAGATAGAACTTTAATTCTTATTATGTAATAGAAAATATATTTCATATATACAGTATATATATATATATATATTTTTTTTTTTCATTAAAATAGCTCAGTCAGTTAATTTGCCATTGTGCTCATTCATAAGAATAATATCAGAACAGTGTATATGGCCAGCGTATGTATGGGTGTATGGGGCAATAAATTAAACGTTATTACAAGACCTGTATACTGCTTTCCTTATTGGCCATATACAAATCCTATATAAATTCCAGAACGAATAGGAAAAGGTTGATCTCCTCTATGCTGTGGGTGGGAAAAAACTCATAGTAAAGACCCAACCACAATTAAAATAAAGTATTACTGTATTATTGTTGATTATGAAACAGAAATAGTGGTTATTAAAAAACAAGATTTTTTTTAATCTTATTTTTTTAATCTTAGCACTTGACGCGTTTCATACTTTGCCAAAAACTATAATTTTATATCTGTTTCAATAAATGTTTGAATTTTATTAGCCACCCTGTTCATATTTTGGCTCAATAGCTCAGGGATTCTTTTTCTTTTGTGGCCTTATAAAAACATTAAAATATAAAAGCAAATTCTTGATTTCTTAAAATTGAAAACAGAATAAGTCATGCTGATATCAGCTTTGCTTCTGTTGGCTTTGCATATTATGGATGAATGTAAATGAGCAGTGAATTACTAATCTCATGTTTGCTAACAGAATAAAAAATGCAGCCAAAACTGACTTATTTAAGTAGCAAAAAAAAAGCTGATGCGTTCACAATGTGATTACACGCTGAAACTCAATCACATCATATAAAATTGCATTCCAGTTTCCAAACTACACTTCTATTGCATGCCATTTTGGTTTATGATTTTGTATTAAATTAATAATTTTCCATAATACTTTCCATTGAACATTGACACAAAGACCCAATACAGATATATTTAGTTACAATGTTGTGCTGTCAAAAATGAACCATTATTTCACTTGCCCTGGCTGTCAATGTTCCTGCAGACACATTTTCCATCCCACATTAAACTGTTTCGAGAAACTTCATTGAGATATCGTATTATGTGACCTTGTAGCGTCTGCGGGGCATGTCATATGAAGGATTATCCTGAGACCAATTTACATCACTAAACAATTTCATTCATGTCAGTCATTCTTGACCTGAATTTCTAACCTCTTAATTTATAAGACAAAATAAAATGGTAGTATAAAACAGAATTAATAATTAACTCCTTTAGAGCTGATGGGGAGTTATGTAAATTGACTTCAGTGCTATACCCAGAACAGCAAGGCAAAATCTAATTAGCATAATATTATATGATAAAGATTTCATGGAATTAATGGTATGTAATCATCAAATAGGTTAAATATGGAGTTAAATGAGGTTAAAGGGACACAATTGAGGTACAAACATGGTGACATATAGAAACAATAAATATTAAACAATATTGATTTTTCGATAAACTTACATTGGAGTTTGTAATGTTTACCTGTCAGTCAGCCTTTCTGATCCATCCAATTCTGCTAATAACTTCTATTTACATTCTGGGCTTGTGACAGTGTACAACAGTCATAATGTACATGTGCAGACAGGGGGTAGCTAGGCTGATAAGGCTAATAAAGAACAATTTTTATGTCCACTTCCTATGTTTTCTAATGAAGCCTATTTAGCAAATGTGGTTAAAGTTTATCTCTACTTGTTAAAGTGGCTGAAAAAAACATAAGAAGTGGTGATACACAACTTGTGGTGTCTGACTGGTTTAGATCAGGTCTCAGCTCTCACATGAGCACTCAACAGAAAGACTGCTACAGAGTAAAGAGCATGGGTGTAGGAACTGGGGAGAGGGCGAGGGGGACAAACATCCCCCCCCCCAGATATTTCAATGTGTATATTTATGTGTAGAGAAGCAGTTGTGTGGTATTTTTATACTATATGCAGGATCACAGTACCCCTCTTTCATACTGAATATGTGAGTGAGCAATGCACCCGATCATTTAATTGGACTTACTGTATGCAAACAAAAAAAAAAAAACATCAAATCAGTTTGCATTTTTAAGGACTTTTTGTAAAGTTACTACTTTATGTAAGCAGTCTATTTATTGTAAGAAGGGGAGGGGGTCACAAATTGCACTTGCTCCTTGAATTTTCAGACTGCAGATTGCAAATTTGTAACACAAAAACATGCACTTTAAATGGTATATAAATCGGATTTTAATATCCCTTTAAGCCATTTTTTTCTTAACAAGGTTTACTTAATGTTAAACATGGGTTTCTGTTATACAACTCCTTGAATGCTCCTTTAAGTGTATATGGAACACAAAAGCAGCCATTCATTTCCATGAGGCATTGTCTTGACACTCTGCTTTCTGTTTCCTAGCCATACCGAAATGTGTTTCACAATCTTTTGTTAAGAAAAATACAATTTGTGGAGACAAAATGAGATTTTAGGATTGTCTCATTTTTCTCCTATCTCATGTGCTTTATATGATGAGCAAATGTCGGGGAATTACATCCACACTCACAGATCAACCTTGAACAAGCTATCCGAGCCACATTTCAAACTGAGAGAACACCCATCCTTTAAAATAACATTTTACAGAAGTGGGTTTTGAAACAGACTGCAAAGGAAATAAGTAAAAAGTGAGCTTATCTACATGTCTGGAACAGGGCAAAAAGAATGTGCCGCAATAGCGAAGGATTCTGGGTAATGGAATGTCTATGACACTTGTAGTATTCATATTCTTTTTAATACTATCTGCTATAAGTATCGATCCCTCCTGCTGTACAAGACAGCTTTGAAAACATAGACTGTAAAAGAAAACACAGGCTGGAATATCCATCAATGGCTATATCTACCTTGTTGAGCAGGACAGCTAATTACTGTCAAGGGTGTTCCCCTCCTTGAGCTTTGGTAAGAATGTCAAAGTGAAAAAATAAATAAAATAAAAACTCCTCTGGGGAGGGAAATGCATGTTACCATGGAAGTATGAAAAGAAAAGAAAATGTCAAAGTCACATTTTGATTTTCCGATATCCCTCGTGACAATAAACACTGCAACCTGTGGGATATGTCAATGGAGTAAAGTAAACAGCAAGGGAGAACACATGATCTCACATTAATCTAGCTTGACAATTGCTTAAAGAAGCTGTCAGAGCCAAAAGTGGAAATGGCTAAATTGGAAATAGTCTGGTTGAAGCATCTGATACAAGTTGTCTATAGTGGAATATTTGGCTCTGAAGATTTATTTAAAAAAATAAAAAATAAAGTATCATCTGTTAAAAACAGCATGTTACACAACTTTAATCCTTTTATTATATAAAGTCTTTGCGCTGGTATTATTGGAGACAGGCTCAGATTTAGAATTGTCCAACGGGGGATTTGCAATGTATTATATGTGACTTTCCTTTAGATTGTAAGTTTGCGAGTTTTCAATCTTGCACGGCGCTTTGGGGAAAGTTCTATGGACACTGGATTCTAAGCTCAAAGACAGGGCCCTCCATCTTTGTAATGTGTTTATACTGCTATTGTTTTTGCCTTGAACTTACCCATGTATAGCGCTACGGAATAGGTTGGCGCGTTACAAATAAACAATAAAATAACAATAATGTGAAAAAAAAATGTAATTGTTGTGCAAGAGGGGAAAAGGGGAATTTTTACGTTAATAAAAGGACAAGGTTATAGATGGATAGAATCAGAAGTATCTGAAAACAGTAAAGAGGGATGTGGATAGAGACAAAGAAACATAACTCTAGTAGCAGTTAAGAACCAAAAGCCCCTCCAGTCAGCCTACTCTACCTATTTAAAGAAATGCAAGCATGCCTGTGATAAGCAGAAGGAGATCTTGTAGATTACTTAAGTAAATAGTGTGTGTCTTTATGGCTTCCACTGAAAGACTGCTGCAGTCGACCACTACTCTTTCAGCAAAGTTTCCCTTTCACACAACTCTTTTCACCCTTCCATCTTCAAGTCAAGTTCTCTAGTTCTTTGCTTCCATTTTTTATGGAAGATAGTACACAACTGAACAATATTCAATTATTTTATATAATTGAAGGATGTTGTCATATTACTACTCCTCTTTCTATCCTCTAGTTTGTTGACTTATGAATAAGGAAAGTATTGTTGACTGTAGACCCTTGGTCACCTGCCATGTTGGAAAATCCTGCACAAGCCAAGAGCACCAAATGTAGTTACAGTAGTTGCATTGTAGTTTATAAAGCCATAGATTGTCTCTAGTCATTTTTTAGCTATATTGCTGAGTTTAACAAGTCAAAACTAAATGGCAAAGTTCAAATTAGGCTGTATTCAAGACTGATAATTGTTTAGAAGCTATTATGAAATCTTGCAATGCTCATTTATTTTTACACAAATAGACTAACTCTGATCTATAGTCACCTTGCATTCTATGGCTTAAATGCATTGATATAAGCAACAAAAGTAATGATTACTACAATACAGTTGACTCTGGACTATGTATAGAAGCTTATTATTTTGCAGTGAGTTCACCTTTATTGGTGTGTCCTGACATAACCCTAATATTGTACATGAAAACTCATGGTGATGGCAGGCAAGAAAAAGTTGGCTTAACAAGTTTCATGTTGTTGCAGGGCATACTAAAGGATGAAGCAGTGGTGCGTTTCGACCTGACCTTCCTGGGCAGCACATTTTCAGGGGGCAACAGATGTCGGTTATGTGCCATGTTAATAGAAAAGTCTATAAGCAGTGACATTTCTGTCGGTAGGTGTACCTTATACTTTCTAATATACACCTAAAACTATGATTTGGAATATAGCAAAGGGATAGGAAGAGGAGTTACGCCGGTGGGGCTTGGTGGTTTCTCAAGTAACTGGGGCGTGAGGGGAGTACAAATCTGGATAGGCCTCGGGCAGCATAAAACCTAAATACACCTATGGGATGATGTGTTAGGGACATATCACTTCTTAGTACATATGTACCATAAAATAACAGAAGAATGGAGATGATCGGGAAGAGTCCTAAACCTTCATTATTTTGTGCATCTGGCCAAAACCTGGCTATAAAATGTTCCTTGAATTTTGGTAGACATTTGTAGGTGTTTCACAGAATACATTCATCTTCACAAATACATCCATGTCTCATTTACAGGGACATTAGAATGAAGACATGGACTTTATAAATTTGCAAAGTATTTTGTAGGGCCAAACACTCATTTTTAGTATACAAACATATTTTTACTGTACTAATTATAGTTCGCCTTGTTCAACACTGTAAAAAAAAAAAATCACGTAAAGGAGAACTGTGATCATATTTATAAATGTACTCTTTTAAAGAATGTTACTTGAAAACGTGCAACATGTTTTAGAATTCAAATAAATAATACAGCATATCATTTATTACTTTTTATGCACATTTATGCGATTGTGTAATCTGATATTTTGCTTTCAGTAGCTCAACTTCTCGAGACAGGAGGAGACTTTGAATACACCTATGCATCTGTACACTGGTAATAACCTCTATCAGTGTTCCCAGTAGCACTAATTGTTAGTTTACAAGGACACACCCACCTCAGGAAGTAACAAGCAGCATGAGGCAAGAACACAAAATAAAAGCAAATAATAGTCACATATAAAGGCTGCAAAAAGTAAAAGTTGTGTTTATTTTTTTAGTTTTCTAATAACATTTTGCCTTTTAGCACATTTAAACAAACGACGATAAACTGGTCACTGTGGTTATTTAAATCCTTTTAAAATGTATAAGAAAACATGTCTGCACTTATTGTGAAGCTGTCGCTCGTGGAAGTGCTTCTTATATGCTTCCCAAGTTAGGTCTCTCATACATTGAGAATGTTAAGCTCATTCTTAGCCAATCAAAAGTCAGTTCTGATAGGTCTGCTCTGTTCCTATAATCCTCGATGACTGCCTGCAAATCCAGCATGGGAATCTCATTGTAAAAGATCCCTGACAATGGTAGAAGTCAATTTTACAGGAAAATTAACACATTTTAAAAAATGTGCTTTTTAATACCTTATACACAAATTTCTCTATTGTTTTACATGGAAATATTTATGGATAATTGCAAGGAATAGATTAAAGAGAGATTGAAGAAAAGCACTACCTATCCGCCATGATAGGGCTCTCTACAGTGAAAATAACTTAATTCAACTTAATGAAATGATCACATGAACATGCTTTTATTTAATACATTAATTTACTAGTACACTTATCCATGTGATTTAATGGACACTGCTCTCCTCCATCTTATATGGCTGTGTCCCTTTAAGCTGGGGGCACTCGTCCTATTTTAATAGGCATAAAAACATTTTTTTTTATTTATAGCCGTGAAAAGTTCTGCCTAAAGACGTATCATTTTTTTTATAAACGATTTTCCTTGTAGCAGAAAATATTATGAGATATGCTTACACAAGTGGATTTTTAACATTAAAACTAATGTAATAAATATAATACAATTTTTATATATTGCAAAGAACGCAAATGCATTAGCTGAAATCACAGTCGCATGGCACATAATACTGGGAACTCTTATTTTAATAAGTAATATACAGTTTACAAAGACGTAAATGAGAATATTGGAGCAAATGCAAAATATTTGCATAAATAGACTGGACATTTAAAGCCATTTAAATGCACTTACATGACCTACATCCCCCTGACTATTCCTTAGGCTATACGTCTGTCTGCTGGAAAACACAGATTAAGGATTCATTTCAGTTCTTTAATAAAGCTATTAAAGAAACATTTCAATGGGTCTGAGTCACTAAGATTGTTAGAGACTGCAAAGGAGTTACTTGGCTGTTTTCATTCACTTTTCCACAGAACACAGTCGTCTCCGAGAACATATGACATCTGGCCTCTCTAGTCCCATGGAGCAGCCCCTTCCCTCCAATTCACCCACCTGCTCCTGATTTGTCTTTGGAAACATAACTTGCACCTCAGTAGTTAGCAACACCTATCAACAAATACCCTACATATATATTGTCACAGCCCACGCATCATGCCCGCCCTGGTTAACCTGCCACCCTTTGCCACTATATTTTCCTCATATGACACACCTATGGCCATTATATAAAGTGTGGTCAATTGTATCAACTCATCAATAAACTTATGCTTACTTTCCTACCTTAACAAATGAACTTTTTTTCAATTTTCGAAAGCTCTTTGGAAAAATACTTCTACATATAAATGTAAATAAGTTAATAAAAAAAGAAAATCATAGCAAACTTGAGCAAAAAAAATGAACTTAACCTTTGTTTAGTTCTGGAACCATAAAATATATTGTTAAATAGTAACTCCTAAGCTCCCATAAAATATCAAAATGGTAGATGTGAGATTAGTGTCTTTGGGCCCCATTCAATTGTGATTTGGCCAATTGAATAGGGCTCTATATAAGCACAGAGCATATTTTTTACAGAAGTTTTTAGTTAGTGAAGACCTTGCTTTTGGATAGAAGTTCACTAACTAAAAACTTCTGTAAAAAAATATGCTCTGTGCTTATATAGGGCCCTATTCAATTTTGCCAAATTGCAATTGAATGAGGCCCTTTGTGTCTATATACAGTATAATGATTGTTGTGTTGTATTTGTATATATTACTTAAAACGTGTAAAAAAAAAAAATAGCTAGTTTGAGTGCAATTTGTCTAGCTGACTTAAATTTTAATGAACGCTCCAATAGAATTTGGAAGAAAACTGATGTATGGACCATATACCAACAACATAAAGCAGGTAAACTTTGGGAACTATGGTTTTAAAGCCTCACACAATCTATACCATTTATAGTATAAATTATGTTATCACTCATTTAATTATATAATTTTGGCTATCACTCTTATTATTCAGACATCAAATTTCCCTTCCATACCTTGAACTATAGAAATTTAAATGAAATATTATACTTTCATTTTGGTTAAAACATTTGTATGACTTAATCTTGTCAATCGTCTTCCTCATCACTTGCATGAGCATCTTTAATTGTCTTATATTCTGGACTTGAACAGCAGAGGTACAGAGAGCTTATTCATGTGGATTTCATACTCTGGGAGGAGTAGATTAATTTTGCAGATAAACTATGTGATATCTGTTGACGCATCACATTGGTTGCTCAAGTTAAAATATTTGAACAACTTTGGGATAAAATGTAAGCTTGTAGGCTTTACTAAACAGTTTTTAACAAAATTGTTAATTAAGTGAATCAGTTTAAGGAAAAAAACTTTTGTAGTTTGTGAAAACAATTGTGAAGTATAAAAAAAAACATAAGCATTTATGTAATACATTGATATAAAAACGTATTTTTTTTTATTAGTAGACTCTGCTTGTGTCTGAAAGCTCCATTTTAGACATTAACATACAATTTGGGAACAAATTTGGTTGGTCGTAGGTGTCAAAAGGGGCAATCTTTCAGGTGAACTAAATGGAGATCTATTCTACATTCCCTCCCAGGTGAGTAGTTATGCCAGGAACAATCGCAAGTGGTTCCCTACAATAAAGAAAAGTTAAAACTTAAAGACTATTTTTTTGAAAACCTTCTAATACAATTTTCACATTATCAAAAAAGTTATTCAAAATAATATGCTATACATAGGATACCTCAGTGGTACTTTAAATGTGCTTTTTGGAAGTCTATATTTATATGGGAGGTTGGTATACCTTTAAGGAATTTGAATGCAATACAATAACATTAAATACTTAAATGCTTACAGAATCCCCAAAATAACACATACAGATATCATTCGTTTTTACAGAACTGGTTTCGGTTTCCTCTGTGTAATTAGCAGCCATTTTGGCAGTTGTGGTGAGGAATCCTTCAGCTATCCATATGCAACTGTTTTTCTAAATGGATATTAAAGTGAGCAAACATATTTTCTATATAATTGAAAAGTTAAAATCCCATTATAGAAATGTTATGCAAAACGCGTAAGCAATATTCAAAGCACTTGATATGCTGTACGTATGCATGGGTGCATTTTGTTAATGTAGAAATGAATGTGAATTACTTTTGTTATTTCAAATTTAAGGGTTGACATGGTTCATATACCAGACCCTTACACTAATTGTTTATAGCAGTGTATCATTAGCCATCTCCAGCTAGTGAAAGCATGTGCTGCTTGTCATCCACAATACTTCACACACTCCAAACCTTCACTGACCCATATCATGTTGCTATCTTCTTTTCATTTATTTTTTTTTTCAAAAAGCAAATGCAATTTAAATGTTGAAATTACTGCAAAAAAAACCCAATAATCTGGCCAAACCATTAAAAAAGCAGCTACAAATATGACTGAGATTCCAAGATACTCATCTTTTTATAGAAAATATGCAAAGTCCTGTACACAATCTGTATTATATCTGTAGTGGCAACAAGGAACAAAACGCGTTAGTCATTTTACTTAGATGTATCGGTTGGATAATATATATTCATACGGTTTGTTATTTATTTCACCCTATTTTTCATGACTAGTTGTTTTAACATTTCTGTATGTACACTTAAGCCCTAATAAGTCCTCCACCTATGTTTCCCTGAATCTTTTATATATCCACACAAGTGTCTGTGGGCATGCCATTGTACCACAGTGGATTATCTGATGAAGTAGCAATCCAGTATGCAATTTTAAACCTAGCGCCCTAAGAGTAAATTTGAAAATAGTTGCAGGTCTCCATTTATACCTTAATTAGATGCCTTAATGGGCTTTATTAATGGGCTTAATAATTTTCCTGCAGATGAAACACGCAAACTACACAGAGCCATCTTTAAAATGTTGCTCTTACAGCCATCTCTTGGAGATAGTCTTATATAAAACCGTGTAATGTCATTCTAGGGAATTAGGTCACTTGCCAATTCCGGTCATCCATGAGTCAGCCAAAAGATGGTGAGGGAGATTTTTAAATCTGTATTATTCATGCATTTCTATAAAAAGTGTATGGATCTCTTTAACATAGGTACTAGAGTGGTTCTATAACAGGATAGGCAATGCCAATTTTCCTGTACATCTCACTATCATTGTATCTGTGGCCTGGTTTTAGCAATTCATTTGTCACAGTGACCCCTTCCTTTATTTATTCCAAGTGAAACAGAAATACTTGTGTTGACAGACAGCTCCCTAGTGATTTCTTTCCAATCTGTTATATTCCTAGAGAGGCAATTTTTATCTTGCAGTATTCTGCTTCATTGTGACTGGTTATAAAAAGTTACAGATGATGGATTTTCAGTAAACCCAGCATTAATTTCTGTTTCTATGTGGGTTTGAGAGAATCCCACATATGCAATGAATGTGCCATGACTGTTGATTACTCTGTTCCCTTTGACTGACAAGCCTCTATTATTACCTGTATTTTTAGAATTATATCCCCCAGAGTACTATACCTCCATATATCTTGATTTTTGACAGTTTCTTAGGTTCAGATGGTCCCTTTTAGGATGTTAGAGAAAATATCTGTCCTATGTCCCATTCACTTTTCATTTCAGTTTTCCCCAACCAAGTTGAAATTGAAAATAAGTAACAAATAAATGCTCCCTTCTCATTTCGGAGATCTGCAAGGTTTAAAGATATTTCAAAAATGACTTGTCTTCTACTCTGCGCCCATGACTACAATTCCCAATGTTATAGTGGACAGCAGCCCCAGGAAATGAGACTGAGGCTATTTCGACCATTTGTAAGTCACGCTGGTTTTATCCAGATATGCAAAATAGTTGATCATTTCATGAGCATTGTCAAGAACTTACTTGTCAGCTGCTTTTTTGTAATTCAATTAGAGAATAAAGAACATTTCTACATTCTAAATTTCTACAAAACGTTTAGCAGTACACAGACAAATACATACTGTAGGGTTGATTTGTTGCAGGCTAATTTTTAGGTTTAAGTTTAAATTCTTTAGTGACAGCTTCTAAGTGAATTTTACATATCATGGGTATTTTTAAGCATTTCACCACTCAACATGTGTTTTTGTAATACTGTAGTTTTGTTTATGAAATGTATTATGTTGGTATCTGATGGAAAAGGGACACTGAAAAAAAAAAATATATATATATATATATTTTAATAAAACAGTATGATTAATTATTTGTACACATGGCTTAAACATAACAAGTACTATGAACACCTTAAGTAATAGGCAAGTAATAGGATCAGAAATGCTACAATTAAAGATTTGTCAAGCAAGCTTTTTGTGCCAAGAGGTTTTAAACAGACAAGAGGACACCCCTTGAGGTTAGAAGTTAAAAATATTCCACCTTAATGAAAGAAAATGGTTATTCACAGTAAGGGTGGTTAATCTGTGGAATTCTCTACCAAAGGAGGTGGTGACTGTGGATTCAATAGATAACTTTAAAAAGGGGCTGGATTTATTTCTAATTAAAAAAGGAATTCAGGTTTATTCTGGATAATTAGAGAGAGAGTATTGATCCAGGAAGAAATCCAATCGCCAGTATCTGGGGTCAGGAAGGAATTATTATTTTTTTCCCTTTGAGACGATTGGCTAAGTTTCACTTGTTTTTTTTTTCTGTTTGCCTTCCTCTGGATTAATTAATAATTAAAAAAAATAAAACATAAATAATGAAATAATTGATTAATAATGAATTAACAACTAATTAATTAATAACTGATCTGCATATTGCAGATCAGAGGAGATCTTAAAAGGTTGAACTTGATGGACTGAAAGTCTTTTTTTGAACCTTAATTACTATGTAACTACAAAAGTTGTTTACATGAGCATATTTTCCATTTGGCTACTCAAGTTCATAAATCTTTTCAAGAAGAATGTTCAAAATACTAGTTTGATAAGTGACCTCAGCAGTTGCGGAAGTGACCCGCACATTATTTGCAAATGTGAGTGTAATGGTTGCAATGGCAATGGTTCATCCTATCCTGCCAGATACCCATTTAAAAACATTTTTTGTATAAATTAGATGGGTATTTAACATCTATAAACATTTCCAAGTAAGTGGGAAAAGCTAAACTATTCAAACGCGCCTCTTAAAAGAGTCTGTGTTGGAATTGAGTGCTGCCCTGCACTGTGTACTTCTCATATGTTTCTTCACATAAATATAAGGTCTGGCCAGCTTGTGTTAGGAAAACCTTATCAATAAAATATTGATGTTTGGAGAAGTACACAAGTCACTATTTATTAGTATAAGCATCTTGCAGAAATTGTTTTAAAAGGCAACAGCCATGTTGGACACTGTGATTATTTTTTAAGCCGTTTGGTTGAAGAGATCAAATAGTAGCCTTTTACCTCTAAAACTGCAAAATTTACATTTAATCTGATACTGATACTCTACGGAGCAAAACTGCTAGAAAACCCAAATTGCTAAATTATCTTTTATGTTGAAAATAAACACAAGATATAACTTTAGCTTGATCATAGATATATTAGAAGAGCAAAACAACCCAATGTCATGAGTGGCTTCCCTTAGGTCAGAAAGTACATGCTAGGAAGAATGTGCTGACACGATCCGTGGATATCATAAATTACATTTGTGCAATGGGATTCCTTCTAGATTTGTTTCTCGGTATTTTAGTTCTGTTGTTGATTCTTTTAGCTGCACATCATTTAGAGTTTTGAAGCCACTCTGGTGAATGTTAGATAAGCAGTTTCCAAAATCTACACAAAATGAAAACTCAAATTTCCTACAGCATATATACAAATTTTAGTAAATCCCCTAATTTCTGGTTTTGTTTAACCTTATAGCATGTTCCTTTGAAGAAATGAAATTGATATTGTGCGAAATATGAATACAAAAGGTAAAAGTAAATGAGTCTTTCATTTTTATCTATTATATCCAATACTGCTTTAGTAGAGACCACATCTGCTTTTGTTCATACAAATAATCTCCTGGAAGGGATTTTGAATGCAAATAGCATCTTCATTCAATTCTACTGAAAGAATTCCACAACATTGTAACATTGATCATCAGGATTTAATGGAAGTACAACTTACAGTAGGATAACCCTACCTTTTTTTCTCCCGGCCACCAACATTTTCTCTAAACATGCATTAATGCTCTTGGCTTACATACTGTAGCAGTTAATAATACTAGTTTGTTACATACTTCTTAAAAGGGATACCTCCTAAATATGGGCGTAGTAGCCCCAAAAAATCTGGAGGGGATAATTTAACTCTACTCCCAGGACAGGAAGCAGGAGCCCCATTGCTGAATGCCCCTCAAAGAGTTATGTTTTTAATATATATATATATATATATATATATATATATATAAATACAAATTATGGGTCAAAGACATGCTGCCCCTCTAGTGGCCAAATCTGGTAATGCATGGCTATGTTTATTTTTGCTATTTTTTGTGTCTCCTATTCATTTAATCTGGGCCGGTTTTGTCCTACACCCCTGCTCCCAAATCACAGTGGTAATTTAAGAGCTATATTTATATTTCTAGTAGTTATAATAAATCCCTGGATTCACTAGCCACTGATAACTACCACCACAGCCATTCACTGCTCTCTGTCATGTTTTTTTATTAAGTAGTAGCATTTGTCCTTCTAGGGCCACATGTAGTTATCAGGTATTTCCCATGTTGCCCCAGCTGAATAGCTATTCATTTTTACTGAATAGCATGCCCCTACTTCAGCAAACACGGTCCATTATATCTCTCTAAAACTAGCAAATAATATAAAATATTCAAATGCTGAAGTCATTCTATGTATCTCATGTGAATCAAATATTTTAAATGAAAAATCTACAGATGATCCATCTATCAGTAACAGTGTACCATGTCATAGATAAGGCTCCATGCCAGGGTTGTTATACTACTGTAATATAATTTATGCTAAGCATTGGGAGGGGCAGGTTTATGGGTCAGTTGCAATAACAGCCTTCTACATAGTCAAAGTTTGATTACATTTGTGATTGTCCTATAAACCTACAATATATATACAGTATATACATTATGGTTCTACCTCAATGTTTATATTATGTATAAACTTTTTTATTTTTCAAATGAAATATTTATGTAGGCTGTAAAATAAGTAATACACAAACTGTATTGTATTCTGCGATTCTCTGTGCCAACAACACGTAAAACAAGTACAGATTCAGTAACAAAGCGGCATTAACATTATCAGTAACTGTGAGAAGCTTTTCAGCAATGCATGTATATGAGACAGGTTTACTTCTGTAATAACAACTGAGGAACTTGAATTGTGATTTACAGGCATATTGGCTTGCTTATCCGTTTTATATTCTGCACAGGGTTGTACAACACACAAAATAAGAGATAGCTAATGGAATATAAAATCAAAATGCCAATTATTTATAAGTAAAAATGGAAAGTGTGACAATGTCATAAAAGCTGAGGATACAACTTGGCAAGTTAGCTACGAGTTGTATTTAACAAAGCATCTATATGGATAAAGAAAACATTTATTGGTGCCTAGATGCTCCTTTGTAGCAGCAGTAGCCCATAAAATGCATTCTTCATCTAGCTGTTACAATATATACTATCTGTGTTCATCGATACAGCTAATGATACTCATTAAGCATTTATGTTAAGTGTAGTTACCCACACTTTAACAAAATAATTCTCAACAAGTTATCAAAAGCAGAAAAGTCTTTTGTGTTGTTTTTCTATCTATATGTTTAAATAATTATATTGTTAATACTTGAAATATATATGGATAGGATTCTCAGCTTGTAATTAATCCAACCTTGGCTTTGCATTAAAGCTGTGTAATACAGCAGGCATAAGCTTAAAGGAAGCCATGTTTGAAAATGGCTATGGATTAAAGAGCGAGGCATTTGTGGGCACATTTGCATGTCCCAGCTCAGCTTCCCAGAATACAGTGTGATAACTGTTTTTCTCGGAATTCATAGCTGGAACCATGTTTTGTAACTTGTTTTAGACATTCAAATGTGAACACATATGTACTATTTAATTACTGTACTACTGTACGGTGGAGGGCTTCTATCGCTCTTTTGCCCACCATATTATAAATGATTGTTGTGGTGAACTACCTACCCATAATTTCCACAACACAAGTTGGGATCCAGCCCCATGCTGATGATAGCCAGTAAGCTTGAAACAGCTGTACATGGATTGGATACTCAGCCTGTGTTTATTCCAACCTTGGCTTTGCATTAAAGCTGTGTAATACAGCATGCATAAGCTTAAAGGAAGCCATGTTTGATAATGGCTACGGAATGAACAGCGAGGCATTTGTGGCCACATTTGTGTGTCCCAGCTCAACTTCCCAGAATGCAGTGTAATAACTGTTTTTCTCGGAACTCTGAGCTGGAAGCAGGTTTTTAACTTGCTTTAGACATTCAAATGTGAACACAGATGTACTTTTTATTTACTGTACTATTGTATGGTGGAGGGCTTCTATCGCTCTTTGGCCCACCATATTATAAATGATTGTTGTGGTGAACTATATATATATATATACACTCACACATACATACACATACATACACACATATACATACATACACACACACATTTACATAAATGGGAGGGGAAATTATTTGGACTCATTGTCCTCGCGAATCCAGTTTTCCACATATAATGATCCCTATGACTTCCTGGCTCCATGGAAATATATATGGGTTACAGGTATAATATTTTTTTTGTCCATGTATCTTCTTCAAAAAATGACTAGTTTATAAAATAGCCATCTTAGAAATGAATATGATCTGCTCTTCAATGACTTTACTGCCCTTGACTTAATTAGTGTAGTTAACACTGGTGCATCCTGCTGTTACATCCCCTGCTGATCTGGTAGGTTACATCTGAATGTTGCCTTCAGTATTGCTTGGTACTCCGACCCTGTTCATGTAAGTTAGTGTAAATCGGATGTGAAGTCCACCCTGTGGTATGTGATCTCTGAGCTTATAATAAGGAAGTGTGCATTGCAAAATTGGAAGTGAATTAAGTGACACAAGTGTTGAGGACTAGCTGTAATGGGGAGCACATGAACCCACCATGTTTATCAGTGCTAATACTAGTATAGCTAATGGAGAATCCAATGAGGTTTGACAGTTCCCTACTTTATCTATGTTGGTCCATTAAAAGATAACGCCAACTACTTGCATTTCTACAGCAATAATTATAATTGCTTGTTTTAAGGCTTTGTATAATTCTTTGCACATGTGCAGTACACTTAGAATTGTTTTGAAGATCTATACTTGATAATTGACAAAACATTTAAAAAAATAGTAAAAATCAGTAAAAGCATAATTTATTTATGAACCATTACTTGCATTTATGTCGTAGTGGTAGCCACCATTGTTGTTTTGTATGTTTGAACAAGCGTTAAGAGCGTTGAATAAAAATTATATATATATATATATATATATATATATATATATATATATATATATATATATATAGACACCACAATTTACCTATTCAAAGCACAGCCGGAGAAATTACTTACTTCACCACTAGCAAGTGACACAAATCGAGGACTTGAAGATGCAAATGTTGTTAATTTTAGCAAGATGCCTTGAAATTCCCTCACATACTAAATGGGTTAAAAAGTCAAATCGGAGCTTGTAGCAAAGTGCTATAAATAGCAAATCATTTAGATGCAACACTGAACAGTTACTTGTTTGGTGGATATTCACATGACTGTAGGCTTTAGTGATATCATACTAAAGCTTACACCCTGCTGTGACTTTTCTCTTAATTGGATCCATAGGCCACAGAAATAATCACTTGTTTCCATGGAGAGTACGATCTATATATTGAAATGGCTTAACACAAAAATAAAGATAAGTGGCAATTGTCTAGCAATGTTTGGTTGGATATGGCTCCCTCCTGTGGTCCTAAGCAGTGTGTTCAGAATGGAAGTGGAGACAACATACATATATTGTATGGAAATTCTTATTTTAGAATAATGACATCTGAGATGTAGCACTTTGTTAACTTATTGCATATTACATTTTGTGTCCTTATCAGTGTTTATGTACTATTTGTGAATGCTTCTGCTACAGGGATACTTAAATCACACACTTAAAATGCTTTAAACATTACATAGTATTTTTCCACATATACAAATAAGCAATAGTTTAGAAAATTTCAATTTAAGTGATTTAGCCAGAAAATGCTTGTTTATCCCCTTGTCCTGGCATATTAGGGAGGAAGCTATTTTAAATTCACAATGCTCTGGTTGATTCTCATCCACACCACAGCTATTTCATTTACAAAAACTCTACAATACTTAATTCCAAGTTTGCATATAGGCTAGAGGAGGATCACAATCATTTGTGTGTGTTGTTTTAGTTGCTTTAGTGTTAAATGCTTAAATTCTATTAAAAAAAAAATATTTTGTAATGTTTAAAGCACGGTGCACACATTTGTGGAGTTTAGGGTTTACGCCAGGTCGCTTCACCTATAAAAATTGCATACTGCACAAAATGTAAAGTTCCTCACCAACCTACGGCCCTGCAGTATGGATTGTCACAAGAATTTTCTCTTAATGGAGCTAAAATGATTAAGAATAGTTAAACTATGCATATATGTTATATGTATAGCTCCATTAATGTGCAAAACACTTTCCAAGGTACAATATAGTCTACTAACCATGTTCTTCTTATATGCTGTCAAACTGCTATGAGTCTGTAGCACCTAGAGTATCTCACAAAAGTAAGTACACCCCTCACATTTTTGTAAATATTTTATTATATCTTTTCATGTGACAACACTGAAGAAATGATACTCTGCTACAATGTAAAGTAGTAAGTGTACAGCCTGTCCCCACAAAATAACTCGACACACAGCCATTAATGTCTAAACCATTGGCAACAAAAGTGAGTACACCCCTAAGTGGAAATGTACAAATTGGGCCCAAAATGTCAATATTATGCCACCATTATTTGCCAGCACTGCCTTAACCCTCATGGGCATGGAGTTCACGAGAGCTTCACAGGTTGCCACTGGAGTCCTCTTCCACTCCTCCATGATGACATCACAGAGCTGGTGGATGCTAGAGACCTTGCACTCCGTTTGAGGATGACCCACAGATGCTCAATAGGGTTCAGGTCTGGTGACATGCTTGGCCAGTCCATCACCTTTACCTTCAGCTTCCTTAGCAAGGCAGTGGTCGTCTTGGAGATGTGTTTGGGATTGTTATCATGTTGGAATAATATCCTGCAGCCCAGTCTCCGAAGGGAGGGGATCATGCTTCAGTATGTCACAATACATGTTGGCATACATGGTTCCCTCAATGAACTGTAGCTCCCCAGTGTCGACAGAACTTATGCAGGCCCAGACCAAACATATATACATTACACATATGTCTATATGTCTATATATTTTTTCTATAATATGTTGTTTTGATTCCCCCTATATGTATTTATCTGCCGATGTCAGATGCTGCCTCCACTCTGTCTGCATAGCTATTTACGTTACCTTTCCTCAGTATAGATGTATACTTTTGGTGGTGGGAGTGTCATGGTCTGGGCCTGCATGAGTGCTGAGTGCATGAGTGCTGCTGGCACTGGGGTGCTACAGTTCATTGAAGGAGCCATGAATGCCAACATGTCCTGTAACATACTGAAGCAGAGCATGATCCCCTCCCTTTGGAGACTGTCCCGCAGGGCAGTATTCCAACATGATAACGACCCCAAACACACCTCCAAGACGACCACTGCATTGCTAAAGAAGCTGAAGGTAAAGGTGATGGACTGGCCAAGCTTGTCTCCAGACCTAAACCCTATTGAACATCTGTGGGCCATCCTCAAACAGAAGGTGGGGGATCACAAGGTCTCTAACATCCACCAGCTCTGTGATGTCATCATGGAGGAGTGAAAGAGGACTCCAGTGGCAACCTGTGAAGCTCTGGTGAACTCAATGCCCATGAGGGTTAAGGCAATGCTGGAAAATAATGGTGGCCACACAAAATATTGACACTTTGGGCCCAATTTGGACATTTCCACTTAGGGGTGTACTCACTTTTGTTGCCAAAGATTTAGACATTAATGGCTGTGCGTTGAGTTATTTTGAGACGACAACAAATTTTACAGGCTGAACACTTACTACTTTCCATTGTAGCAGAGTGTCATTTCTTCGGTGTTGTCACATGAAAAGATATAATAAAATATTTACAAAAATGTGAAGGGAGTACTAACTTTTGTGAGATACTGTATATATTTGCTAACCTTCCTATATGAAGACACACATATGAAATCATCCATTTCCATACACTACCTGTATGCAATTATTCCATACTGGGGGTTTGCACTTTCTTTCATGACTTGGTTCTGTCTCCTACTTTTCAGGAGAGGGTGTCTTTGTAAACTAATGAGCTCTCCAGGAGTGCTGTTGAAATTACTGGTAGTTTTTTTTTCAGATAGAAGCTTCCCCTGCATCTAACAGTTGCATTTAAAAGATAACTGTAGAATTTTATTTTATTTACAATTGAAAAATGCTTATCTTCAAGTGTCCTTTAAAAGAGAAACAGTGAACCTTGAATACATATACCTGCAGAAAACCACTGGAATGGAGATATTATACAACACTTCATTTAAAACTTATGGCCCAACATCTTCACTAGAGTTTATTTAAAACACATCATAGGGCAATATTCAAATGTGATTTGGCCAATTGAATAGGGCTCTATATAAGCACAGAGCATATTTTTTTACAGAAGTTTTTAGTTCGTGAATTTCTATCCAAAAGCAAGGTCTTTACTAACTTAAAAACTTCTGTAAAAAAGATATGCTCTGTGCTTATATAGAGCCCTATTCAATTGGCCAAATCGCATTTCAAGGAGGCCCATAGTTTAGAGGAATAAACTTTATTGAATAATACAGATTTATTTTTTTTCTAACTCATAAGAGGTACATGAGAACCATGATGGATATAAAACGTAATCCCCATATGTATCACAAGATAGCTGCATGATTTACTTCTACTTGCCCCTGATGTTAAGTGCTGGTGAAACTAAAGCTTTAACTTGCCTGTGGGATCTACTGTTTAATTAGGTACACTATCAAAAACTTGAGTGATTTATGTAAAAACAGCTTAAATAAACTTTGGCTGTAAAAATTAATTTTTAATAAATCATAGATGCATCCCCCCAGGAAACCAAAATAAATTAGGGTTAAATAAATTGCAAAAAGGTTGTTTTTTTTTTTTTTGCAATGAAGAGATGGATTGTGGCGCTCTTAAAATTATATTGAAATGTACAACGTTGATTTAACTCTTTTTCATGTCGAGCGCTAAGATTTAAGTTTAGGGCTTGTCATTAGCAACAAAAATTATTCACCAGAACACTTTTAGTATTTCATGTGCGACTTAATCGTGAATTTAATATTCCACTTCCAGCTTTAAATCGTTAAGAAGAGGTTGCAATTTCCATGTGTGGTGAGGAGCCCATAAAACTACTGCTAAAAAAGAAAGAAGGCATTTTTAATAAGCAGGGAAATCTGTCTGGCCAGCACTTTTTTTTTCTCCATTAAAAAAGCATGTGTTATCTTGTTAATGATACCCAAGACCTTATCTAATGATTGAGAAGGCTTCAACCCTTTCTTGTATAAGGAAATGCGCCTTCCCCCTCCCCACACTCACCCAGACAGTGTCAGGACCTATTTAGCAGAAACTAAAACAAATATAAAATGTGCTTATTCCCCACAGAGCACATCCACTGTATCTAATCCTTGTAAAGTTGCTTTAGGTGTCTAGAAGAATTATCCTGTGCTATCTAAAATTCACACACAAAAAAAAAAAACACAAAAAAGTGAACGCATTAAATGCTGCAACAGAGACGATAAAACTAATTTTAATATAAATGTGGGAACCCCCAAGACGTTCCTGAGCACACACACCCTCCAAACTCTATTTTATCAGCGAGAACATTCATTTATATTGTGCCATTCATCTCAACGGGAACCCAGTGCCAACACAGCATTGCCATCACACAACGGCACTCTGATCTGAATGACAACTTCAAAAGCCAGAAAAGGCAAGTTATTAATCACAAAATGCAGCAAGTAATCTGCCGCCGAGAGGAGGGATGTGAAAAAAAGAGGAGAGGGAAAATAAGGCAGAGGAAGGCAAAAATAGCTTGCTATCTATACTTATCATGCAAAGTTTCATTCCCAAAACGATATGGTGGGAGCATGAACAAAAATGGAGCCGGAGCCAACATTTAGATCAAAATCCTCACCAATGTTTCTCAAATGTGGACATGTTTTTGATTATCGCCCATATATAGTATGGATATTTAAGTTGTTTGTTTATAGATACAAGGGGTTAAATAAATACAGTGGATGGTAAAATTTAAACTTTATCAAGAAAGTGTTATAAAAACATATTTTCCTATATTTAATCTTGAATTTAAGCCTGTCAATCAGCTTTTCTGATCAAGCTACTAAACATGGAGGGACATCTTTGTAATATGGCAATTATTGTGAATTGGGCACTGAATGTATATTTCTCAGCATAAGGCCATTCTAAACTAATACTAGGCATGCTTAGACCCCAAGGAATAACTAGGCTTTTTTTAAGGTAAGTTAAGTTGAACTGGTTACAAGTTTCTTTTATATGCAATACAGACACTTGGAGGTTTGTCGGGGCAAAGTCAATGAATACTTAAATTGCCTTGGTTAATTGCATTGTAAAGTGCTTCCCCCCCAAAAAAATAACAAAAAATTATATATATATTTTTATATATATATATATATATATATATATATATATATATATATATATATATATATATTTATATTTATTTATTAAAGCCATTGATATATTTTTAAAATGCGTAGTTGAGAGGTATGGGACAGCAAAACAAAAAATGATGTTTGAAATTCAGCCCAACGTTATACCATGCCAAGACAGGCAATCTCTTCCTGCATTGCGCTCAGTCAGTGGTGGGGTAAGATTGTTATATATATTCTCAGTGGCATTCAGATGGTTAGAATCTGGAATACTACTGAGGACTAGAAGTATTAGAGCATAATAACACGTTTCATGTATTCCAGTGAAAACCTCAATTTTGACTAATCGGAAAACATATATAGTTTTGCTGCAAGAAATCAAGCCTAGATTCCCTACAATGATGTGGGTTACTAGTGGTTTATGATGAACAAGGCCAAATATACATAAATAGTATCATTACAGTAACTCTGTCTTGCAAACACAAAATGGCCAAGTTTCCAGAAAAAAGTGGTACATTAAACGAATACAATTAGGCTTTCTCAGCTTGTAAACACTCATGAGAGCATGGCCCTCATCTTCTCCTTTATCAATACATAGACGTGTAGTCTTGTCTTATTTTTACTATCTTCACATGTAAGTCGGATGTTATCCATGTGTTTGTTGTACCATTAGTTGTACATAATCTGCTGGCACTCTACAAATAAAATGTAATAATAATAACAATAAATAATAATGGGCTGTACATACATTTATGGCTTGAAACCTGTTAGGCAAGTTGCAAAAAAATATAGATATGTTAACAATTCTAACATTCAGAAATATAAAAAAAACACACAGCTGATTTAGCACAAGATTATGTAACCTTCCCTGGTGGTCCAGAGGTTAGGATCCGGTGCTGTCATCACTAAGACATGGATACAATTCCAGACAGGGAACCAAGGGTCACACCACCCTGAAGCCATGCAGGGTTTGGCCTGGTCAGTAATTGGATGGGAGAACACCTAGGAATACCAGGAGTTGTATGCTGTGGCCCACTGGAGTAGGAACTAGCAACCTATTCCAGTATCTCTACCATGAATACCAAGTGGATCAACAGGGTGTGTTGCGGTCCATGAACGATTCTAACAAAACAATGTAATCTTGGATTCTAAATAACCATTATATTGTGTGACAGCTTTTAGGACTCTACAATAAATTTCTAAACAAATTATTTTACTTAATAACCTAATTACAAAGTTATCCCATTATTGAAGAAACAGTATTGTTAAATCTCAAATCATTTGTTATGTTAGTTCCTGAGTTGGGTCATTTCTATGACTAATATATCCCTTGGAATTCAAAGCTTCAGGTACAATGGGCCATATTAAATTCCCAGCCCGTAGGGCACCGGTACACCCACAAAGCCTGCGGGCTTGAAATTCGGTGGAGTTACAGAGCTATTAAATAAGCCAAGCCCGCAAAAGACGTGGCCGACATCCAAACCCGTAAACCATTCTTGCATACGTTGTAAGTGTGGCCGTGAACATGATCAATTAGTCAAACCCGTAGTTACAGGTTTAGACGGAGCCAATAGTAAAAGAGATTGTCATCATTACGTCACAAAAAAATGGAGGTTAGATTTCAATCCCTTACGGGTTTGAATTACGATCGGACTCGCATTCTAGAAATAATGCAATATTAATAAATCATCAAATACTATATTCTAGTCCATGCGAGTTCCATTATATGTATTAACACATTGATTGCCGGGGTTGATATAACACGGAAATTAAACAGAAAATAAAGGATTTTATATTGCAGATTCTCGAGCTTGAGAAAGTTGTGCTATTCATTTTAATACCTAACATCACTTTCCCTTTAATTTAACATACAATAGTGGGTTGATATTTGCATTTACAGTGCTATGGAGAGGACTTTAATCCTCTCTAGAACCCGTAGGCATTTTGGCTCCATTTATGGGTTACGGATTTGGATTTGTTGCAATTTAATAGCGATTTGCGAACGTAACATGTACGGGCTTGAAGATCAAAGGCTTTGCAGCAACGGAGTTCCGATTTTGACAGCCTGTATGGTTTTTCCGCTTGTTTGTGGATGGTTGTAAGAGGCCAATTTAATAGCCGTAAGTCTAGTGGGCTCCGTTACCGGCTACGGGTTTTCACGTTAGGGGAATTTAATAAGGCTGGATGAATGGTATTACATATAATAAAAAATAAAATTCAAGTAACCACCGAGACAGAGAGTCTGTCATTGCACAGTAAAACACGGTCACAATCTCCACACTTTGCATTCCAAGAAAAATAAACAGATATAAAATGCAAAGACAGGAGCTTCTCTTACTAATCCTACAACTCTTCCAGATACAGAATTCTTTATAGTACGCATTACATAGCTTGCCATTTCTACCAAACTGGTATCTTAAAAATCAAGAATAGTCGGAGAGGTCATACAAATTCAATGAGATGCAATGAGATTCATATTGTGAATATTAATGTATGTAGCACAGCCATATTATGGAATTTTGATGGATTATTTTTGATCACTTTAACATCATAAAATAATTGGCCTGTATTCACTAAATGATGAACTTATGGTGAGGCAGTTCATTTGGGAGGATTTTAATGTTGCGATGGATTAATATGCTAAGGTACATCCTCAATTCCCACTTCCATTTCTCTCTATTCTCTTATTCTGTTACACAATTCATATGGTATGTCTTAAAGGTGTTTGCTACTAAAAAGAATGAGTGAATCCACGTTCTCTATATTTATTAAATTATGTCACAAGGAGCATGCCGAGCAGTCTTGTGATTAAAGTTGCCTGTTGATGAAATGGTAGCAAAAATCAGATCTTTTTGCGCATTGCATTATAGTGTACATAATGGAAATTTAAATGGATAATTCTTAGTTAATATTAAATTACATGCACAATTTGCTTTACAATAAATCCCATCATATAATGTAGAAAAAATTGTACTGAAAGCAGCTTTCTCTTTTCAAAGACATGGAGGAGTAACTGGCAAACTAGAGAACTTTCAAAACTTTAACATTGATAGTTAATCTTCTTTAGCATTGTAATATTAAAGAAACTTAATTTTAGGTTGAAGTTAACCTTTGATATATTTGCTTGTGTACATTTTAAAATATATTGATACCAGACTTTGACTGCGTGTCACAAATACATTTGGACCTTGAGGTATATTGTAAAAAAAAAAACACCATTGCTCTAATTTAGTTCACATACCTAAATGCATGTGACATAGATTTATATTGCTTGCTATAATGGTGTCTACCATTGACAGAATGATTTTGTATTCTATAATATTATCTTCCAGTAAGTTGAAGTCCACTAGCCCCCTTTCCCTATTGTGTAGAACATCAAACATTCCAAGGCCAAACTGAAGTCAGATTTAAATGAGTTAGTTACTAACATAAGTTCTTAGAACACTTTTATGTGGGAAGGTTAAAGGAACTTTTAAGTTACTCTCAAGAGGGAGAATAATTTTATTTAAATGAGAATCAGGCCATGTCTGGACTCCTCAGATGTATAAAGACTTCTGACACCACTCATGAAACAATACTCTTTGAGACACAATTGTTAAAGGTTTTAAAGTTTCATTTTAAACTACTTCCTCTGGAAAAATACCTCTATAAGGCGTAGGAAATAAACCTGTGGTTCTCTTGGTAGACATCTTTATTTTATTGAAAGAAATAGAAAATAAAAAATGGCATCAAATGTTTCTACAAATAAAATGGAGCTATTTTAATTATTTGTTTGAAACTTTGTCTCAGGGGGCTGAGGAGACATTTGCAGAAACTCCTTTCAAATTAGAGGCGGGTGTATGGCTGCAGGCGCCACAATCGCCATAGTTACGTTTTTGATTGTGATGGTAACTAGGTCCTTTGAGATCGGTCCTTAGATTTAAGTAGCCAGTCTCTTATTAGTTTTGTTACTCCGAGGCTCCATAGTTAACAAGACTCTTCACCCCTTGATATTTTTGTTCATTTGATGTTGGCAGTGAGAGCTGTGGGGGTCAATGTTTTGTTGCCCTGCTTACTGAAGGACCTCATAGAATAAGGCTGCCAACTACAGTCCTCAATGGCCACAAACAGAGTGGACCGCCACGCGTGCCACCTCTTTGGGGTGGCAGAAATGCCACCATCTGTCCCCTTCCCCTGGGCTACATCCTCCTCCACCTTCCCGGCAATTGCTCTTTCCAGTGAGTGCTGTGGAGGAGAGGAGGAGCTAGGTGAAGAGCCATGATGGAGAGTAGTCACCAAAGGGAGGATCAACCAGACCCAGGAACATGCAGGTAAGGAGATTAGGAAGGAGGGAGAAACAAGGGGGAAGTAAGAGAGAAGAGAGGAGGAGTGAGAGAGAAGAGGGGGGAGAAGAGAGCGATAGGGAGAGGGAGAAGGGGAGTGAGAGGGGGACAGGAGAGTGACAGAGAGGGAGAAGGAGGGAGAGAGAGGGAGGAGAGGGAGGAGGGAGATAGAAGAGTGAGAGGGAGAAAGAGAGAGAGAGAGAGGGAGAAGGAGGGAAAGAAACTGAAAGAATGAGAGAGAGGGAGAAGGAGGGAGAGAGAGAATGAGGAAAAGAGAGAATGAGTGAGAGAGGAGAAAGAGAGAAGAGAGAAGGAGGGAGAGAGAAAATGAGTGAGAGAGAGAGAGTGAGAAGGAGGGAGAGAAGGAAGGAGAGAGGGAGATAGAGAAGTTAATAGAGAAAGGAGAGAGAGAGGGGAAGAATGAGAGAAGAGGAGAATGAGAAGGGAGAGAGATAAAGAAGGTCGGAGAGTGAGAGAAAGGAGGATAGAATGCAAAGGGAGGAAGAGAGTGGAGTATGAGAAGGAGAGAGAAAGTGAGTGAGAGAAGGAGAGAGAGAAGGAGGGAGTGAGGGAGCGAGAGGAGGGAGTGAGGGAGCGAGAGAAGGAGGGAGTGAGGGAGCGAGAGAAGGAGGGAGAGAGGGAGCGAGAGAAGGAGGGAGAGAGAGAGTGAGAGACAGAGGGAGAGAGAATGAGTGAGAGAGATAGAGGAGGGAGAAGAAGTGGGAGAGAGAATTAGTGAGTGAGATAGAGAGAAGGAGGGAAAGAGAGAATGAGAGAGAGGGGAAGAATGAGGTAGAGAGAGAATGATTGAGAGAGGGAGAGAAGGAGGGAGAGAGGGGATGAGAGAGACAGGGAGAGAGAGAGAATGTGTGAGAGAGATGGAGGAGAGAGAGAGATGGAGAAGGGAGAAAAGGGAAAAGAAGAATGGAGAGAATGAGTGAGTGGGAGAGGGAGAGAGATAAGTAGTGAGAGAGGAAGGTATGAAGAGAGAGGGAGAGAGAGAAGGAGGGAAAGAGAGAGAGAAGGAGGGATAGAGAGAAGGAGTGAGAGAGAGAGTAAGAAGGAGGGAGAGAAGGAGGGAGAGAGGGAGATAGAGAAGGAAATAGAGAAAGGAGAGAGAGAGGGGAAGAACGAGAGAAGAGGAGAATGAGAAGGGAGAGAGATAAAGAAGGTGGGAGAGTGAGAGAAATGAGGAAAGGTGATAGAAAGCAAAAGGAGGAAGAGAGTGGAGTATGAGAAGGAGGGAGTGAGGGAGCGAGAGAAGGAGGGAGTGAGGGAGCGAGAGAAGGAGGGAGTGAGGGAGCGAGAGAAGGAGGGAGAGAGGGAGCGAGAGAGGGAGAGAGAGAATGAGAGACAGAGGGAGAGAGAATGAGTGAGAGAGATAGAGGAGGGAGAGAGGGAGAAGAAGGGAGAGAGAGAATGAGTGAGTGAGATAGAGAGAGAAGGAGAAGGAGGGAGAGAGAGAATGAGAGAGAGGGGGAGAATGAGGTAAAGAGAGAATAATTGAGAGAGGGAGAGGAGGGAGAGAGAGAATGAGTGAGACAGGAAGAGAGAGAGAATGTGTGAGAGAGAGTGAGGGAGAGAGAGAGAATGAGGGATAGAGAGAATGAGTGTGAGATAGAGAAGGAGGGAGAGAGAGTGGGAAGGAGGGAGTGAATGAATGAGAGAAAAGGAGAAGGAGGGAGAAGGAGAGAGAGACTGAGAGAGAGGGAGAGAGAGAGAAAGAAAGAGAGAGGAAGCAAGAGAAGGAGGGAGAGAGGGAAAGAGAGAAGAAGGGACAGAGTAAGCGAGAGAAGGGGGGAGAGAGAGGGAGAGAAGGAGAAGAAAGGAGAGAGAGAGAGAGAGAGAGAGAGAATGAGTGAGAGAGAGATAGAGAAAAGAATGAAGATAATGAGTGAGTGAGGGAGAGAGATAAGTAGTGAGAGAGGAAGGTATGGAGGGAGAGGGAAATAGAGAGAATGAGTGAGAGGAGGGAAAAAGAAGGAGGGAAAGAGAGAGAAGGAGGGAGAGAGAAAATTAATGAGAGAGGGAGAGTGAGAAGGAGGGAGAGAGGGAGATATACTGTAGAAGGAAATAGAGAAAGGAGAGAGAGGGGGGAGAATGAGAGAAGAGGAGAATGAGAATGGGAGAGAAAGGAGGAAAGGTGATAGATAGCAAAGGGAGGAAGAGAGTGGAGTGTGAGGGAGAGGAGGTAGGAAAGGTTAGGAGAGATAGGGGAGGAGGAGGAGGAGACATTAACAGCCTTATTAAATTGCGATTCGGCCAATTGAAAAGGGCTCTATTTAAGCACATAGCATATTTTTTTTACAGAAGTTTTTAGTTAGTGAAGACCTTGCTTTTGGATAGAAGTTCACTAACTAAAAACTTCTGTAACAAAAATATGCTATGTGCTTATATAGAGCCCTATTCAATTGGCCGAATCGCAATTTAATAAGGCTGTAAATTTGTAGAAAAAAATAAGGATTATAAAAAAACTAACAAAACTTAAATATTAAATAAGGACATGTAAAAAACACAGCATAGAAAATCGTCCTGTTTATATTTTGTACTTATACTCCAGAGATACATTTCACTTTAAATACCATCTGCAAACATGTTAATATATTGGCCAATCTGATTTGATCACATAAAATACAATCAGTCAACTACACAAAGTGTACCGACACCAGTGTGCCAGGAAATGTCATTCTTGTTATTGAAAGAGACAATTTTTTAGAGGAAAATTACAGAAACGTCTGTCTACTCATGTACTAACAAAAGATTATTAGAGCAAAATCTTCAAAGTAGTGTAAGTCATTAATTATGGAATTAAACAGTGCAAATGTTTTTGTCACTGTAAAAGCTCAACAATTATTCATGACTTCAGCATTTTACATATAAGACCATCCAACAAGATTAGTCCTGTTTAAAGATTCAGTAGCATTTAACAATATATCTCAGAACTGGGGAAAACGATGCACACGAGACACTGCCATTCAGATTTTTTTGCTTAACTATATACAGTGACTAAATAGATAAATAAGTAAATAAAACACAGAAGTACCTCTTCAAATGCTTATCTACTTTTTTTTTTCCAGTTCCCTTAAAGGACCCCTAAATATGAAATATTGTCAAAATGTGTTACTTTAATCAATATTCCACTTTCACATATTTAATTGTATTAATATATTACTAAAACAAAGGGATCACACTATTTACTAAGAATCTAGGCTTTTGATTATGGGTACTGCCACTTTAATAACACTCCTCCATTGATCGCAAGACCTCCATCTTGCTAATGCTAGAGTTGATAACTAATATGTCCTGTGTATCGTATGTGCTAGTTTGATGTCACATGTGGCCGCCTTGTCAGTGGTGTTATTGCATGGCCAAGTGAAATACATGGGAGTGTGCATGCCTGGGCCTGTGTTGCATCTTAATCTGCAACTGCAGCATTGGAAAAATGGAGGTCTTACAATAAAGGGTTGAATAGATACAAAAGTTCCTCTTGGTATAATTAATCCAAGTGGATGATTTTTCAGGGTCTTTTACCTTGTAGATGGAGTTGGTTTGCAGTGGACATGGTAGAGTCGTGCTTCTCAGTAGGCTGTCACAAATAGTTCCCTTACACCACTGGTTGAAAAAGCTATTCCAATGGGAAAAGATTGATAGGGATTTTTGGAGATTTGCTGCTTTCTCAGACACTGTTTACTTAGCGTCTTAAATCATGCAAAATAGGGATGGGGGGGACAGTGCACCACCACATTGTGAAGATCATTTATACTACAAAGTGTATCTAATAAACATAAGAACTGATAAGATATTACACTCCTCATAACTTGAGGTAGGTATAACTCACATGAACAGTTCCTCGTGTCCAGCCTTTCTTTATGGAGATGTGGGACCAGTTCTTGTTGGTACACTTGTAGATATATTATTTGTTTAAATCTAGTTAGATTTCAACAGTACCACTTGCACTGTCAAAAGGTAATTTGGTATATATAATCATAGATATACGCATCCTACTGAAGGTTTAACCCTTGATTGTAGGTTTTATTGGGTGGAAAAGGAGCAGCCAAATCTCATTGGACAATTTTCTTCTACTCTCACTTACTATAAAGGGAAGACTGTTAATAGCAAAATGGAAAATAATGGGAAATAGAAATCCTAAATGTGAGCAAGTGTTATCCCTTCATTTTATCAATATATTAATACAAGGAAACATGGAAACAAAAATCTAAGTTTAATCAATTTTCCACTTTTAATGACTTCTGTAGTCCTTAAAAGAAGATTAAATCCCATCTATATTTTCCCATTTTAACCTGGGACTTTGAATCGCAGTGGAGCAATAGCAGAAATACAATATCCTGAATCTACCACAAAATGGATTCCATGGCTGCCAAATCGGTAAAGAATGGTTGTGTGTCAAATCTACTATGAGATTTCAATTGAAACTGAATATTAGGGTCAAACTCTAATTTTTATGGTTTGATTAGTCAAAATCAGGATTGTTCAACTGCAGTTCTTGTGGGTCGGATCACGCTAGATTAGTCAATTAATCAGTATCTCTAGAATTGTAACGTTGTTACCTGTACCAACAGAGAAATAGCCAAAAGATCTAACTTCCAACCCTCAAGGACTGGATTTGTGTAAGCCTCAGTCTAGACATACGACTTTTGCAACACAATATAGTGACAACTTAGCTATGTTGTATTGAAAAAATGCCTTAAGAGAAAGGGAAAGAATTGGGACTGCGCTTTCCGGAATTGTGACTTTTCTGTAAAGTATAGATATGGACTTATTTTTCCAAAAAGTTGGAATTTGTTCTTGTTTATTGTGGAAAGAAAGTCTAGAACTCGGAATCAAAGATGTTTTAATTGATGTGGGGATTGCACCATCCTGTTCTTTATCTGGTTTAATAAAAAGCTATTTGCATCATGAAATCCTGCATATGTTTGCAAGGAAAATAATTTAGCAAAACTGGAGAATAAATTCAAATGACTAAAATTGAGTATTGTACAGATCCGCTGTTTAATATAAACATATTCTCAAGTCTCTTGCTGAAAGCATTCTTCTTTAAAAAGTAATATTTGTCTGCTGTGTACATCACAGTAAGGTATTGATGAATCTTCATATTTGCATTCAAGAAGAGATCTCCTTGGGGAGAGCACAAAGCTTCAATTCAACTTCCCATTATCTTCAACAGTGTGTACAACCGTCTGGATACACAAAGAGCTCTGTCATGGATTTAATTGTAATGGGTGTTTGGAGACTGATGGACTTCCACGTGTGAACAGAAAATGGCAATGAGAAGGACAGAGAATAGTAATTCAGATCTGAAGAACAATCAAGAATGGTTTTCAAATGAAAGTTAGTGGAAAGCGATATTCTTGAGTAGTTTGTTGCAAGTGTATTCGGGATGCACTGTTAGATGCATAATATTGATTTAGTCTATCTGTTAGTTGCTAACTCCAAGAATCTTTGCTGGGTGCAGAGTTGTCCTTCAGTCTACAAATTTGTTGTTAAAGGACCACTGTAGTTCAAGAACAAATACACTTGTTTGTGAAGAATGTAACAACATTTGGACACAAAAACAATTTTGGGAAGATCTGAATTATTGAAGATTGTTTTTTTCAGTAGAAGAATCAATTTTGTGTTTGTTATATCACTTCCTGAAAGTTGGAAAATGGGCATGTGCTTTTATTTAACAATAAAGGGAGGGATGGTGAAGACAGGAATAGGGAGAGTCCAGAATGAAATGGTCATCCTACTCCTTTCCCCATCACTGCAGGCATTAAAAAAATCACTCTGACACACAACTTCTACCACAGTATAATCGATATCTCCAGAGTCCAAAAATGGCATAAACATTTTTTTTTTAAATTAAAAGCTAGGCTCAAATTTTTCAAACATATCTACGATTTTTATTCTATAGCGGTCCTTTAACCTTCCAGAATGCATTGCTACATGTACATATTTAATTTTATGTATTAGTGCCCAGAAAGCTTGCTATGTATTCCTACACAGTGAGATATTAGGTGGTATCACAGCTATTCAACCCATTTCTTCTTTGTTTTTGCTAACCCTCCCAGAATGCATTATAATACAAACATCTGTGAGTTTTTAGCTCTACCAGGTTCTATGCTGTGTGCCACTAGAATGCACTAAACTGAGGGTATTGTAATCTCACTGTCTAGGGTCAAATGCATAACCATATTGTTCTACAAACATTTAGTATTGCTTTTATCAGGTAGCTTTAGTGTGATATATTGTAAAACGTTCCTAGTCATTACAATTTTACAATCCTTTTAAATTCTGTTAATTAAAATACCATGTAATGTCACTGTAAGGGCTGTATCTACCCTTTTGGAGCCCCTAGGCAGTGAAGTGGAGGAGCCCCTGCGAGTGAGTACGCAAGGTACTCACAGACCCATTGTTCCCTTTCCTGTTGTAACTGTCTTGTTCTAGGTGGTTACCCCTAGTAGCCAGTCTATGAACTGCAACATTTCATTTTTTTTAAGCCAGGAACCAATTTTTTTTAAGAAGTCCGGCCATGGTCATTGTTATGTTTCCTTAAAAGGAAAATCCTTTCCTGAAAAAAAAAATCATATTCTTGCACCAGCTGATACGTTAAATGTATGATTATCATGGTGGCTTGACCTGCAAAGTTAAAGCCCATAAGCCAATGAGCACTAATGAATCCATAGTAATTATTATTGACTTAGAGCAAAAAGCAGCAAATTTGTTACTTACATTTTTTGTTTCTAACACCAGATTTTTCTTTTACCTTAAAAAAAAGCTAACTAACCTTAAAATATGGTAGACTATTTTAATGCCTTTAAGTGCAAGTTTTAGAGGATTTTTTATATTTGGAATAGTCCTATAATTGGGCAAATATGGTATGTTAAAATGTCTGGCTTCCATATGCGTCACTCACAAATTGGACATCCATGTCTATTTAACATTGCCACAGGGGGACAATGCACAAAATTTGCAAACAGATCGTCTTTGCTTTAAACTTTGCTAGAGTGTCATTTCTCATTTACTTTCTCATCATAATTGAGATAATGTTCTCTGTATTCCTCTGCTCCGTCAGCTTTATAACTGAATGTAAATTCCCAAAATAAGAACAAAATAAAGATCATTAAAATAAAGAAGACTATTTATCAAAATCCCCTGACTACACTTGTATAAGTAACCTCATTTATTTTGATGTAATGGTTTGCTAAGCCATAGCCCCTACTCAATATACTTGGATGACAGAATTAATGATCAATATCCAATTCTATTGATTGTTACCAACATTGCTGTGTTCACTAAAGTGTTTTCCCAAGTGATAAAGCTATGATAATAGGGTTTTTATTGCTGGAATGGCTCAGCAATATTTTAATTGATGAACTTGTTAATGTGCATGCAAATTACCTTTTTACTGTAAATTAGCTATTCACTAAGCTACGATCACCTATGATTGCTGAGTCACACAATAATATAACATTCTTTTTTTATTGCCATCCTTTGTTATAGCTTTGTAGTTTTGGAGAAATTGGACAGACGATGAGAATGTGATGGAGGGGGGAGTAAAAATACAAAATATCATAAGATGGAGAACAAAAAAAAAAGACAGACGAGAAAGTGTAAAGCAAAAAAGGCAGATGAAATAAAAGTAAAACTATCAAAAAGAAACAAGAAGAGACTTTAAACAAAGTGAGGAAATAAAAGAGGGAAGGGAATTGGGATATTTATGGACTGTATAACACAAATCCGAGAAATGGTTTATTACTGTGTAAAATATGCTGGCAATGTTTGATAGCTGTTAGACATTTACTTGTGTTGTATCTGGACAAACAAATTAGTATTTTAAATCTTATAAACACATTGATAGCGTGCAATTGTTTAATGTAAGGTGACAAATTCACTAAGCACTGCATGGCCTGAAATTGTAATGGCAATTTGTATCCATAGTAAATCGTATATTTACAGACTTGCACAAAAGAAGAAAAACTTTATGAATCTAGGAGCAAGCAGAGAAACTTACAGCCTTATTAAATTGCGATTCGGTAAATTTAAAAGGGCTCTAATTAAGCACATAGCATATTTTTTTTACAGAAGTTAGTGAACTTCTATCCAAAAGCAAGGTCTTCACTAAAAACGTCTGTAAAAAAAATATGCTCTGTGCTTAAATAGAGCCCTTTTAAATTTACCGAATTGCAATTTAATAAGGCTGATAATGTTATATCTAACACTGCTGTTGTCAAAGAGGGGATGACTGGTAGATAGAGATCAACTGTACATTTAAACCATCCAAGAACCATTCACTCCTTCATAATCCCATTTACAGTGTATTAAAGGCATATTTAAAATGTATTAATTCAGAGGAGAATCTGTAGTGTATAAAAGAAAAAAGTTGTGCATGAAAAAATAACAAAATAAACTCACCCTGATGTTAACACCCCTGGATATCTCTGCTAATATTAGCATACAATTCATAACTCCTTTTGGCCAATCACAGGCAGCTAATACATTTTAATACATTGTAATAATCGCTGATGGTAGTTTATGCAGAAAGGAATCATGGGATGTGTAGTCCCCTTGCAGAAGGAAGCAGGAGGAGCCAGAAACTGATCTGAAGATCTCTACATTGAGTTGTTGCTGGCTTCAAGGTTAGTAAAGGGTTAAAATCTGTAGCCAAATGCACTGTGCCTATGTAAGTAGCTCTGGGGTATGGAAAACAAGTTTTATTTTTAAATAAAATAAATCTGTCTGTTTATTAAATGACTCCATGTAATGTGTGTTTCTGATATAAGCAGCATTTTTTAGATTAGAAAAGGTAAAAAAAGGGAATCTTAGATACACCTTTAATTGTGGTCATGACTACACCTTGACTTATTAGTCCCTTATCTAAGTTTATGCCTGTTGTTTATCAATAAGGTGTTTTTTTAAAAAGTAGAAGTTAAATCTGCTGCTGTACTTTGTTGGCATCTCCAGATCATCAGCAATTTTTAAGAGCTCCTGAACAGCTTGTACTGGGGCCCTTACGAGATGGAGAGGTACTGCATTCAATCATTGGGCTGAATGGTAGATGCTGTACCACTTTTTAAAGTGCCTAACAGGCAAAATATGTCAACCATGATGACTTTCCCAATGACAAACCTATTAATACTCAAGTGAGGATATTATTAAAACCTGACATGTCAAGGGCTATAGATGGGCACCCATCTATTATAGATTATGTCAGACAAGAGAAACATTTTTCCAAAAAATGGTCCAGGAGTACACTGCGTTATCCTTCTTCCATTCTCTTGTTTTTGGATGTCTATACAAAAGAATTAGCTACATAACAGAATCCCATTATTCTGATCTCTCTACAGTATTTCATCACATATTATAATTGTCAAACTGCGATTTGTCATCACACTTTGCGACAAATCGCAGTTTGACAACGATCCAATCGCAAAGCCAATAGGATCGCGCGCATGCGCAGCGTTAGCCACATATGCGCAGTGTGAGTCATAAGCCGCGCATGCGCAGAGTGCGGTGTAAGCCTGCATGTGCAAAGCGTTGCGCATGCACAGTGTGTGACGTAAGCCTGCATGTGCAAAGCGCGGCGTAAGGGGAGGTGGAAGAGACACAGAGGGAGAGGGGGGGGGGGGGGGGATAGGCACGGGGGGAAAGAGACACAGAGGGAAAGGGGGGGAAGAGACACAGAGGGAGATGGGAAAAGAGACACAGAGGGAGAGGGGGGAAAGAGACACAGGGAAGGGGGAAAGAGAGACACGGGGAGAGGGGGGAAAGACACGGGGAGAGGGGGGAAAGAGACACAGGGGGGAAAGAGACATAGGGGAGGTGGAAAGAGACACATGGGAGGTGGAAAGAGACACAGGGGAAGGAGAGGTGGGGAAGAGACAAAGGAGGGAAAGAGACACAATGGAGGGGGGAAGAGGCACAGAGGGAGAGGGGGGAAAAGACACAGAGGAGGGAGAAAGAGACACAGGGGGAGAGGGGGGAAGAGACACAGGGGAGGTGGAAAGAGACATAGGGGAGGGAGAGGTGGGGAAGAGACACAGGAGGGAAATAGACACAGGGGAGGGAGAGGAGGGGGAAGAGACACAGGGGGAGAGGGGGGGAGAGACACAGGGGGAGGGGGGGAGAGACACGGGGGGAAAAAGACACAGAGGGGGAGAGACACGGGCGGAGAGACACAGGGGGGAAAGAGACACAAGGGAGGTGGAAAGAGACACAGGCGAGGTGGGAAGAGACACAGGGGAGGTGGGAAGAGACACAGGGGAGGTGGGAAGAGACACAGGGGAGGTGGAAAGAGACACAGGGGAGGGGGAAAAAGACACAGGAGAGGGAAATAGACTGATGGGAGAGAGATGGGGAGGAGGAAAGGAGACACAAGGGAGGAAGTAGACAGGGGAGAGACTCACAATAAGCACCAAGGGCGCTCATTGCGAGGCCAGTAAAGTAGAGGGGGAGAGGCTCCCATTGTGTAGCAAACAGCATTGCCAGGTTTCACTTTTTATTGCTGTAATTTTTGACGGTCAAGTCGCTAGTCTTTATATAATGAACATATGTACAAACTATTTCAGTTGAACTGTTGGCAGTGTTATTAAAATAGGGGGAATGCTGTGTTTAGCAATATACTAATTTGCATAACGTGGATTTGTTCTTTCCGCGTCTAGGCTTGATAAAAGCAATTTCTTTTTTAGCCATCCCTAATGCTCTATTTTCTTTTTACAAAGTCAAACATACATTAAGCAATCTAATTAGAAATGTTGATTTACAAATGAGTTCTCATTTGATTGTTGATGAATACTAATTATGTACATAAATCTAGAATAACCCTTAAATGGGAGAAGTTTATTGTGCAGATTAAATCCGTCTAAAAAGAGATACCATTTTAACCTACAGACAAGCTCTATTAGCTTCATCTGTACAGGAGCTAATACGCTGAGAAGTCTTTTGTTGGCTATTGTCTTTTATAAGACCTTTTGCAGAGTTGTCTCCAATTATTTAATTAACTTGTGTTTTTTTTTAATCTTACAGAAGTTGTTATTGGAAAATAGATGTACTTCTGAACGTATTACACAAAAAATGTTAATGAATATACAATTGTTCTGTAATTATTTTTCTACTGAACTATAAATAGGTGAAAATGGTAGAGATAAGAGGGGGAAATAGAGGAAAAGAAGGATATCAGATTAGAGAGATGAGTGGAAGAGACAGATTAGAAAAGGAAGAGACAGTGAAGAAATGTCAGAGATAAGCGATCACAATATATATGGAATATGAATAGAGAAAGAGATGAAGATTAGAAGAAATGAAAATATTTAGAGAAAATTTGGAATTAGAGAAGAGGGAGAGGCAGGAAATAAAATAAAGAGGGGGAGTAAGACATGGCTTGGCAAAAAAGTATCAGTATAGAGGAAGATAGGTGAGTGATATACATATAGAGGGATGGACAGAAGGAGGAAACAAAGTAGGATCTGGAATGGAGGAGGGAAGATAGGATTTAAGGGAAATAGAATGTGAAAGAGGTTGGCACGGAAAGGAAACAAAAGAGATAGGAGGAGAGGAAGAAGAAGAAGAAGAAGATTAAAGAAAAGACGGAAAATGTGGGACAAGAGAAATAAATGGTATTCCATGCTTCCCAGTTACAGAACATGGTAACCTCCTTGATATTCTTCTTTCTTTAGTAATTCTCAGACATGAAAAAGGTGCTGTAGCATTTTTTTAAATATAAAACTCCTTTAATATACTATGACTTTGGAGAGAAAATGTATTAGCAGTTAACACACTGGTGGTACACATTATCTAAGCTTCTCAGTGTCAACAAAGATTTCCTGAAGATGCAAATAGCCAGAATATTTTAGTTATTGACACACTCAAAACTAAAAATGTAGGCTCATTATGATATAACTGTCTATTTAAAACTACAAAATAATGTAAAACATATTCAGGATTCCAGGTAGGGAATGGAGCCTGGTGACCTAAGGGTCTGCTCTGGATGATAGCTCCAAAATATAAAAAAATTTATGAACAAATACAACAGATTCTATTTTATTTAATACATAAAACAGGTTGGTAAAAAAAAGCACAATTGGACAATTTAAGCGAACATTCAACATAACATATAGGATTCACTTATTTATGTTGTTCCAATTAAAGTCTAGTTGGATTTTCTCATTGGAGCATGTTAGTATTATTCCCATTATTATACAAAGCTGTTAAAATATAACTTCATGCAAATATGGTGTTAACATAATCCAGTATCTGAATATTTAGTTTTGATACATGCATTTCTGTATAAGCTTAGGAGCAAAGATTGAGCAGTTATACATGTGCAGTATATAAATGACTCTTTTAACTCTGATTTAATTTCACCTAGAAAAAGAATCTTGTGTGAACAGTGGGTCAAATTCTCATGATGGTATAATTCTATTAAGATATTAAGATATGGAAAGACAACATGCCAAACTGAATATGCATTATATTAAACTCTAATCAGAATACAAAGGTTAAATCAGGAGGTCACCTAACACGCAGTTTATATGCTGAATTCCATAAAGATACAATTATTATGAAGACTTAGCATTTGGGAGCTTGCGATTAACTTTTCAATTGGTACGGAATCCCTGATGTAATCAGACCATTAAACATGATAATTTGGCATATATTTCTGCAAATTTGCAGCCAGTATAACAGTTGGCAAAATTTGAAGATTTTAAAGCTCTAATACATTTTACTTATTTGCAAAACATTACAAATGTAATCATTGCATAAAATGATCTAAAGAATTAAACAAAGAACTGGTTTCTTAGTATTCAGTGGACAACGTCCAGATCAAATCTCTGAATCCTGGACACATTTCAATGTAGATACAGTGGATATAAAAAGTCTACACACCCCTGTTAAAATGTCAGGTTTCTGTGCTGTAAAAAAATGAGACAAAGATAAATAATTTCAGAACTTTTTCCACCTTTAATGTGACCTATAAACTGTACAACTCAATTGAAAAACAAACTGAAATCTTTTAGGTAGAGGGAAGAAAAAATATAAAAATAAAATAATATGGTTGCATAAGTATTCACACCCTTAAACTAATACTTTGTTGAAGCACCTTTTGATTTTATTACAGCACTCAGTCTTTTTGGGTATGAGTCTATCAGCATGGCACATTTTGACTTGGCAAGATTTGCCCACTCTTCTTTGCAAAAACACTCAAAATCTGTCACATTGCGAGGGCATCTCCTGTGCACAGCCCTCTTCAGATCACCTCACAGATTTTCAATCAGATTCAGGTCTGGGCTCTGGCTGGGCCATTCCAAAACTTTAATCTTCTTCTGGTGAAGCCATTCCTTTGTTGATTTGGATGTATGCTTTGGATCGTTGTCATGCTGAAAGATGAAGTTCCTCTTCATGTTCAGCTTTCTAGCAGAAGCCCGCAGGTTTTGTGCCAATATTGACTGGTATTTGGAACTGTTCATAATTCCCTCTATCTTAACTAAGGACCCAGTTCCAGCTGAAGAAAAACAGCCCCAAAGAATGATGCTGCCACCACCATGCTTCACTGTGGGTATGGTGTTCTTTTGGTGATGTGCAGTGTTGTTTTTGCGCCAAACATATCTTTTGGAATTATGGCCAAAAAGTTCAACCCTGGTTTCATCAGACCATAACAACTTTTCCCACATGCTTTTGGGAGACTTCTAATGTGTTTTTGCAAAACGTAGCCTGGCTTGGATGTTTTTCTTCGTAAGAAAAGGCTTTCATCTTGCCACTCTACCCCATAGCCCAGACATATGAAGAATACGGGAGATTGTTGTCACATGTACCGCACAGCCAGTACTTACCAGATATTCCTGCAGTTCCTTTAATGTTGCTGTAGGCCTCTTGGTAGCCTCCCAGACCAGTTTTCTTCTCGTCTTTTCATCAATTTTGGAGGGAGCTCCAGTTCTTGGTAATGTCACTGTTGTGCCATATTTTCTCCACTTGATGATGACTGTCTTCACTGTGTTCCATGGTATTTCTAATGCCTTGGAAATTATTTTGTACCCTTCTCCTGACTGATACCTTTTAACAATGAGATCCCTCTGATGCTTTGGAAGCTCTCTGTGGACCATGGCTTTTGCTGTAGGATGCGACTAAGGACGTTTCAGGAAAGACCAACTAGAGCAGCTGAACGTTATTTGCGGATAATCAGAGGCACTTTAAATGATGGCAGGTGTATTCTGACTCCTATTTAACACGATTTGGAATGTGATTGCTTAATTCTGAACACAGCTACATCCCCAGTTATAAGAGGGTGTGCAGACTTATGCAACCACATTATTTTTCTTTTTTCTTTTTCTTCCCTCCACCTATAAGATTGCAGTTTTTTTTCAATTGAGTTGTACAGTTTATAGGTCACATTAAAGGTGGAAAAAGTTCTGAAATGATTTATCTTTGTCTCATTTTTTTACAGCACAGAAACCTGACATTTTAACAGGGGTGTGTAGACTTTTTATATCCACTGTATGTTTGCTAGAGGAACTTGAATGTAGATAGAAGTTCACTTTAAGACAGAATGTAAATTAACCTTACAAGTGTTTCAATTTAAAAATCAACTTGTGCACTTCCTTCATATATCCAAAACTGAGTTTTACAGAGGTCGTTCCTGAAGTTTTACACAATCTGATTTCGCACGTAGATTAAAGTTCTGTTTTTCACCTTTGTGACACTTGCTTTTCATGCAAAAAGCTCTTGATATTTTTCAAACATGATTTTTGAAATCCAGGAGAGAAAAAATGGATGTTTTATGTTCCCTTGATGTCGCAAGCCCCATTTTGTATACCAACACTTCTGAATAGTGCAATACATACATTTGAGTCGAATACATACTGAAAGACATCTTTCATAAAGCTACATTTACGTAAACTAATTTTGTATGTTTGTTGCAGTAAGTGCAGCAGCGGCTTCTATAGGTCCCCCTACCTATGGGCAGAGAATGTTCTGAGAAGCTTCCTGCCTCCCTCTATCAGTATAGATTCATTCCTTTTATAATAGGATTTAAAAATCAGAAAGTCACAGAACACATGCAAATATTTTCCAAAAAGATGTACAGAAGAATAAATGGATTTAGATCCATAGATATGTAAGACTGCCAGAAAATGTTGTCAAATAAATACATACATTAGTTTTCCATCTACCCAATAGTAGAAATCGTGATCTGTTAAATATAAAAGATTGGCACTCAAAACTGACATTCTAATAAGAAGAGACTGCCACAAGATACCGTTTAACATGTCTACTCCAGTTTACCAAGATAATGAAAAAAGTCTACAAAAGAACTATTTTCCAAAAAAAGGAACAGGTGAACCAATGCTACCCTTTTCTCAAGGATGCATGGATTATTGGGGAGTTCAACACCTGCTGAAACCATTTAACCTTTGTAAATTTTAACCTGGGGAATACACACAATCATCTGAAATATCTTGTGTTGCTGTAATGTTTTTTTTTTTTTTTTTAAATACATTATTTTAATCTTAAAAAACTTTTGCATTATTTTAAGCTTCCTCATTTATATGCAGAATAGAAAATGTAGGGGTTATATGCCCCTTTAAGTAAATCAAAAACTATTGTGGCTGTTGAAGCTATTATAATCTACACTTATAGGTATTTGAATATATAAATATCTTACATAAAATATGTGATAAAGTGCATGCAAAGCTTTGTCTTTATATGTCATACTGTTTTCACTTAAATATAATGGTTTTGGCATTCCAGACCTCTTTGCTAGTGCCAATCCAAGCAATTCTGCTTTTCACTAAATTAGGTATTTTTTAGCACAGCTGTTGGAAGGCAACCTGCCTTTCCTAATAATATTTGCACAGAGCATATCTGTATTAATACCCTATCTCTTCTCGGGAAGTGCTTTGATAAAAGAGCTGATGTGAGTTGCTATGTCATTTTCCCTGCTGTTCTCCATGAATGGAAGACAGTATTATTTTCATGGCCAGGAAGAAGTTCAAGACTCTTTACAACAAGATCAGCAATCTGTAGTGTTATTGCTTTTCTTTAAGAATTCAATGGACAAAGTATATTACATAAATGTTACTCTGTGTCCCACAGTGACAGTATCGTGGCTTAGAGCCATTACTGTGTTCATGCAATGATTGTGTATTTATGTTTAAATAAAGAGCTCTGCTCCTATTGGACAAGGACCTGGGGGCATGGTCTGATTTGGTGGTATATTCTGATTGGTCAGTAAATAGGAGCCAATGACCTGATTGACCAGATAAATTGATCATTTGACTTTTTATTTTACACTGGACCTCACATGACTGATTGGTATAGTATGTTTGGTCTTCAACATGAAGTTCTGGAAGCTGGAGTCAGGCAATTAAAAGTCATGAAAAAGTCTATTCTTTTTTTAACTGAATCAAATTAAAGACTATCCGGATAGACATTTTTATTATTATTTATTATGTAGTGATTTATGGAATTTTCTGCAGCAGAGTGATAATTACTATTTATCTTTCTCACATGCAGCTGTTAAAAACACATTAATAAAACACCAGCAACGTTTGGGACTGGATTTGGCCAATCCTGCTTAACATGGAAGATAGCACTACCCACGTTGCTCTTATCAGAAATTATATAAAGATGATACAGAAAACTGCAGCTGAATGGAGCCAAATCAAAGGCAGTCATCATAAAGTAGCTGATAAAGGACCGTCTCAAAAAGGACACATTCAATATTGCGAATGGAACTACAGGAGAGGGCTTTTTTCCAAAATGTTTGCTTCTGTAGGAAACACGTGTCTCATCGATTATATTTATTCAATCACACTGACTGTAGGAACTTATAAAACATAACATGACTATATTTGAGGTAAGGCATATATTATCAACCAATATAGACCTTTGATGGACTGTAGCGTGCATTATTCTTATGATTGAAATGCAACAGATTTTCCAAAACAAATTGAGTCATGGAGCATTTTTGAGTCCAAAGGTTTTGATGAAACGCACATGGAACCCCACAATCACATCCAAGTAAAATCAAAAGTATCTGTCCATTGTCCAAAATCTTGCACCAGAACCCCCAAAAAATATGTCCAAGACATCAAAATCTCAAATCATACTACATAGTAACCCTCCAGGTTAGAAATTAAGGAGAACTCAAATATTTACACAAAAACAACCCATTTAGGCTTCTCTTTTGTAGATCCCTGGCCAACAAATTGAAATCCTGAATGGAATACAGTTTAGGAAACACTAATATATAATACCATAATGAGGGGATATGATGCGTGTTTACATTTCTAACTTGGATATAACATTTTATGGTAATGCCATAACTTCACCCTAAATGTATTTGTCCATCCATACAGCACCTCAGTGTTGCATTCAGCCAAGTGGGTAAATGTGTCATCCAATGTAATAGGAATATTTTTCTTTTAAACAACTTCTAATACTTTAGGAGTTGATTTTTAAAAGTACTGATTTGCAGATGTATTTATGATACTGACTGATTTATGTTTTAGAGTGAATGCTTTTGCCTCTGGATCACATATAACTTTTTTCCTTCCTGTTCAATGTTATCTTTTATGATCACAGGCTCTGGCTTTGTTTAAACATTTGATAGCTCATGTTTTTGGAACAACTATCAATTTCTATTACTGAATAAATGTTTATCAGGTTGCTTTATGAAAAAAAAAAATATGTATGCATTTGCTGAGAAGATATAAATTATGTCTAGCATTTGTAATAAATTAAAATAAAAACTACAGGATTTATATCAGAGAATAATTTATGTGAGTTGCACTTATTTTATAAAAAGTATAATATAATTCAAGGCTGTCTGTACACAGGCCTTTCAGATATGTATTATTGTAATAAAGAATCCTTTAGATAAAAATCCCCCAAGGGAAACTTTACTGCCTTCCTTGGCCCTTTGTCTAAGATCAAGTGAGGTCTTGACCATGGGATGAAAACAGCTGCACAGAGCACTTGCCCAGTACACAGTCTGAATGTATCAAACACAAGCATTAAGCACTGCGCATTAAGCGAGTAATTCAATGTAGGCTGTTGTGGTCGATAGTAAAGACTTGTTCTTACAATAGAGAGAGGGGAAAAAAGACTATTCTATTGAAATTTTAAGAATATGCTTTTATCAAGAAAAATCATAAAACATCTTTTTTTTCTAAAATATAAATCTGGGTGTACAACTCCCAACGGAGAGATGATGGGAACTTCTGGGTTGCAGCTGTCTGATGAAGAGCTTAAACTCCAGGGGTATTGGTTGGAAATTAACCCCCACCCTATCGCTATCTTTGGAACCCAAATGGTGCCACAAAGAAAACAGACGTTATCCTACATGACAATACATCTATTTTCCAGGGCAAAAAGTGGTACCTCTAAATAACTTTAAAAACGTTAACCATTTCCAAACTCTCCAGCCCTGGTGAATCAAAATGCTTCATGGCCAAGAGCAAAGAGAATGTGAAGAACTATTATCTGAGCGTCTGAAAAAAATGAATCGAGGAACAGTACAGTATATTCCATCACGCTTTGCAAGGTGCGTACGACTTGCAAGGCGAGCCTTTAAACTCAGAGCACTTAGGCAATAAGCGACAAAGGCGCTCATTGCCGGCGAGGCGAGCCGTTAAACTCGGAGCACAGCGGGACTTAGCAAAAAAAAATACGAGACGAAAAAAATACGAGACACAGGAAAAAAAAAGATACGATTAGCGGCCGAACCATAAACCCGAAAAACACAATAACTACACCTAAAAAAATTACAAAAACATCACAGACAGCATGGGGCAACAGCCAGGACGTCTGTGAGTGAGCTGAAACTTGAATATAACTTAATTTAGACGATTTTCGAAAATCGCCTCAGCGAGGAAAAAAATGGCCGCCGAAAAAAATGAGGCTACACGACCCTGGACTGCGCAAAACACTGCAAAATGCGTAGCACTTTACACATCACACTACGACCTACAAAATACACTTTTACAAAAGCTGGAAAATGCTCACGAGCCGCGTAACACATTAATAACATTACGACTATACAATGCCGCTTTACACAATAAACCAACGGCTTTACCTCGCGCACGAAGCCTTATTAGAATGCACAGTTCAAACATTCATTACACTTTATAAGCAGGGCACTAACACTCACAATGTATATTCTATGCAGACGCAAAATACAAACAGATTGCTAGCTCTTCAGCCTATTGCTCGCTGCATATATCAAATATAAATAATTTAAGTATATTAATTTATTGAATAAATCATTAATTATTACTTAACTACATATACATCTCTCTCAGAGGACCAAAAGTACACAACAGGAGAGGCTCGCAATGAGCTCCGAAGGTGCTCATTGTGAGGCATGCGATGAGCGACGAAGGCGCTCAGTGCAAGCCTCCAATGAGTGCCGAAGGTCCTGAAGCTCGAATGAGCGCCAAAGACACGGCGCTCATCACATGCTTCGCAATGAGCTCCGAAGGTCCTCACAGTAGAAAACGGTTTCAATTATGTCTCAAACAGCATTCCAATGGCTTCAAATTTTATTGACCGTCATTTTTTGACGGGCAAGTCGCTAGTACCATATAAACTCTATGCAGGGTGCAATTTCACTAATACACTAAAATAAACTTGCTCTTGTACCACTATACATTTTAAATCAGTTTTTTTTATCAGTTTATGGTTTCTGACATTAAACTTCAAATGGACTGACTATCCATGTCACTGTAAGTGAATATGTTCTCATACTCCTGACTTAAAAGTCTGAAACTTACTAAGAAGTAACTCATGGACTCACCCTATTAATAACTACCACATATGAGATGTAAGTGCACTTATATGATTGGTTGCCATGTGATGGCTCACAATTGTATGATTAAATGAACACTCACTTGAAAGATGTTTTGGACTTTCATTTTTGGAGAGATCTCTTTCTGCATTTTGAGGACAGAGCCTCCTATACTACATTTCTCCTGCTCTGGGAAGTGAAGGCGTTTTGCTTTTTGATCCTCTCTATATTACAGTGTTATACTTCGGCTAGCCTTTGTACCATTAAGAGATAAAATACATGCAACATTATAGAACAGCCAACCATAAAGATGACATTAATATAATAACATAACAGGTTTGATTTTTGTGATACTTACATAAACTAAAGATATGTTATGCCTTATATAACACACCAATTACGTTCCTTCTATTTCGCAAGCAATATTATGTTTTTAGAAATATTGAAAAACTATAACTGAGCAAAGCACAGATAGATTGGTATTATAAATGTATTATAAATGTATTATAAATGTATTAACAAGTAGCAAACAAATAAGGTGACTATGTGACAATAATATTACATACATTCTTTGTATACAATATTCTCTGCATTTAACATTTTATTTTGTGTGTCAAATAAAGTGTTGCAAAGCTATGGACTCTTAATATAGTATGAATGAAATCCATTTGCAAAGAGAGCTTTATCAATATGTCAGGACTTCCCCATGTCATGATATATCATGGGTGGCAGTGCATCAGCTGAATTACGGAGGTCTATGGAAGACTATTTACTACTTCTAGAGAGAGTGGCTATAACTGGCATAAGATGTATGCAAATTTTCCAAAGAAGGCACTGACATTTCAAAACACAAGGAGCCTCATTAAATTGAGGCATCGGGAGATCCCGGCTTCCGTTAGGGAGGCCGTAACTTATTTTGCTATTCAATTGGCGTCTTTTTGCGGGCTCCAACTGGGTTACGGGCTTTGGCCTCCGATTCCTTCCGATGGTTAACATTGCAAGTTAAAGTTTCTCCAAGCCTTTGATCTTTCACGGCCGCAAGGAGTTACGATCGCTAAAATCGCAAATCACTATTCAATTGCTCCGATTCCCCCTCGCTAACCACCGCGCCAAGTCCGCAAATGGCTAAAGTCGGTCCACTAGGTACGGGTTGCAAGGAGGACTCGCAAAGGGCTTAAAGACATGTCCGGAGCACTTTAAATGCAAAAACAAAATCCACACTGGACTTTAAAATACGGGGAAAGTGATGAAAACATTAGAATTAATTGCACAACAGTCTCAAGCCCCCAAATCGGCATTCAAAATTCACTTATTTTTATGTTTTAATTTAGGGTTAGATCGATCTCGGGAATCAATGAGTTAATACATTTCAGGCCACCCACATGGACTATCACATTGGCCACATTCATTTTTATTATTTTTGAGATTGCGGGTTTTCAGACCCTGAATCTCTAGATGAATGACATGTCAACTCCATGTTGTACGGCCTTCATGATGACGGGCTCCTTTCTATTGGCTGTTTCAGCATCAGGAGTTACGGTCTTGCTTTACTGATCATGTTCAAGCTCGCAAATGCTACATACAATGGCATGGTTTACAAATTTCGCTATCGGCCCCTAACTTGCGGTCTTGCCGAATTCAATAGAACCGTAACTCGAGCTTGCTGCGGGCCTGCAGGAGGCCCACAGACATACGTTCTATATCCCGAACTTGGGTCTTCCTAATTCAATGAGGCTCAAGGTTTTTTTCAAATAACCCTCTCAACACTGGATATATTATGCAAAAAGTAAATCAAATAATATGATATTTTAAATGCACAAGAGGACATTTGGGAGACCGATTTTGTTATAAAAATAGGAGTATAATAACTCTATAACATTAATTATTGATTAGAGAAATTTAGTCTTAATGTTTTTAGCAAAAATTTACGTTTGGCAAATTTTGGAGGCATTCTTTTGGTTTGACCTTTAGTGCATGCAGTTTGTCTTCGTCTCTTGCCCACAACCACTCTTGCTGGCCATTAACCTCTGCAGGACAAACAGACTACGGATTAGCTTTCCATGCTTTTCCACGGCAGGTTTCTTGTCAGTGGAATCTGAAGGAGCAGAGTCAGCAAACAATGACAATGTGATTCATTGCTCTCTGCTGGTGGTGATGCCTCTTTAGAAAGAAATTAATTGATGTCATGATACTTGTTCCCGGAACATCCGAAAGAAGGCTCCACAACAAATGACTAGGAAAGTATGAAGAATTGTACTGATACTCAGGGCATAAATAACGGGAAGCAAAACAGTAACATAATACTGGGTTAAATAATGCGTATTATAAATGCATACAAAAAGTGCTTAGCAAAAATCAAACTTTATGTAAAGCTTATGATTTGAATCACTTTGAAATTATTTTATAAAGAATACTACTTTTTGTCCATCTGGGTGTAAATCAGCTCATCCGTGGTTTTAAGCTTGAAAATGTAGCACTATCCAAGTGTAAGAAAAGATACAGAAAGTTTTGGCAATAGGGAAACAACTTATTCTGCTGTAAGCTTAAAATGCAATTTGCTAGACAGGTCAAGTCTCTTGCAGTTGCAGGAATTTCATCCACGAGGACCCCATACTGTGGCCAAAGGGGCACACAAAATCTCTCACTTAATATAAATTCCAAGTAGTCATATATACGTTGAATGAATACAATCTTCAGGCTCTGTGTTTGGATTGTTGACTAAAGTGAATATAGTTCCACTTCTCAAACTCTCTGGCGTGAAAGCTGGGTTCTTATACTATGCAAGACAACTATATTACAGAAACTAGTCGACTCTTCAAATCTCTTGAAAATTCCTATAAATATTATATATAAAATTCAGCTATCATATAAGCTACATCTGGCTGACATTTTAGTAAAAATTCTGTCTTTAATGAATCACAGAAATGGTTTTAAGATGTGCAGATCTGTATAAAGGAATTGTGGTGTGAATGAATAAAACAGAAATGTTAGTTTGATAAAACAAGGATACTTGGGTTTAAGAGCTCCTCTTCTACTCTTTCCTCTGGTCACTCTATGTCTTGCACATGGAAATGGCAATATAAATGGTAAATACTTGGGGCCTCATTCAATTGCGATTTGGCCATAAGCACATTACATATTTTTTTAAATACGTTTTTAGTTAGTGAAAACCTTGCTTTTGGATACATTTTTACTAACTAAAAACTTCTTTAAAAAAAATATGTTATGTGCTTATTTAGACCCCTATTCAATTGGCCAAATTGCAATTGAATGAGGGCCTTGGAATGTGCCTTGGTGAGGATCAATTAAACTAGACAGCCCTATTGTTCAACAATATCCTACCACAAATTATATACTACTTATATGTACTGGCTGAAGAGGGAAAGGGACACATTCTTTATCCCAGACAGCATCATTTTATCTAAGCATTGTACTTTTATTTCTAGATTATTCATATAGAGTATCAATTACAAATATTACATTTTAACTATGCCGATATATATGTAAGTACTCTCTAAAACTATATTTGTGGTCAATAAATGAGGACGTTTTGCATAAGTACATGATGCTTGGAACTTTCCTGTTATCTGCCTGCCAGCAGAAGTGGCAAACGGCCACTAGGTGGCAAAAGGACAGCATGCCGAGACTTTCTTTAATTTGTTCATACTTTTTAGGGTTAGGGATTAGGGATGGGTTTAGGGTTGGGGTTAAATCTAACAGTAGAAATTGAAGAAAATCTTGGTGAACAACCGTTCTACCACCTAGTGTCCGCCACTGCTGGTTGGCAGATAACAGGAAAACTCCTGATGCTCTTCTAAGAAAGAGTACACTTAAAAAAGTTGAATTATGTATTAAATGCAGGAATTTGTCTTAATTCCATAAAGGAACCAAGTCATGGAGCTGCGCAGATCTCATTGAAGAAATTCATATGTTATGATGATATTTTGAGTCAACGCTAAATTATTATCAGTCTCATCAACATGGAAGATAGGCAAAACAGATATTTTATACTTTACATGCATTTATGAAATCCAAGTGTACTCTATCCAACGAGCACAATCCATACCTTTTAATTTATCTACCTAGGCCACATTATAGTCATATCCAAAATATTTATTCTAAAAATTATTAAAATATAATACATCACTAATTTTTAATATAGCAATATTAAATATAAAAATATAGTATGTAAAAAGTATATACATTTTAATTAACATTGATCAACTTATTCATAAACATTGTATCCGATTCTTTAAAGACACTGTGAAAATTAAAATCAACATAAATCTAGATTAAAAATGCATACGCTTCTAAAGTTTTGAATTTCCCTCAAGTAATTTGTATAACTTTGTCTGCAGGTCAATGGATTGCTACTACCATACTGTGCGGATGCTGATATCAAAAACCAATGAGGCTGCATGAAGCAAACTCTATTAATGTCATAAAGTACATCACTGAATAATAATGTAATGCCTATGTGAATCAGTGTATGTGTGAAAAAGGTGTAGCATTCATTTAGGTAATTATTGCAGGCTGATTACAAATTACCAAATTAAGGCAACCACTTTTATACCCTTTTAATTGTTTCCTTTTTTTTTATTTAACAAAGTCTGTATGTGCGCTTGTGTCACTAAAATATATATACTTTTTTTCTTTCTTATTTTTTCTCTATTTTTAGTCTGTGGCAAAGCTAGAGAATGGAGGGCCCCGTGTGCAAAAAAAAAAATCTTGGGGCCCGTCCAATGGCCCCTTCCTGTAATTACCCCCTGTCTGTGTGAAGCACAAATATATACATATAATATCTCATAGCAGCCAGTCCATCTCAGCAGCCATCTTCACATAGCACCCAGTCTCTCTCAACATCCACCTCCACACAGCAGCCACCACTCTTATCATTCATCCCTACATAGCAACCATGTCAGAATCCACCCCCACCTCACAGAACCCATCCTGGACTTTGCTGTCACCCAGCCCTTGCTCTCTCTCACCTCTTCCATTATACACATCCCCAGCATGCTAAACTGCTCCACACTGCCACCTCGTGGGGCTTCAGTAGAAATGCTCTTCAAAAAAGAAATAAGATGTCCCGTCCCCCCACAGGAGGGCCCATGTGCAATGCACCATCTGCACCACTGTAGCTCCGACCTTGTTTTTAGGATACTATGGAGGAACAAGAAAGCAGTGGATACAGCGCTACACATTGTGTGAGCAGGTATGGTCTCTGCTGCTCTTGGGTCATCTTAATTTCACATGAATCATTCTGAGTACATCTACATTTCCTAGCTGGATTATGTGCGGTTTCCTACAGAATTTCTCCATGAATAGTATTTCCACTGACACTAAGGATTCTGGGTATGGATATGCAAATGAGATACATAATGTATCCTAATTAATATGGCATCCATTTAGGACAATGCCCATTGGTGTCTGACTGCCTTCAGAGTAGGTTACAGTGTTCTCAGAGATTGAAGTTCTACACTTATATGGGGTTCATAAGTGCAAGGTTGGTTCTGGCAAATGTGGAGAGAGTACTCGAGTATGTTATGGTGGGTAAAAAGGGGACTGACTTACCCTAAACTGCATATGCAATATGGAAATAAAAAGCCATATATAGTACATTGACACACCCCAAATAAATCAGGAGAACTGTTTTCCCACAGAAATAAGAATTCTGTCCTCATGGATTCACACAGCTAAAGGGTTAAAAAAAGACTTTCCTGCCAAGCAAGGCAATAGAGTTATTTTCTATTCTAGCTGTTCCAATTATGGAAAGAACACTTTGTAGACACACGTAACATAAATGTGTAAATTATATTCTGTACTTCTATCAAGGTCATTAATTATTTACATGGTAATATCACTGTAACAAATGTATGGGTATTATTAGGTGTCTTATTTAGCAGATAAGTACATGCATTTGATATTTTTGACACAAAACATTTTATTATATTTTGTGAATATAGCATATTAAAAAAAAGCTAAGATGTCTTAAACTAAACTAAATAAAAGCAATAAAAAGTATAAACTCAGCCAAGGGAATTCTGTGTTGACGTATTTTCCGTCCCTTACAATTTTAATTACTCATCTACACCAGATTGCAATGTTTATGAGATATTTGTTTTTTAATAGATAAATTATTTTCAATCTGCAGAAAGCAGGCATAACAGCGATTTCATGAATATAAAACATTTCCATTAAAAGATTCATGTTTTCACATTCCAAAGATAGACTGAGAAGTTCAAAATATTCATTATGTATCTTATCACCACTCTAAATAACAACAGAATCAAGATGGAGTATTGTGAGCTAATACGTCTTGCAAGACACATAAAATGACCTCAGAATTTGTATACATGCCATACTTATTGGTATAAACTTATTGTAATATAATAGAACATGGACTTCTGTAATACAGTTCTGAATAAAACACTTTTATAACTAAATATGAACCATTTTAATTTTTCAGTGGCACTTTTCTCAAGAAAAAAAAACTTTTAATGACTTCAAATTCAATTACATTTTTTTTTTTTTAGTATTTCAAAGTAAATGTTTTTTTCAACTTCAAAAAATACTGTAGTTTGAAAAATCTTCACATTTATGAAGTATATTATTAACTCACCACATTATTAGCATTTTAAGCCATGAAAGCATTTTTAAAGAAAATTTTACTGTGACAATGGACATAATATCAGACACAATGCCTATAATTTTTCCCTTGCTTGCACCCTGGGGAAGTTAAGATAAGGGATTCAATTTGCTGGTACTACGGCCCACCTGGGAATTCCCTTCAGCTCATATCAACATCTTGAGTCTGGTACCTTGGTTAATTAGTGGACAATGGGAGAGACTCAAGGGGGGAGGTTTAAGTTGGGAGGTTGTTTGTTGCCGGTTTAATTTTCCCCATAAAAATGGTTTACTCATCCCCAATAAAGTCCGTTCTGGTCAATAATTGCAAGCATTAGAGCTGTACAGCATTTGCTCAGATAAACTACCTTGTAATGCTATTCTCAAAAGAGAATCTCTCTACTCTGTTCTCAGTCACGGGGGATTCGAGGAACAAACCGGTGGGAGTTCCAAGGCCGTCCAATCCTGCTGATCCCATAATCGTGACACTTACATTTAAGATACTCTGCTTGTATCTAGTGGCTTCCATACAGTCTTGGATGCTTGTTGACCTGGAGCCTGAAGGAGTGTGCTCTGATTTTTTTCCGGATTTAGCTATGAGAGGAGGTCGATTTGTCATCTCATTAGTGAGGGAATTCAACTTTCACCATTACTAAATATCAAAATACCAATATTTATTATGATTAAATACATACTGCTTAGAGTCATGTTCCTACATGCATTTGTCTTGCCTTAAAGAACACTGATCACTGAAACCATATAAAGTCATATTTATTCTAACAAATTAATCTTATCTAAGAAGACATTTTACAACGTCCCGGTAGACACGAGTTTACGTTAGCGTAAGTAAATTAGAGTATGTAATGGGAAATAGTAAAAATTTAACAATAATGTCACCTACCACCATGGGCATAGGAACTAAGGGGGGTGGAGGGGGCAAATCCCCCAGATAATAGGATTAGAAGTGTGTATAGATATATATTTACAATAGTTAAAGGGCTACATGGGGATTGATAGTCAAAAACAGCGCTATAGCGAGATTTAGCACTAAGCAGGGAATTACAGTAAAAAGATTGCTATATCAAATTAGCACTCAAAGCACTATAAAGGGCAGTTAAACGTACAAATCAGAACAAAAACAGCTGACAGCAGCAAATGTAGGAAACAAGTAAATTAAGCTGAGACAATGACGGCTGCCCAGTGAATGGGAAAAGGCAGCTCAAAAGGTGACATTAGTAATTAACCAGTCCAGTCAGTTTTGACATGCAATAATCTGGGCATGCACAGTTACCTGTAATAAGCTGTTCTGTGGCCTTTGAAAAAAGAGGCCAGAGCCGTATTTTGATATTTATTGCGTGTTAACTACTTGTGTTAAAATTGGTCTATGTTGTTTTTTCTCTTGTGATTCCCATTGGCAACATGCAACCCATTTCTTCTTCATTGACAGTCTCCAGATTACAATGACTACTATACGGCAGAATTTATACTAAATAGTTCAAATGGAAAATTCCTTTATATGGTGATAACTCAACCAGGAAATGTTTAACCGTTCGTCAAAAAAAATAATTGGAAGACATAGCACTTTGCTTTAAGCAATAATGTTTAAAAGAAAGTTATGAAAGGAAGGAATGGAAGAGACAAGGGGTAACGGTGAACGAAGAAAAGAAAGAAAGAAGGGAACAATTCCATAAATCCTTTGACTCCTCTCGCCCACTCGGCCACTCACCATTACTTTTATAAAGGGAAAAAGACTAAATACCACCATGTTTTGATATTATGAAATTTTTTATTTCAAATGACTTAATTTAATTCAACTAAACTGTTTTGTGGTTTCCTTGTTTTTTTTTTGTTTTTCTTATTACTTTGATGTTTTGATTTTAATGTTTGTAATCTTATAAAAAACTTAAAAAAAAAGGGAAATGTTTAACATTAATGGTAAACAATATATGAAAGTGCTAAGTGTTAAAGTTATTTGTAAATCTCACAAAATCAACTATTTTTGTGAAAGATTAATTTGTAATATGTATGGTAGCTGAAGAAATTTAGAAAAAAATCTGCACCAGTTAAACATAGTATGCTGATGTACAAGGTGAGGATGGATAAAGAGAGGTACCCTGAACAATCTCCTTCAAGAGCTCCAAATGACCATTGAGTCTATGAAAGCACTCATACAAGAGCAGACCCCTCTTCTTGACAGAACAAATAAGACAACTGTCTGATCAATGGCCTCAGCAGACATGGGTAGCTGTTGTTTTCAAGTGTTGAATACAAATATTTGGGAAATAAGCAACCGTCCTAGTTTGACTGCTACCATTTTTAAAAATGTATGTTTTTAATTAATTTAATTTACATACATTGATGCAATTTATGCTGCCTATAAGTATTTACTATTATGTTTAAAATATCTTCTGTATTCCTTTAAAATTTTTGAGCAGTATTTTTAGTAGTGGATTTGTTATAAATTAAACTGGTCTCTTACTTAAATTTGCACCAATTTGGAGACTTGAAATTGTGACCTGATTAGTAAATTGGTTAATGGAACAGATTTGACTCCATTTTCCATAGCTGTTTAAACACTGACCTGCACACTTACTAATTATAGCAGATGTGCCAGACTTTATAAAGTTTGCTCTAGCTATAACCTCGTTCATGAGCCTCAATCTCCCTACTGATCTTTCCGGTCCCACAATATGTTTACTACCTTGCACATATGGCTCTAGTAGGGGGATTAACATTTAAGTCAATTGCTGTATTTGATTCCAAGAAATGCAATGGCTGGAAATAGAGAGTCGATTTAGGAAGGTCACTTTTCACGAGCTAATACAGAATGCATGCAGGGTTGCTGATACGCCGGCTTTCATGTCTCCGCCAGGTGCCAGAACATAAGAGAATGATGCTATATTTCTGGGAATAAGCTTGCAAATCAACACTTCCATCATCTGGCTTCCAAAACATCTCAGAAAGAGTATCAGGAAAGTTCAATCTTATATAGCAGATAGTTTGTACAACTGGGAACGAGAAAAGGGACTGAAAATCCCACTGAATAATCTGCCTAACGTGCCGCGTTCTTTTTATCTAGTAAAGTGATATGGATACCAAATATATTATCAGTGCTAGCCCTAGATACAGCAAATACAGATTGGTTAAAGCTTACTATAAGTTAGAAAAAGAAGGAGAACAAATTAATTTGATAAAAATCTGGTTTCTTTACGGGAAAGAAGACATTTCGTTGTTTACTTAATGGGACACTGTAGAAGAAGCTATATTAAATATGCATGAAAATTAAAGTTATAAAGCCATATGTGCCCCATCCCAAAAAATAAATTTTTTAATATTGTTACTTTTTTTCTGCCTATAGGGGTAATTCATTTTTGCCGTCCCTGGAGGCAGGACTTCTTTGCTTTAGCAAGTGCATGTAGCGTATAAGGGTTCACTCCCAAAGCTTGTGCACTATTTGACCAAAACTGTAAGAAATAAGAGATGCCCAACCCCACAAGTAAACAATGCAACAGATTATGACAAAATTAGTATATTGAGTCAATTTTCTGCAATTACGCTACAGTATGGGTTACCATTTTTGCCTCTGCTCATTTGTTTGACATATGGGGAGACCTTAAACACAAAGGAAATATAGCAATCCGAAGTGCTTTCAGCAGGTGAAAGCACATTAGTTTACAACAACAGCATTGAGTGGCAGTCCACATCAATAATTGCATATAATAATTATTATGCAAAGGCTTATTTTTTATGTAAAGGATTATGTTTTAACACAAAGATAGAAGCACACATTTAGTGGGTGCATCAGAAAGTCTGATCAACAGACCAAAATCACAATATTTATAAAAATTACTGTAAAAAAACACTTAACATTTGTCTGATATAGTACTTGCTACTACATTTGGTTTGGAAACTATGCCATAGTTGGAACCTTTCCTTCGCCTGTAGTGCCGGCAAGTGGGGATATTTTGCAGCGATGCCGATATTTCAGAGAAGCTGTAACCTTAGAAGGTTACTCTAACCCTAACAGTTTACCTAACTCTATGGTATCGGCACTGAAAATAGTCACCGCCATCTAGCGGTTGGTTCCCGCCACTGCTGACGAATTAATGGCGATTTTTAAAAGGGAAAGGACCCATGGATATTATATACTAATATTTTTGGCACTCTTTTAAAGATCTTAAATCAATAGTGGACAGAATGTTTTGAAAAGTTAAAAAACACTATTTAATTCTCAACCTATTATATGCAAAAAAAATATATATATAATACAATTAAAATTTGTTTTTACCTTACTGAGTTTTGTTTGGCCAACTATCGGATCAAATTTAGGGTTGCATCCCGTCAGAACTCTGGGGTGTGCTGCAAGAAATTTAGTGGAGGCAAAGAACTATTCCATCCTCCGATGTAGCGCAACTTGAACAGCGCTGAGTCAACAGCGAGGCCATCGTCATGTTCTGCATGGCCACTCGGACCCCCAGGGCCTTGGGTGCTCTTCTCATAGCTCAAGGCCTCTTCTGTCGATGGAATAGTTATGACAATGGAATAGCTCTTTGCCTGCAGTAATTTTTTTTTTTACACCACCAGGTTGTGCTGTGGTGCAGCCGCACACGCCAGTGTTCTGACGGGATACGGCCCAGAAATAGACTAGGACACAGCGATTAATTATTATTATTATTATCTTTATTTATATCGCGCCAACATATTCCGTAGCGCTGTACAGGTGGTTAGTACATGGCAAAAAACAAACTTAACACCTTAAAGAATGGAGGGCCCTGTTTTTGAGCATATAGTCAAATGTACATAGTGCTTGTTTCCAAGACACGGACACACAAATGAAAAACTCGCAAACTTACAATAATAGTTCTTTAATATATATAGATATCGGACAACAGTGTCCATTTAAGTTGAACAAACTACAGTATATACTTTCAGTGGCCCTTTAAATAGCCAGTGTTCATTCGGTCTAACTATTCCTAGTAGCAAAAGGTCAGTGTTTGATATCTGGCAGCACATTGCAGCTCATAATTGAATTATTCCAAACACATTTTAGGTTTTCACATTTTCAGAGGGTGTTTGGAGAGCATTAAATACTTGACTGTCTTGCCAAGAGCCTTTTTCAGTAATTCTATAATTTGCATTGCATGGGGACTTTACATGCTGTGATTTACACTTTATGGAACAATTTAGTACCTATCAGTGAATAACACAGAAAACTTACACTTCTTGGAATCAATATAAACGGATGAAGAGAGGCTTTAATATATTGTTCCCATGCAGAACCGTTAGAAGCCAGAAAAGCTGCTGATGCCACAGGTTCTAATATTTAGGACAATCAATACTCTTGTTCTATAATATAAGGGCACCCTCTGGATCTTTACATGCCAGGACAAGGATATTAAATGTAAAATGGAGTGTCTATTTCAATGGGAGTTTTTTCAAAGTGTATACATTTGATGCCAGAAAATGTGCTGATACCATAAAACTCTTAGTTTAGGTCAATGTACACTTTTATACAGAGGGCTGTGTACATTGAAAAGAAAATTGAAAACAAGTATTAACTACTGTCAATTATTTAAAGTAATTGTAATAGACCCCATGGTACAATGTTGCATTCATCTTCCATGGCAGCTGATACTGGAAACAAAGCAATGCTTACTTAAAAACAACATTATTTCTTTCTTTTGGCCCAGGGCTCTAATCTTAGTGTGTTATTAGGAGCTGGGTGTTACATTGGGCCAGTAGTGTTCCAGCAAGGCCTTGAATGGAGGTTTTGGTGGGAAAACTGTGGATAATTATATATTAGCTGGAATATTACAATATATTATAATGTAAAAGCAAACCATCTAAATAAAGAGAAGAGCAAGTGCGCTAAAGCAAACACTTGTTTAAGGTGTTATGTACTCACATTAGAGCGTTGCCAAAAGAAATTCAAGTCCAAATACTTGCTCCGCCCTCTACCAGTTCTCCTTTACAGCGAGAAATCCAGTTCTCAATTAGTGGATTAGGGAGAAAAAAAAGCCAAGAATGTAATATGGGGAGGGCTTGTCTTGTGGATAAGAGAAAAAGATTTGGGGCCTCATTCAAATGCGATTTGACCAATTGAATAGGGCTCTATATAAGCACATAGCATATTTTTGTTTCAGAAGTTTTTAGTTAGTGAAGACCTTGCTTTTGGATAAAAGTTCACTAGCTAAAAACTTCTGAAACAAAAATATGCTCTGTGCTTATATAGAGCCCTATTCAATTGGCCGAATCGCAAATGAATGAGGCCCTTGGGCTTTAAGCAACTTGGGCCTCATTCAAATGTGATTTGGCCAATTGAATAAGGCTCTAAATAAGCACAGAGCATATTTTTGTTTCAGAAGTTTTTAGTTAGCGAAGACCTGGCTTTTGGATAGATGTCCACTAACTAAAAACATCTGTAAAAAATATATGCTATGTGCTTATATAGAGCCCTATTCAATTGGCCAAATAGCAATTGAATGAGGCCCCTTGTCTGCTATAGAAGACGACTAGAGTTTCTTTTTGATTCTTTGAATAATAAAACTTGATTATGGTCAGGATATTTTTTCACTTTTGTACACAATTATTCTTTACTGGGCCGCTTCTTGCAGTTCCTCTCTCAGTAAAGTAATAAACGTTCCATTAGAGGCACATTTAAGTTTCCTGGAGTATGAATGCATCTGATAGAGGAGAATCAGTAGTGTATGAAAATAACTTTTGCATGAAAAAATACCAAAGTAAACATTATTAAACTTACCCTAAAGTTTGCTAAATCTCAAGAGTTTGTTAGCAGTTGATTTTGAGAGTTAAAGCACTGGAAACTCTCAGCTAAAATTTGCATAAAATTCATAATTTGTTTTGGCCAATCACAGGCAGTTATAACATTGTTTTATTCTGTGAAGTCCATTTTTGCAGCAAAACATCATGGAATGTTTAGTCTTGTCTTCTCCTGCACAAGGAAGTAAAGAGGAGCTCAGACATTTCTTTGTGAATCTCTGCATTGTGCTGCTGTTGGCTTAAAGGTTAGTATAGGGTTAAGAAACATACCTGAATGCAGTGTTTCTATTGGTAGGTACACTGTTCCTATGTAAGCAGCTCTGGGGGTGTGGAAAACAAGTTTTTTTTTTTTTTTTTAATAAGATAAATCTGTATGTGTAAAGAATGACTCCATGTAATGTGTGTGTCTGATATAAGCAGCAGGTGTTAGATTAGAAAAAGCAGGAAAATTAGATATGTCGTTAACCTTAATTAAAACCTATGGCATTTTTAGCTGCCACATTTCATTTATCCAGATAGAAGCTACCTATGCCTTCAAAGACTTCTCACACCTCAGGAAGTAGATCAGCAAAAAATAACATATCAACTCCAACTGCACGGGAAATTGTGTATAAAATATAAGTCTTTTTTATTTTTATTTTGTTTTCTATTTTCAAGTGTATTCTCTTCAGAAAAGTATATTTCAAGTATAGAACAGAAAGGGTCCTTTGTTTAATTTTTCATTTTTCTCTTATATTTGTTGATACATTTGTTGTATAATATGGATAGAAAAAGCATGAAGCCATTGAAGGGTCACTGAGGAAAAACACATAACAGAATACATGTGGCAGACAGATAACAGGAAAGATCAAAAAACATTATTTGCAACCAAAAAAAAACCTTTTTGTTTTTGCAACCTTAAAACTTTTATGAAAATATTTGCATAGTAAACTAGAAAAATGTGCATTGACATCTCTAATTATAAGTATTTCATTTCAATTATTCAAATCCTGTAATTCCCGACTTTTTTAATATCGCACAGCGTGATCTGTTGACAAAATGGATAAATATCACAGAATGAGAACTACAATTTTTGTTTTTTTCGAACAACTGGAGAAATCAATCATGCTTAACTATGTATCCTAATTAAGACCGGTTTATAGATTATTGAGTTTAATGCGTTTATTCCAGTTCTACCAGACTATTATAGCTATGTTATCTCTGCAAAGCAATAAACCGTAGCCTGATTAATTATATCAGAGTCCAAAAGTGACCAACAAATTAAATCTGTAATATTGGAAAATGCATTGTTTCAATAATGAGTTGCTTTAAAAAATCTTAAATGGGAAGTTCCATTCAAAAGTGAGAAAATGTATATGTATATTAAGTGTATTTAATGCATTGATGCATGATTTTTATGCATGAAGTATATTAATTAATTGCAAATATTTATTTTGGATAGCCTTCCAGATACAAAAATCACAACTTTGTTTTTTTCCACAGGCTTCAGATAGCCATGAACACTACAGGTATATGCAGATACAGAATTTCCTCTCCCTCATTTCTGCAAATCCTGAATTGACCATAAAGAACAAGGTCCGTGAAAGATCCAATATACCCCTTTTTGGTGCATTAATACGTTTCAATCATTTGTTCCCTTTTCCCCAAATATATTAACCTTCTGCTGAGGTGTGCAGGTCTCACAGGACCATAAATTACAAACTTGTGATGTAAAGGGCCTTTCAGGACCTGCAGGTTCATGGACACAGAAAAAATGGCAGTTTGAGTAAAACTTTTGGATCCATACAGCTACCTGCAGTGTTAGTGGCTATCGAAAGCAGGTGGAAAATCACTCAGTCTATATCAAATATACCTTATATTAAGGACCTTTCCTGTTTTATCCCTGCCAGCAGTGGTGTGCAGTAGGTAGCGCAACTGTGGCAGGCCGAGACTTTGTTCAATTTGTTCTTAGCGTTAGAGTTATGGGTTATGATTAGGGTTAAGGGTTAGTGTAGCGACAAATTATAAGCTTTTCATAGTATGGTAATGACCAGCTGTTCCCACCACTATTTTATTATGTAAAGCTTATCATCTGCCACTACCCTAAACCTGAGCTCTAACCCAAACCCCCTAATGGTCCTTTGCCTCTTCCCTTATGCAAAAGATTGGCAGCAGCAGTGCCGCTGCCAACTGCTAGATGGCAATGCCGATTTTAGGAATACTGCTGCACATTGCCTATAAGGCGCGCCTACAGAAGACGCCTTGAGCTATTAGAGGGGCGCCCAAGGCCCTCGAGGGTCGAGTGCCCGCGCAGAACATAGCAATGGCCTCGCTGCAAATTCAGTGCCGATGAGTTGCTCCACGTCGGCGGGAGGAATAATTGTAGGCCTTCCCTGAAACCTGAAGGCGCCATCTAGCGGCTACTTGCTGGCACTGCAACTGTCAGTGCTGGCGATTTCTTGCGCATACACAATGGGATGGATCCCCTCTAACCCTAACTCTAGCCCTTACTCTAAGAACAAACTGAACAAAGTCTCAGCGCGCCACCTACTGGCTGCTGAACCCCATTGCTGGCGGTGACAAAACAGGAAATATCCTATGTTAATACACTTTTAGGCAACAACCTATTTAATACAGTTTGTTATTATAAACATTTTTTTTTCACTATAACATTGAACTTCCCCTTTAATAGCTAAATGAATTACTAATTTATCTTAGAATTTTAATCTTTGGAGAAAAGGAAACATAAATGATTACATTTGCTGCGTTCGTGTACCAGTCTCGGAAACATGCTTACTGTTTATTTAAACAACTTCAAATGAATACTAAAATTTAAAAAAAAAATCTGAGAGTGTTAAACACATAGTCCCTCTGGGTTCCCTCTAAAATCAAAGAGCCAGTTCCATTACTGTAGCATGAAATTATAAAGTGGATTTATGGGGCATGCATACAAATAATATTTGCATAAATTTAATTTGTAGCATAAAGTCAAACTGTAAACAAAAGGGCAATTTAGAAAACTGTTGAAGATATAAATACATAAAATGTAAGTATCCCAGAAAAAGAAAACAGTGTATATATCACTATCTCCCAGGTGAATATTAATTGTCCCAAATTAATTATTAACTCTTCCAAAACCTCTGGCACAAAAGCATATAGTCTATGTTGCCACCCTTTGCCCTTGTCCTGGGTCACATGCTATGCATAGTATCTTTAAAATCTTTAAAATATAATAATATTTTATTATTACAAAAAAATGAAAAGTGATTTATATTGATCCTTTTGGCTTCAAAGTCATGAAACCTGGATAATTGCACTGGCTCTTTAAGCTGCACCAAGATGAAATACTTAAGACTTTCAGCATTGAGATGTATTTATTGATCCCAGATAATATGTGTGCATTCTGTGTATATAAGAAATATATTATATATATATTGCAAAAATAGTACTTGAATTGCAGTGCAAGGCTTTGGTTTATTCAGTGTACCATATACTTTTGTAGGTCAGTGGAAACAACTAAGGTCATTTAGGATATAAAAGATTAGTAGTCACAACTACTCATATCAACATTTTTGATTTAAAATTTATCTCGGCAATCAAACTGCGTCCATAGTATAGAAGCGCCGCCGAATGCCCGAGGTAATCAAGGCAAACACCAGATGTTACTAAAATAGTTGTATTGATATTGATTCACCCATGGACTTTAATATTCACAATTTAAATGTCACTGAAGGTCGTGGACTTTTTTCAATATTTTCGTAGAGTGCTTTTCATCTCTCACATCAAACTTTTACTTAGTCATCATTACCAGTGGATAACAGTAATAATAATATATTTTAATAATATTTCATTTTCTTCAGATTTTGATATTATTTTTTAACTTTGAAGACAATTAATTAATTTTACCTAAGGTCTAATGCAACAAAAAGTTATCCAGAATAAAAGTACCTTGGCAAACTTTAATATTTAACTTTAACTTTAATATTGTATTATGCACTCACCTACAATTAATGCAGGTGATAACATATAGTGTTCCTATATGACATAACTGAGAATGCCAGTTAGAACAGTGTTATAAAAAAAACAAGTTATGCCCCTCGCCTAAGCTAGTTCTAGAAACTCAAATCAAGAACTAATGCCACCCTTCCATTGATCTCATCATAAAGATGGTAAATGGCACAGCATTTATGGAATGCACTATCCGTAAGTTAGGTGTAGGGTCCCCTGGTGGTCCAGTAGTTAGGATTCGGTGCTTTCACCTCTGCGACCTAGGTTTGATTCCAGTCAGGGAAACAAGAGGTCACACCACCCTGAAGCCATGCAGGGTTGGGCCTGGTCAGTACTTGGATGGGAGACCACCTAGGAATACCAGGAACTGTATGCAGTAGCCCACTGTAGAAGGAACTAGGAACCCACTCCGGTATCTCTGTTATGAATACCAAGTGAATCAGCATGGTGTGTTGTGGTCCATGAGGTCACGGAGAGTCGGACACGACTGAGTGACACAGACACAACACGCAAGTTAGGTGTACACCAATTCATGCAACTTTGCCATAACTGTTTACATTATCCTGCCTCTTTCTAGTACACTATCTAGACCAGTGGTTCACAAGGTTCTTTCAGTGGACCACATAAAAGTTACCAAGAATTTTGGAGGACTACTTGAATACTGTGGAAGGTCTTAAAGGACTACCTAATGATTTGTCTGCCTCCCTGTTAACAATTGTAATTTGTATTGGAATACAGCCTGTGCACTAAAAAGGCATAACTAGTTGTACTGTGGACCGCTTGAATTGAGCTCATGGACCACTAGTGGTCTACAGACCACAGCTTGGCAATCTATGGCCTAGACAGCTACTACCTTCAGTAGGCAAATCATTTCTGCCAGATGCTTTCAAAGGAAGGATTGTCCTTGTAAAGTATTGTTTTCCATTAGATCTACTGAAATAACTGGTGTTTTTAGCTGCCACAGTTCCATTGTAGAAGTTAAAAGCCTTCTCTCCATTGAAGGACTCCACCCACTTGAAGAAGCAGGTAATCAGAACAGAATTGATCCATCCCATTGCAGCATAATTGTCTAACAAAATAAAAACGTGGTCCTTTCCTTTTATAGTTGCCCGCGCATGTCTGTGCGCTGCGCCACAGTGGTGAAGTGGTGAACAGGAAGTAGTGCAAGCAAAAAATGTATTTCCCCCTCCGACGTGCCGAATACGGCGCGCAGACAGAAGAGGCCTTGAGCTATGAAAGGGCATGCCCAAGGCCCTGGGGGGCCAAGTACATGCGTCGAACATAGCGATGGCGCCGTCAAGATGCAACACGTCGGAGGATGGAATAGTTCTTTGCCTGCACTACAACTTTTCACCACTTCCACACTGTGGCGCAGGGCACAGAAATGGACGCGCGACTGTAAAAGGATAGGTCCAAAAACATTGTCTTTAATGATACCAAACTTTACTTACTAAACAACATTCCAGTTTTCCAACACCATCCCCTTTAAATGAATCCCAGCTTGCCACCTCACTCCATCAACCTTGAACCAATACCTTAACAGCTCATTTAATTACCATTAAACAAATCCAAACTATCACTTTCAATGAAACCCAATTACCCATCTTCCTCTGTAATGCCCTAGCTAATCAAAAATTGCAACCACAATAGGGTATATAACCGTCCTCCTTTCCTACCGACTGTCTGCTCAGTTTCATTCAGCCCTTCCTTAATAATTATTGGCTTTAATTTCAATACATATTAATTAATTTGCACATAATTAAAACCTTTAATGTTTTGCGTACATTGACATGCAAATACATGATCAATTTGCTGGCAGCATTGCACCAAACCCATCAATAATCAGATTTCCTGCTGACCCTGCCATTCTTTTTATCCATTCTTTCTGCTGCAAAATAGGTACAAAACTATTAGCTTAAATAAACAGCACCCAAGAGTAAAATTGCAGAGGCGCATTAACATGATTTTCAGCAGTACCATATAGTTATAGATTTAATTCCTTACTTTTTAGCAGATTTTTTTTTCAAAATATCTTTTAATGTGTTTGGATTTTAGGATATTATCATAATTTATGTTGTGAGAAGGAAAACACTTTTATCTTGTTTACAATGCCTTCCAAAAAACCATCTACATTTTGTGTTTTTATGTTACACAGAGATGACTAGCAATATATATGCTATGTGAGATGTACTTTAATAGGGATATTATTTTGTCCTACATGGAGTGTGAGGCTTTCTAAAGACAACTTAGCTAGCCTAAGAAATGATTGTGCAGCGATGAAATCCTGAAGTGTTTTAATCAACATTTTTATTGGTAATTCCTTTTATTATTATTATGTGATGATGTTTTTCACTCGCTGCTTTAAAGAGAACACATTGAGATGTTAGGAAGCACTATAAAAGTTGCCTTGTATCTGGAGTAATTGCATCACATGCAAATAGCTCAGTACAATAAAGTCAAATGTCTGTTAGTTTTCAGAGATGGAAATTAGTTTTTGCATATTTCCGTGATACTAGTTTCGATTAGATTAGGTTAACATGGGATCCATTTAAGGATCCATATCTTAAAGTAAGAAACTAAACAACATTAGCGGCTATGTAAGCCATGAGCTTATAAACATTGTTGTAAAATCTGTTTGTGTCTGAAGCCTTCCATATTCCATATTGCTTGATATCCTGGTGCCTGAGGAGGTAGGTTAACTTCCATGTAATCATAGTGCTATGTGGCAGCTTTTGGCGATGTGGCAGCTTTTCAGTATAATTAAATATAATTAGTATTTGCGTCCAACAATCCTTGCATGGGACTAATTATGGGCCCTATTCTATTAGAAGCCCACAAATGCCTCTAACCCATAATGTTGGCTGCGTTTTTTTTTCCCTCTAAATGTTTAGATGTATTCTATTGACTCAAGCCCACAATTTACCTTCTTAAGCCTAAACACATAAACTCTGCATTTTTAAATAGGATTTCAGGGGGCGTGCTCATATGACCTGTGATCATATTATTATTATTATTATCTTTATTTATATTGCGCCAACATATTCCGTAGTGCTGTACAGGGGTTGAGTACATAGCAGAATACAAATTAAACACCTTGTAAAGAATGGAGGGCCCTGTTTTTGAGCATAAAATCAAATGTACATAGAGCTTGTTTCCAAGGCACTGGCACAAGATTGAAAACTCGCAAACTTACAATATTTAAGCAAGACTGTAATTTACTTTGAAGACACAGCCAGTCTTTAAATCATTGACTGACTTTATTGCACCACTTGTTAATGGATCAAAAAGGCAAGCAATGGCTCTATCAAATATAACTGCACTTTTGAGCCCAAGCCACCTTATGCCCATGCATGTCTAAATGGACTTTAAGGGGAATTTGGCATGTACATGTAATGCTCAACTCCAGAAAAAAAATAATGTGTATAAAATGATTGTCAAATGTAACATCACCTAAAATGTTCTTACTGACAGCAAGTAATGGCCTTGACCTTTCATTCATATATGATACTGTCACATTAAAATAACAGCACCAGCTGGAGAGAATCCTAAAATATAAGGAAGAAACAGTGACAGCTGGAGCTCAGATATACAATACTGATCTAACTGCAAACTGTGTGTCAATGTGTGCAATTTCTCTAGAAATAGTGAACTTTTGTGAATGCATTAACATGTTTTATGGAAAAGTTGTGGGGAAAATTAATTGGATTGTAATTTGGAGGACAACTAATAGAGCTGTGATTTAAGATTTATTATCCTTGCGTTGCATTATGATAACTAGCATTTGAAAGATATAAGCAAGGTTGTTGGTATGTGTAATACCTTGCAATGAACCAGCATAATATTTCTTCCTGAGTTTCGTATCTTCAGAAATCTCAGAAGAATTATTACTAGGGAAGAATTTCTGCATAACACAACACAGTAAATGACTAGGGAAGCATATATTGCTTCATGCAATTATTTGAGATTTCTAAGTCTATACATACAAACACTTGGTTATGTCCTGCTTTGGGTTCGCCAAGTACTGACCATTTGCACATTAAATATCAGTGAATACCAGCTCCAAATGTCAGAGGAAGATACCAGAAGGTAACAAGGAGTACAACCTAACAGACAATGTGTTGTTTAAGAGGGGAATGCTCTCCCTCTCCAGAGAACAGGCTGAAGGGAGCATGGGAAATGCGTGAGGCCCCAGGGCCATCTGTTACCAATTACAATTGTTTTTTTAATAAAAAATATCTACATGTGAGGGAAGAATTGTTTTGGGGAATATATGTATTTCCTATGCCAAATGCAGAACCATGACACAAACATTCGGTTATTTTTGAGTTGTACACTGGCAACAAATTGGTCTACAGCAATCTCCTGTGCAAAATACATTCTCTTCATTGCCTGACCTTTGGATTCAGACAGCAGAAAGCTAGTATGTTTTACCTCTCGCCAATTCAAGATTTGAAAATGGTTTGAACTATTCACAACAGTTTTAACTTCCAGATGACCACACACAAGATATGTATGTCACAACCCAGAGTTTGAGGCTCCAAACACCCCTAATTCTCCTATGGTAGCTTATAGGAGCAATCTGGAGCTTGTGACTTTTATATACATTTTGGCACCCAGCATTTCAGATCAGACCATCATTCATGGAGAAACAGGACCAACAAAACCTTTAGTTAGTGTAGATGCTGTCTGAGCCTTTATTTTGGCAACATATTTAAATTATACAGTAACCATCACACAAGAGACAGCAAAACACCATTATTGTCTAGCCAATATTAAACACCTCATGCCAACATGGCAATACCAATCTTTGTTAATCCAGGCCCTCCCCAATAGTCCAACAGACCCCAAGTGTTCAGAGCGCCCTCATGAACATTATACTGTATATGGAGTTTTCTTGCTCACTATATTTGAGTTGTCTTTTCTTTCCTAAGTTTTTCCAATGTTCTGCTCCACAAACCTAAATTAGAACAATAATCTACTTTTGCTAAGTAAATTTGAAGTTCACAGTACAAAAAAATGTTTTGAATCATTAAGCAAAATGGACTGTTGTTTGGAAGCTCTTTATTGAGTGAAAAACATAGAAGAATATTACCATAGTGACTGCCATTACCTCGAATCCATCAACGCTACCTCATCCAAAAGCACAATTGGAACCAAAAGTTGCAGCTATCAATTACCAACAGTAATGTCTAAAGGATTACCTAAGGAGTGTGGTAAATTTGCTTTGCACAAAGCATTGTTTCTAGTATTATTTTAGAAGCTTCAAAACTAGTTAAAAAAACAGTGTCATTCGATTTATGATTTTTCATGTTTGAACACTAAAAGGCTCAAAAGGCTGCAGTTAACTTGTACCTCATGGCCACCTAGCCCAGTGATAGTTATCTAATTGCCGTTAAGAATGTTGTTGGAAACATTGTGTCTATAGTTTATATATAGATCTCAGACTGTGTATAACGTGGGATTAAAGAACCATTATATTCTCATATTTATAATATTTTCTTTTGAAGAACTAAAATAGATAATAAGAAAAATATGGGCCAAGTGAGTCTAACCCGTAAATTTGGCTGCAGGTGTTTGTTTTTTTTACTCTAAATGTTTAGATGTATTCTATTAACTCAAGCCCACAAATTACATTTTACAGACACTACATGTAAATCCTGCCTTTTTAAGTAGGATTTCAGGGTGTGTGATCATGGGATCGGACAAAATTTAAACAAGCCCGTAATTTACTTTTGAGACACAGACAATAGTAAATGAGTCCATTATCATGACGTCAGTAAAACATGGAAGTTAAACATAATCTGCAATCTGAGGCTACAAATTAATGGGAGCCAATAAGTAATCTATAAAATGCATTAGATCAATGTTTCTAGTCCATGTGGATTTAATGATATGTATTAACGCCTTGAGTCCCGAGATTGATATTACACATAAATATTACATGATATTACACATAAAAAGTTAAAAATAATATTTTTTATTGCATATTTATTTACTGTTCTGCAATTAATTCTATTGTCTTTCCATGCCTTCCCATGATTTTTTAGTACATTATTATGTTTTTAATTGCTGCTACAGCTCTAATAAGTGTTTGAAAAAGCCCTTGCGAGTCCAAGTTAGTACTCGTAATATTTTTGACAGAAACTTGATACTTTTTCTAGTTATGGTCATACTTTATTTGTGAGCTAGAGCTACGGGTCTAATAGAATATACATTTTGTGTAACTTTAACTATTTTGAGCTTGTTATGTTCGAGCTGTGCTAAAACAATGGAGTTGTAAGCCCGGATTTGCTTCTTTAGCTGACCCGTAGTGATTGTGGGTGGGTAACTCGTAATCTGAATGTGAGTAGCTAACAGAATAAGTGTCAATATTAAGAGTGATTTTAAGTGTGTATATTTTTATGATTTAGGCAATAGAATATTGCAAATACTGTTGACGTCCTGGATCTGAACAGACAAAGTTGGGTTATTTAATTCCAATTTTGTAACTGCACGTATCCCTTTGCTAAATATATCCATAACTCTACAACACAATTTTTTTTAACACGTTCTTGAAAAATCTAATTATATTATATTGAATATTTTATATCCTGTGTCTATCTCCATCCATCCAGCAGAATAATAATGAAAGCTCTGGATAACTTGGTCTCTATCATGTTTTCACTTACAACACAAATTAGAAACAATGAAGTGATCAAACTCTTACATATGTCTAATATTGTTCTATATCTGTTTTGGTTTTCACATTGGGTGGTGTCCAATAATACTTAGTGCCCTGATGTTTTCAGACAAAGAACCAGATGGAAATTGAAAGGAAGCAGCAGCTCTGAGCTTTCTTAGTGATGAAGGTGAGATCTTCAGGCGCCACAGATCGAGCAGTCGGAGAAGCCAAAACAGAAATTGCTTTCTTCCACATCTGTTAATTTATGCCCCCCTTGGGCTTTTACCTACATTTTCTCTTGTGAGTTTTGCTTTTTTTTGTATCTACTGTATATACGTCTTGAGGCTCTTTACACCTTTTTTACTGTAGAGTTATTCGTATCTACATCTGACTTGGGCTGTTGAAAGTCCACTGTAATATTACAACACAATACACAAAAAAAATCACAACAGTCTTTCTTCTACCTTGTAAAATTGCATTTTTATGCTTATCTGAGTTTTAACTTTATACCGGCATATTGCTTGTATTATTATTTACATTGTTGTAAAATGGATGTCCTAGACCAGGAAAGGGCAACCCAATTGCCACTTGTGGCTAACAGGACATGAAAGTGTGGTTAATTTGGGCAGAGCTAGCATGCGTAGGAGAAAAGAATAGCTTCTTGCTCGTTTTTACTTTTAAACACTGTACTTTTTGTGCAATGTAATGGAATATTGTAAGATCAACAAGCCCTGGACCTGGTGGTAAAGTTTATTACTCAAGAGTCCCAGGCAGGGACTTACCAGGAAGTCAGAGCCAGCACAGGCAATGCAGTGGATCCACCCCATGAGCGACTGAGTAAGTTCAGCCCCAAAGGCTCTGAGAGGACAATTCAAATAAAAGAACTGGATGCTCTAAAAGCCACACAGAATGTGCACCCACTTGCTCATATTCACACTAAGTCACAAGGCATTGTTGTTTAATAGTTCAGTTGTGTCCGAATCTCAGTGACCCTATGAACTGCAGCATGCCAAGCACATCTGTCTTTATGTCTCTGGTTGCATTGATCCATAAGGTTTTCTTGGCAAATATACTCAAGTGGTTTGCCAGTGACTTTTGCAGTGGACCACAATTTGTTTGACCTCCTTGCTATGACCTGCCTATCTTGGGTGACCCTACATGGTATAATTCACAGTTTCATTGAAGTACACAAGCCCCTTCACCACGACAAGGTAGCGATCCAGAAGGGTCAGAAGGCATACACTAATTTGAATAAAGCTGGTTGTCGAAAATAGCAACCAATTCAGGGAATTTACTAAGAAGATGAGTGTTAATCCAATATCTACAATGGTACAGTGGTACAACTATATTTTTTTGAGATTCTGAGTAGGAAATATGTTACTGAACTTATTTTTAGAAGTCCAAATGTAACCACACATTTAGATATATTTAGATATATTTATATATATATATATATATATATATATATATATAAATATACAGTATATATATATATATATATATATATATATATATATATATATATATATATAGATATAGATATATCTATATAGATAAATATATATATATATATAAAGATTAGGGTGATAATCATTAATGTAATGTATGCAACTTTAAGCATGAGTTGGGTTGATGGAATGGTCAGTTATATTTAGCCATGCATGTTCAATGTTAATGGATAAATATTGGTAATATAATTTTAGCTAACTATAAAATATACTGCTATCACGGGAATGAAACACACAATGCTGAATATCAGCATGGTGGGTATTTAAAAGCAAGATGTATCTTAAGTAAATATAGTAAACCTGTTTTTTTATAGTATGGTGCCTAAACACGCCAATTAACCAAGTCGTTCAGGTTAACTTTCGCTGAGCCATGTAGAGTTTGTTTATAAGCTGAAACATCTGTCTGTAGATCGCACAATAACCTGAGATGCTGACTTACTGCTGGCCCTTGCTCTTGCACACACAACCATGACCCATTAGTAAATTCTCCCCAGTGTGTTATTTGTCAAATAAAATGGTATTAAATGTAAGGACAATTTAAGTGGAAAACAATAATTTATTTTTAGCAAAGGGTTTTACAAAGTTGTTGTCTTGCTGTAAACTAAATCATATAATGTTTGAGCAGTACTGTGGCCTTTAATTACGTTTTGAAGTTCTATTCATAATAGTTAATTGGTCATTATCATCATGATAGTGCACCACTGAAATGCAATATATTATCTTCTAATGTTGCTGTTAATTGTTTTACCAGAATCTGATAAATAAAATCTTCTTTATATCATGGTTCTAACCTGGAATCCAAAATTCATAAAATGACAAGAAATAAATCACCACCAGATAGAAATTATAAAGAAGCTGGACTTTAATTTTTGTAATGAAAGGGGGTGTTTATTAAGAATGACAACTGCTCATAAAGACAGGGAAGGCCATCAGAGTCCTGTGGTGTCAATGTAATACATTGCACAATGTTGCTGCTACAATGTGGTAAAAGCCAAAAGATTTTCAATGTTTTTAATTACAGCAAGGAACATAAATATCATCTCACCCTGTCCAAACTAACATAATGATGTATATTAACATACAATGTTGCAAATATAGTAAGTTGTTCACAAGTCACAATGACAACGTCTCTAAACATTTCAAAAATAGAATATTAATTCTTCTCTCTCAAATACAAAAAACATTAAAGGGATATGGAACATTTCTGGATTGTACTAGTTATGTAACATATTTATGTATTATGACAAATCAACAGTCACCAGTGAGTATGTACATATATTTAATGCATTTTGATGCACAAGGCAGTATATACTGTGCAGGATTTCATAAGTATCCAGTCATAATTTTAATAACAAATCAAAGAAAATAATAGGCCTAGCTTCCATTGAAGAACTACCAAAAAGAGTAAGCAGTTCCTTCAGCTCTCACCCAGCTAACCCTGGGTGGAAAAAAATCAAAACAATTCAAAAGTCCATATATTCCCACAGACTTTCAGGTCTATCTCTCTCTGTACTTACAGAGTCTGTGACTCATATAAAAATCTTGTATTACTCTGTATCTTTTTACTTTGATGTACTTTATTTTATTAAGAAGTATTTACAAGCTCAGTTTTTACTGACAAAAATCATACAAATATTACCTGCTTGTGTCTGCCCTCTGTAGCTCATGAATACACAATCTCTGTAGTACTGGCTGTGCAGTGTCTCATACTAGCCAATCTGTTACCATGCCTAGGAAGCATGTTACAGCATGTTGCAGAGACTTTGCCCCTGGTTGGCTAGTTTAAGATACTGCACAGCCAGTTCTACAGAGTCCGTGTCTTTATGAGCTGCAGTTGGCAGAACCATGCAGGTACTAGTTGTTTGATTTTAGTCAGTTTTTACTGAATAAAATACATAATGGTAAATAGATACATGTGTATATTATATACCTGACAAAAAACATATCCCTTAAAAATTGTGAGACATTAAAAAGTATGCAGCTCTGGTATGCAAATATGCATCTATTATGCAAAATTAGTGGTACAGTCTGCTAAGTATCCCCTTCTAGATTGTGGTGAATGGGCTTGGGTACTTCAATGAACTTATACCATGTTGGGTCACCAAAGATGGGTAGCTCATAGCAGAGAGGTCAGACAGTCAATGGCAACCCACTCCAGTATTTTTGCCAAGAGAACCATATGGATAAGCACAACCAGAAACACAGCCTGGCGTGCTGAATCCTAATGGCCACCAAGTGTTGGACATGACTGAAGGACTGAACACACACAAACTGCTTAATATGTAGGAGGGAGCCTTTATCAATCCCTATTCTAATTTTTTGCCTTGTCTATTCACCTACCTATTTAATAGTTGTGTGCAGATACTCTCTGCTATTTGCATAGTCATTTAAGTATAATTGATAGCTGCTATAATACAATTAATGCAACTACCAACCAATTAATGCAACTGCCATTTTTTTATGTGCTATTTGTAAGTAATAAGAATATTTAAATTATTCTAATAAAAGTTATATTTTATTTCAGACTTTTTACTGTGGGTACTGTTAAAAATTGTGTCACGCACCAAAGAAATATAACATTTTCGACAGTAGGGAATCTAACTACATGATAACACTGGGTTATATATTTATTTTTTGGCCATAGAGACAAGTAAAAATACTGTGGTATAAGTAGGGCACTTTCTTTGACCTGCACTAAAGCACATTGTAGGAACCAAAACATTTTTACTGATATTCTTCTGAATTCAGTAAAAGAAAATTATACATCAAAACAGCTCTTAGCATCTCTCAAGTCACTACTTGACATTTTGCAATCACTGCAGCTTACAGAGGGGAGTCTTGCTTTTTCTTTAAAGACAATTGATTGCAATAAAACCAACATAGTTTTTGGAAAATGAATATAGGAGTTGAAAAGAAGAAGTTTCAGTATTCAACAAACTGCATTGAATCAACTTTGAGTCAAGCACACGATATTCTTTGCAGTTCTGCTAATATGTGAACACCTAGGGGAGTTGCACATATAAGGTTTGAGAGCAGTCAATCAAATGCGCATTCAGATCTTCCAGCATTTCAGGTCATTTTGCAGTATCATCAGAAAATTCTGCAATCTGAGTTTTGACAGTCTTAAATATAAATGACAGTGATGCCAGCTTTCCAATATACCTCTTCTCCCTAGCCACCATACTTTATGTTTGTGAATTGAACTATAGTTGAACTGATTTTGATCTAATAGAAGAACAACCAAAGTATAGATGTCTGTATATTTTCTTCTATCCTTAGCTTTTCAAGTATTTATAATAGATTAAAATGTGCATTCTCATTAAAGTCACAGGTCAAGTATACAATTTTAATTTAAAAGACCCCTGTAGTGCTATATATAGATATAATGTGCAAATAATTTAATGTATTGGTGAAATTAGTGCTTGTAATACTTCCAGACAAAAGGGGAAGACGGAATGTAATGTTTAAGTAATGCAACCAGCTAACTGGTTTACTTTCTCTTCACTAGATAGATAAATACACTTCAAGGGAAGCCAAGACCAGCATAAAAAACACATTTATATTATATACCTAACAAAAACCATATCCCTTAAAAATTGTGAGACAACAGGCCAGCCCCTCTGATAAATTAATTTATGTCCAGAATGCTATCATCCAATCATAATATGCTTTTAAGTCTATGTTGCATCCCCTGTGACTTGCAATTATATGCAAAGAGATCTAAAAAATAATTTGGGCCGTCGTGATGTACAGAAGCAGGCAAGAATCTGACTGAACAAATCTAAGTTAGAAAACTGATTTTAAACTGTTTTTTTTTTATCAATGGTACTGTACCAGTTTCTAAAAATAACCTCTACCCATTAGTGGGGTTATTATAAAAGGTTGTAGAATCCATTTAATAATATCAGCAAATTTCCAGTGTAGTGGAATGAAATGGGCGATGGCAGCACGTAGAAACTAAAGTAGTATTGTAGAGAATCAATATCCATCTAATCCGCAAACATATGTCTAGAAACATTTATTAGGTCAGATAATTCAATTTAAAATCCCAATCTAATGTCAGGTTTTGAAAGATCCAAGTGGGCTGTCAGGGTTCAGAAAACTTAGCTCCTCCTAATACATATACCAATGATATAAAACTAGAATTAAGCCAAACATTTACTTAATATTTGTCATATTAAATATTTTTTTTGTTCATTGATGAATCAATTAGCAAAATTCTAATTAAGGGATCATTACAGAGAATGGGGGGCATGGAAAGAGGTCAAGAGTCATTTGTGATGACTATCACTGGAATACAAATTTAATTATACAATTATATTCTAAAGGGACTATTGAACATGCAAAAATAATGGCTAGTGAGTTTTGGAAAGTAATGCATTTTTGATACCTCTGGCAGTGAAAGAGTTACCATTCCTCATTTAACATTTTAGGCAAGCTTCCTTATTGGGTGTGTAAGGTATTGGATGTGTAAGGTGGACATTAGTCTTGTGTTATGGTATAGATTAAACTCACATTGTATTTGCTGATATAGATATACAAGCAATATGCTTAAAAAATTATCTTCAGACCATCAGAGGTGTATTTTTGCCCAGCTCAAGAGGGCTCAGGTCTAGGGCCACGCTTTTCCAAGTTGCCTGTGCAGTGCCATTATTATTAACTAGTATTTGTAATGCGCCAACATATTCCGTGGCGCTGCCATGGGCTAGTGTGCATATTTGGTCAGATATGTCTATACAAGAACATTTCTGTCTGAAGCTATATCTGGCATATTCTGATACACTGTATAAACACAGATACTTGTGCTTCTATTTATGTGTCTTGGGATATGGACATAGCAAGGAGAAAACATGAGTATCTGAAATGGAAGGAGAGCATAAGAGCACCATTTAACTAAATACACCCATGTGCAAGACTAGATATTGCTAACTGGTTACATGCAAGTTTGTATAACTCTTATAGGCTACATTTAAAGAGAAAATATTAAAGACTGTACGTGTCAAATGTTTTTCACTTTGTATTTGTTGTATAAAGACACTGCTATAGAAGTCCTTATGAGCAATTGGAGGTGATGACTCCCATATCTCTCCAAAAACTTGAACAAATCCGATAATCATTAATATGAGCTTCTGATAAGAAAAAACATAAAATAACGAAACAATTAATTTACATCATTGTGTTTAGTCCCCGAGGCATTGCAGCCATTGACTTCTGAATAAGCAGCTGCATGGAAAAAGACTAGACATGCTCAGAACAAGAGCACTGCATGGACGACAATGGACCCAATGCCTAAGGGGCTAATCACTACTTAAGGTAATGATGTCTTATGAGAATCGTGGTTTACAGAATCGTGGTTTACAGATTGCAAACTTTGTTTACTGTAGGAAACACATTTTTTAAACAGAATTAAATTGAGAAAGTACTTGCTGTTACCTAATAGTTCTAAATTATACCATATTTGCAATCTTAACTATGTAGCTTTAAATCAGGGACTTTATTGACAAGATGTTTCTAATAGAGCAGTTAGTAAATTGTATATTTTTGTCGAGGCCAAAAAAGGGCTAGGACAGCAAATTGTAAACTGCCTCAAGGATCCGGTGCAGTGCCGTAGAATACACAGTGATATATCTACACATACTGTATTGATACACACACATGCATATATGCTTATATATAAATCTGTACAGTATTCTTAAAATGGGGACTTAGCCAGTGGAAAGAAGGAGGGAGTCATTCTGGGCCTAAAACAGCATAAAAACTGCAGCTAGTACAATATCTGTAACACAACACATAGCTTAACAAATTCTCCACTTCATAATCAATAAGTCTACTAGATTCTGTTGATACATTTTACAATAGCAAATAATGGTTCATTCATTGCGTTTTTTTTCAAAGAACTTATATTCTTATATTCTCTTGTGTTATAAATATGTTTAGCGATATCATACAATGAAGATTATATAGCACTTTATTTTCCAAGATAGTTACATAGAAAAGTGAGATCATTGTCTAAGCATGTTATACTTTAAGGTACATTTTTAATTAAGAGAAAGAGACCAATGCTGTGATGCAGCATCATAAAGTAGATAATTTTACAGCTGGATGGTCTCCCTCTGATGTACTTGAAAACCATTTTCAAGCGACATAAAGTTTAACATACCGGTACATCTGCCTACCCACTAGATTCTACATGGAATTTAAAATTTAATTATATTAAAGTATTGTTACAGTGCACATTGCAAGAATGTTAACCAAGTGGAAATTTAACTAGTTCTATGCATAGGTTTTGTGTACTATGAACATTTAAAGGTCATATTTGCAAATCATTTTCTGGTAAGAACTCATCACTCAGCTAATTGCTACACCAGGGCATTTGCTGGAGAAAAAAAAAGACTTAGGGGGTCATGTTTGCTAAGGTGCACTGAGCAATCATCTTTTCCAGGGATCCCACAGCTCTGAACATACTCATACTGGATAAGAAACCTTACAGACCACTGTGATACCCTAACCACAGAAGCTAGATATTCATCTTTAATAAAATTCCTACTTAATTATTTAGAAAAGCAATATTCCTTGTTAAATTTACTTTCAAACATTCAACATGTAAAAGGGTGGAAGCAACTCTGACTGAGAGGCAGTTCTAAATGGTCACACAAATAATTTATGCCTAATGGATGATCTGGCCTTGAGCACACTGTGAATACCAAAGCTTGTTTGGTACTCATCGTTTTTGTTAGTCATCATGCCGTCTGGTAGACTTTAGCGTTCAGTACCAATGTGTGTCTATATATATATATATATATATATATATATATATATATATACAGTATATATGTGTGTGTGTATATACTCTTTAATCCAAATACCATTTCAAACATGGCTCCTTTTAAGCATAAGCCTGCTGTATTACACAGCTTTAAGCAAAGCCTAGGATGGTTTATACACAAGCCAGGAAAAATTGCCCACAGACAGCACTGTTTCAAGTTTACTGCCTCTCATCAGCCGGGGACGGTTCCTAGCTTGTGTAGTAGATTTTGTGGGGAGGTAGTTTACTACAACAATTATTTAATTTATGGTGGGCAAAAGAGCGATAGAAGCCCTCCACCGTACAGTAGTACAGTAATTAAATAGTTCATTTGTGTTCACATTTGAACGTCTAAAAAAAAGTTAAAAAAAACTTGTTTCCTGCTCAGAATTCCGAGAAATACAGTCATTGCACTGCATACTGGGAATCTGGGAAGGGACATGCAAATATATACACACAAAATAAACACAGTTAAAAATATTATATCTATAAATACAATTGTCACATATATTTAATTTGAATAAAAAAAAAAAAAAACTTTTTTTTATATATACATATATAAATATAATGTTTACTGGCCGCAGTTACAGCGCTTGTTCTCACTCATTATGATGTTCTCATTTTCTATTGCTTCCTAGAGTCATCTCTTTTTCATAAAGCTTGGTTTAGTGAACACATACATCCTACACTGAAGTCTCTTGCGGACGAGGCAGGGTTATACCGCAAATTTCACCACTCAATTAGAATGGGGGTCTTTATTTGGTGACTATATAAATGAAAAATTTGAAATGAAAAATAAACACATTTAAATGTATTTAAAATGTAGTTGTAACTGCCATTTGACATGTGTGAGCTTTTGTAGCAATGAAGAAGTTAAAACTGAGAAGTAAATCATAGTTATTTTGTCAAGGCTCACAACTGGTCATTGTATAGCACAATTGAGTGCAAAAAAAAGAGATTAATAATAGAGGAACATTTCGTCGTGTTTTGATTTCTATCCTCTGGTGTTTCTTTTGTTTGTTCTTGTCAAGGATATGTTAAAAATGTTTATTTCAGAACCCTTTGATTTTTTTTGGTTGCTTTTATTGCATTTTTGTCTACCTCTTCTAAATTGATTGAATTGATATTTCATATTTTCACACTGTAACAATTATTTATTTGCATTGTTTTATTTGATTTATTTTTTGTTTTGTTCCAGATCACACTAGGCACTAAGCAATTGATGACATTGTTATGGGTAAAACAACTAGAGCCTTAAAAAAGGGGCGGAGCTACCAGTGGTGCAGGTGGTGCCCTCCTCTGGATGGGGGGGGGGGCAGAGCTGTGTAATTTTCTTTGTATTTCATTTTATTTCTACTGAAGCTTCAAGTGGTGGCAGTTTGGAGAAGTTAAGCATATGGGGGATGTGTATCAGGGAAGAGGTGAGAGAGCAAGGGCTGGGTGACAGCAAAGTACAGGGGATGGGTTTTGTAAGTGCTGAGATGGGTTGGGTGGTGTGTGGGGATGGATTCTGAGAGGGGATGGCTGCTGATGTGGACTGTGTTATGTAGTAATGGATGCTAAGAGGGACTGGGTGCTATATAGAGATAGTGTATGTATATATGTGTCTTTCAGGCTGCAGCTATGGAAATTGGTCTTGGGGGGGATAGCTATTGGAAAGGGTCTTGGAGAAGGGTGCAGTTATAGCAAGGGGTCTTAGGGAGGGGATCTGTTATGGGAAGGAATTTTGGGGAACTGAGTGAGTTGGTACCTGGGGGGTAGAGAAAAAACTGTTTTGAACCGGGGCCCTCCATGCTCTAGTTCTGCCACTGCCCTATAACACATCATGTTTTGGTATTACAAATTACTGCACCTTTAAAATCATTAGTTAATCAGTTGCAGCAACATCCATCTAATTTATAAGCAATTTTCTTCCGTTGCAGTTTCAGGAGATCAAGAGGTAGGGGAAATAAGTATTCAGGGACAGCAATATTAGATTGCTTCTCAGTAGGATGAAGAATACATTAGCTATCAGAAATCATTATTATATATTCTCGTCAAAATATTAATTAAGCATACCAATGGGATTTCCTCATCAAACTGTTCAAACAGGTGGTATTTACTAGCTAATTGTACATTTCCATAACAAATGCTGTCTATTAAAATGCTGCCAGTGGTTCAGATTGTATATTAGCACCTGGTATTTTGATTAATTGTCATCATATGCAAAAACAGTACATTTACTAGCTCCTTGGCTCTGTGATCGTTTTATGGGTATGTGCCATAACACTAACACACAAAACAAAAGCAATAAATGGATAACCAGCTACTACAGAACAGACAATAATCCGGACTAAACAACAACACCTGCTACTGAGCATGTACAGGATCAGTGGAGGGTGCCAAAAGCTAAAAACCTTCCCTGTATCAACTGTGAGTCAATAGCCTCCCTGACTTCACCCTATCCTCTCTTGAATCACTATAATGTGGATCTTGCAAATGTTGGGAACGTTTGCATGCGAGGCAAGCAGTTGAGGCATGCTTAGACTTCAATAAGCCCCAAAGGCACTCATTGCAGGGCTCGCGTTGAGCGCCGCAGGTGTTCATCTCGAGCCCCGTAGGACTTAGGACGAAGCACATAAAACGGCCGAACCTTGCAACTGGAAACCACCAAAAAAAAATACAATTATGTCTTAAATTCACTTACAGTGCAAGTTCATTTGAGGCATATTTGCCATTTTTTCCCGAACGAAAATCGTCTAAGCAAGAAACAAATGGCGGCCGAAAAAACTTAACAGGATGAAAACAAGGCTGAAGGCAGTAAAAAACAGCCCAAAGGAAGTAACACTTAACACAAGCCAGTAACACTTAACCCAAGCCAGTAACACTTAACCCAAGCCAGTAACACTTAACCCAAGCCAGTAACATTTAACCGAAGGCATAACACTTAACCCAAGCCAGTAACACTTAACCCAAGCTAGTAACATTTAACCCAAGGCAGTAACACTTAACCCAAGGCAGTAATACTTAACCCAAGCCAGTAACATTTAACCCAAGGCAGTAACACTTAACCCAAGGCAGTAACACTTACACCAAGGCAGTAACGCTTAACCCAAGGCAGTGTGGCAAACAGCATTGCCAGGTTTACACTTTCATATCCCGTCATTTTTGACGGGCAATTTCCTAGTATATTATAAAAATGAGCACAACGCCTCTGTCAGGCTCAACACATATTTTTTATGCAATTTTGCTGCTGAACAATCCACCAGTTTAGATTCCGGTGATCTCCTTCCTGAGGTGGGAGGAGACTCTGAATAAAGAGAGGAAGCTCTATCTTCACTTTAGGAATGTGGTAGTATCTATTGCCAGTGCTCTCATTACTTCAAAGCTCATTTATTACAAGGACAAATCCTGTTGAGACAGAATTTCCAGGAGCAGGTTCAGTAAAGAAAATTGAAGCTCGTTGTAAAAAATAATTGCATATAAATGTGAAAAATGGGACCGCCATGTAGCCAATTAAATTCCTCTAACATGTAAAATCATAGTTCATAACGTAGCCCGCAAGACTTAAGGCTATTAAATTGCCCTCTTAAACCAGCCTACCGACGACTTTGCGAGGTAGGAGCGAGAAAACCCTAAGGGACCTGAGAATTCGACTTGCAAGCTCACAAATCCTTTGCGCTATCAAGCCTGTAACAGCTACGTTACAATTGCGCTATTAAATTGCATCAAAATCACTGGCGTTCAAACCCATAAATCTAAAAATGGAGCCAAGAAGCCAACGAGTTCTAGAGAGAACCCCCAAGGCGTGTAAAGTCCAATCCGTAGCACTTTAAATACACATATACACACACAACTGTACTTTTATTAACAGGGAAAGTAATGCACAACATCAAGCTCGCAAATCAGCCCAATAAAATACTTTAGTTCATGTTTATTTTCTGTGTTATATCGATCTCGGCAATCAATGTGTTAATACATATACTGTAACTCGCATGAGATAGAATATCATATTTACGGCTTTATCAATATTGCATTACATCTGGAATGTGGGTCCGATCGTAACTCGTAATTGAACCCCGTAAGACTTTGAAATCCCACCTCCCTTTTTCAGTGACATAATTCTGATGATCTCTGTTTCCATTCTCTCCATCTAAACTCGTAACTCTGAGTTTGACTAATTGATCATGTCCATGGCCGCACATCCAACGAGCGAAAAATAGTTTAGGAGTCTCAAGCCTGTAACGGGTCGTTGCGGGTCTCGCGTTGCACATACAAGCTTAGAATTTAGTGTGGCTAATGGTCCTTTAAATAGTATTATATGTTACTGTAGGTATGTAAATAGAGGTATTTGAATGTTAACTTTATTTTACATGCAAATATCTATTTTACCCGTGTTTACTTTTCCATATTATTATTAACTTACTTTACATTAGCATACAACACTTTTTTTCTTGAAAGGTTGCAGCTTCAGCAACTTGTTAGGATTTCATGACTTAATTAGCATATTTCACTGCACTTAAAAGTTGGTAAATCTGGAAAAATTATGTAAGGTCAAAGAGAAGCATGTCAGAAAGAATTACCTAAGTGTATTCAGGACACAAAATCAGTTCAGAATCTGGTATACATCTTTTATTCAAAAAGAAGAAGGCATTAAAGGACACGCTCCACCTAAAATTTAGCTTTTTTTTTTATATTAAAGTGCACTTCAAGAGAATATTAACTATCTATGTAAAGGTTATGGAACTTGCCATTTTAAAATAGATTTTTAACACTGAGTTCTGTGACGTGATTGGTTAAAAAGTTCAAGAACCACTGACACTATAGTTGATTTCTAAACTGTATCAGTTATCTTCTGTGTTCTTCAGAAGCTCTCATCGCCTACCTTACAGAGGATCTATAGAAATAGAAGGCACGTGGGAACACATATATGTTAACTCTTCTAAATTAACTTTTTCAAATAAGAGCAACTAATGTTTAGGTGGGGCTTCCCCTTTACTACTGAAAAGGATTTTCAGCTATAAATATTTTTTAAGATTATTTTAGAAACTTTTTTTTCCATGGATATATATTTCTATTTCTTTATTTGAGAGAGGCTGAGGAAATCTGCCTTAATAAGAAGCTGCTTACACCTACTTACAGCCTTATTATATTGTGATTCAGTACATTTAAAAGAGCTCTATATAAGCACAGCATATTTTTTTACATAAGTTTTTAGTTAGTGAACTTCTATCCAAAAGCAAGGTCTTCACTAACTAAAAACTTCTGTAAATAAAATATGCTGTGTGCTTAAATAGAGCGTTTTTAAATGTACCAAATTGCAATTTAATAAGGCCGCTAATGTTCAGACAACACATACCTGAGAATATGCTACCTTGCTCTAGAGGGAGCCATGATTAACAAGAAAAGCCAGCAAATAATTAATAGAATGTAAATAATCTTCCAGTAGACATGTTGGGAACAAAAAATACAAGGAAATTGAACAGTTTCTGGGATATGCATCAGAGTACTATGAGGATTATGTGAACCTCTCCATTCCTATGTTCCATAATGCTCTCTACCATCTGAATCACTCTTGATACTCACAGTTTCTTTCCCATCCTTTGCCTACCTTCTTCCTCCTTAGGCTCCTTCACTAGAATAAACTGACAGCTCTCATTAGACAGTCTCCCAACCTTGACCCTGGCAAGATCCAATGGGCTTTAGAATAAATAAACACACTGAAACAGCATTTCTTGGAAAAAATACGGACCACAGCTTTATTAAAGCAACCATAAACCAATAACCAATTAACATAATTAACATTGTTAAATCAAAGCTCAAATAACATCCCGTAGGAGGAGCCCGGCCCGGTCAGTAAACTCAGGCCCTGGGCCCGCGCCCAGAGCCTGCCAGTGCTTTCCTAAGCATGCCAATGAGGCAAGGGCAACGCCCACTTAAGCCCGTGGGGCGGGTGCCTCACCTCCCGCCAACCATAGACATTCCTATTTGTATCCTAACTTAGAATTCACAGAATCCTAACCCTTCAACTCTTTCCACCCTTTTTTTTTTTTTTAAACCTAGCTTAAGCTTCCTGAACTTTGCTCAACCAGCCTCGCCCTCTAGACGTACCCTACTTCCTTATCTGCTCCTTTCCTATCTGACCACCATTTAAGGGGAGGGAGGGAGGGAATTAGCTCAATGGCCGGCGCGGAGTGAGGAGGAAGCCCGCGAAACGGGCTTAAGCCCCTCCTCCTCCTCCCAGCCAATCAGCCTGGGCTGCCTCCGCGCCAGCCAACTCAATCACACGTCTCCCTGGGGATTCTTCACATCTTTCCTCTTTCCAACCGGGATACAACTAAAATGTTCAACCTATTTCTCCAGATTCCTTGGCTTGGCCTATTGTTAATATAACCCTGATATTGCTTCTGGACAGTTGTATCACATCACCAACAAATCCAAACCTCATTTTATGCACTGTCTATCATATTTGTTCAGTAAATGTACTCCTTTATACTCCAGCCAATGATATGCTGTTTATAACTATGTACAACATCTTGGATAAAGGAGTGAAAGTTCTACCGACTCCCGAGTTACCAGCTGTAATATAGCATAAAGTATATTATATGTGTGCATTTCCTCAACGACACATGGGGAGACATTCCCTGGTCAGTTATGGCCACACAAAGAAGTGGATAGATATTTGGAAGAGATTTCAACACACACACCTTGTAGATAACCACACAGTATGTATTTCTGCTAGTTTTAGAGATGTTGTTTCTAATGTTATTTATGAATATAATGTATTAATTTATTTGTAGCCTCATTTAATAAATTGTGAATTGTAGAAAGCAAGAAGTGTGGACTTTATTTTTACACTCAGGGGATAATATAGAATAATAATAATGATTATATTATTATAATTAATATTATGATTAATAATATAGTAAATTAATGAATAAACTACACATTTGTAACAAGGAGCTATACACACATATAAAGAAATAAAAAGTCAATATAAATATGTTATGCTATGTACTGTTTCCTATATGTAGTAACTAAGCCTTTGATCTTCAAGCACGTAAATGTTACAATCGCAAATCGCTATTCAATTGCTACAATTCCTCAAGCCTGCAAATGTTTTCACATCTGTAAATGGCAAATGTAGAAGAAAATCCTACGAGTACCAGTTAAACACCTGACTGTAGCACTGCAAATGCAAATTAAAAAATCAATTCCTCACTTTAGAAGGCGGGGAAAGCGATGAAAGACATTAGAATTAATTGTACAACAGCCTCAAGCTCGCAAATCTGCAATCAAAAATTATTATTCCCATGTTATATTGATCCTAGGAATTAATGAGTTTATACATATCAGGCCACCCACATGGACTAAAAAAGTATTGTACTTTATTTTTATTATTTTGTACATTGCAGATTGCGAGTCCGATCCCATATCGGACTTCTAAACACTAATTGATTGTGGTTTAAGCTCCATGTTTTACTGATGTCATGGTGACGGTCTCATTTACTATTGGCTGTTTATCAATTGGTAGTTATGGCTTTGCTTATTGGTGCATGGTTTGCGGTTTAGGTTTTCCGCCAGGTAGCTGCGGGCTTGTTCAATTGAATCGCTCTGGAACTTTTGCAAATTTTAAGCCTGCAGACTTACAGGCCAGTATGAAGGCAACTGTGGGCTTTCAATAGAATAGGGGCCATGGCCCATTAAACTAAATAATTTATTATTTGTAGAGTCTCAAAACTCGCATTCAACTTGTTTCTTTTTGGCAGTGAGGTTGCAGCACATGACTTCCAGATATAAATGTGGGTCATCTAAATGTTATCATTTTTATTGGGTTTAATTTAATTTAATAATAAAAGTGTTATTTAACTGTCACATAAAAAGTTTATGTATAAGTTACAAAATCCAAATTTATCTTCATATTGTACAATGAAAAAGCCTTCAGGTGCAGAAAGGTATTTCCACTGCCGAAAACAACAGGCAGCAATGATTGCATAAACCTGCATTTATTATTTTTTTTAACCAAAATTTGATTTCCATTCCTAAGCTCATAAATGATATACTTTGAAGCTTAAGTCAACGTCATTAAAATTTGGGAACGGTGCATTTCAATTTTTAATGTCTTAACTTTGTTTGGTGCTCTGTATGAATGTAAAATATCTTCAAGCAATCATCACAGTAACTCAGACATTAACAAATTGTGTTTTAATCCATGAAATTATCTCTGTAAAACATTATAATCATTTATTTATAAAGTGGCAACATATTATGCAGTGAAGTACTCTATGTGTGAAAGACATTAACAATTAACATAGGAAAATGTTAACATAGACTCTTACAGTAATGAGGAGACGGCTCCAAGGAGATTACAATCTAAATCTAATGGAATGGAGAACACTAGGCTTAGTTTAGGGGAAAGAGGTTATCGACTACAAACGTGCAGCTCTGTTATTCAGCCTTGGCACACTTTCATAATTTTGAAATCTGCATGTAAATTAAGTAAATTGCGATCTGGACCATTAATTTAGCGTGGGATGGTTAAATTGTCTCATTTCTTTGTTAATGACAAAAGTCCTAAAATAGTATATATCAGCTTATATGCATTTTGTTTTATCAGATTTGTAGGCGACAGCAGGATACAAAAAAAAATGGGAAACTTCAAGGGCTGATACAAGGACGACAGAAAGGAACAGTCATGTATTGTTGGTGTCAATGTATCTTTTTTACAGCCAGATAAAGGTAGGTAAGAGCTAATTAGAAAATGCTGGCTCCAGTTAACAAACAGGGCAAGTGAACTGAACTCTAAAATAGTGCATTTTGTAAACTATGTTGTTGAGTATACAGTGAATAAAGGAGAATGAGAACATCATTTTACCTTTATTTACCATTAATGGAAGCTCCAATGACTCATTTTACCAGCTTATTTCACAGTAGTTTGTGCAATTCCTTTTGTAAAGTCTAGTTTATTGTAGGAGGCCAGACTATTGTTAAAACATTCTTCAGATATAAGATATAAAACTTTCATAAACAGAGTTTCTTCTACAATTGGGGTTTTTGCTGTTTAGAGGACTCTGTAACCGATCTACAAAACAGTTTTTAGTTGGCCACTAGAATCTTTCTTAATGAATCAATATGTCACTTTGTGTGACTTAAGTGATTTGTTACAGCAATGGATCCTTTCTCTAGAGAGAACCATGATCTCTTCAGCTAGTATAGGAAGCTGCAAAGGGATTTGAAAGATCTCACATCATTAGTGAGAATTTCTCGCTTTAGTAAATACATACAAAAACATGTAGATCAGTCAGCACATGTGGAATATAATATACTAAAGGTCAATGTTAAGGCTAGTATTTCATATGTACTAAAAACATTAGAAATTATACAAGTTATGTTCTAATTTGCTTAATTTCCCACTTGGGTTACACTGTAAAATGATAAGATTCATCTTAATGCTTTAAAAACATAGATTATAAACTCAAAGCTTTAACAATTTAAGGATATCATGAAAACACAGAATCTGCTTGAATAAATAAGCTAATATCCTAACAAAGAAGACAGTAAAGTGTTTATTTTAATAAAACCTAAATATATTTGCCAAAAGGATGAAAGAATGACCCCTGTAAGGGGAATTGTTTTCTATTTCTCTTGCCCTGACTACTAAATAGTAGAAAGTGACAAAGTACTGGTAATACATTATATTTTTATGAGGCTCCAAAATATTACCATCAAAATGAAAGCAGAAATAGCTATGCAAACACAGCTAAAATGGTAATATTTTGATTAGGGAGGCAAAAGGCAGCAAACTTCTCCAGCACTGATGCTGTAGTGAATACCTTGTGCTTATGATGATATGCAATTATCTATAAAATGAAGAGGGATGGGGGAGAGAAAGCACACAAGAACCCTGCGCAGGTCACTTCATAAAATGCTGGATAATCTTGGAAATCAGTTGTTTGAACTCTCACCTTTTATATACCTCAATAGTCTTCTACAACCATTTACATGTTTTGAACATTTTTATCTTAACTGAGGAAGCCACAGAACGAGTGGTGAAACGCGTCATCTTTTTTATGATTTTTTTTATTGTTTATGTTGTATGAATTTGGAATAAAGACCATTTCTACATGGAAATTTCTTATAATCCAAATATAATTTTTGTGGTGAAATTCAACACACGAACATGTACATACAATGGTTGTATATTTGTATACGACACTATCTGATTATTATACATCATCACCGGGAGACAAGACTTGCAAGTCGTCCCAAGTTATGATCAGGAGATTATGTCAGTTTATTTCCGCTTGATACATAAACATTGCATGTTCTAGTCAGAGGCTGGCAGCATCTTCTTTTGGAGGAATGGAGTAGGAGGTATGAAGTGGCAGCCTTGCAGTGTGCTGCACTATTGTTAAACAAACAGGGCATGGGAGTACAATGGCAAGTCCACTGTGTCTGTAACATCATGTTCTTCCCTGTACCCAGACAAGAAGAAGATATACATTCATTATAAAATCTCTGCCTCTGATGCTGTGAAAGATTGAAGTCACATGAAGAAGGGGAATGCAGAGCTGGAAATGGATAGATGAGGCAATTGAAGCAATGAACATGAGCTTGAGGGAACCCAGAGGGGCAGTAGGTAACAGATGTGTCTGGGGTGCTGCCATCCATAGGGTCACAGAGAGTCGGACAAGTCTGAACAACATACAAATACTTTACATATGTACCTGTACTAAAGTTTATTATTCCACATCCCTTAAAATTAATAAATATACTGCATGTTTATATATATTAGAATGAGTGCATCACAATTTGTTTTTGGTTTGTGGTTTGTTAATCCTACAGCTTTTGGTGGAGCACATAAGGCAGGGGAACAGAGATGAACATGCGCTTGTACACAGGGACTCTGAGCATTTTTTTTTTCATTGTTTAGTCGTGTCTGACTTTCTGTGACCTCATGGACCATAACACACCAGGCACATCTTTATGTCTATGGTCATGCTGATCCACATGGTTTTCATGGCAGAGATACTGGAGTGGGTTGCTAGTTCATTTTCCAGTGGGCCACAGCATACAGCTCCTGGTATTCCTACATGGTCTCACATCCAAGTACTGACCAGGCCCAACCCTGCTTGGCTTTCGATTGGTGTGACCTCTTGGTTCCCTGACTGGAATCAAACCCAGGTTGGAGCCATGAAAGCACCGAATCCTAACCACTGGATCCCCAGGGAACCCTCTCTTGAGCATACATACCTTTTAACTGAACTTAAATATCTATTTAAGTAAACTATATATTCATTAATGAATTATGTATATTCATTGAAGTGCTCATTAGTAGGTAATATAGTATTTATCACAGCTTGATAAATGTACAGCAACTCTGCTGGAAAACAAGAGATTTCACAATAAAATATGTGATGAAAAGGAAAATGCAGACATACTGTATCGGGAGAAAAAAAAAAAACACACGGTATAACCTGAATAATTTAAGGCACACTTTGAAAGCAATGCTGCAGATTTCACGGGTCAAGGGTATCACAAACAACAGATTTGTTCATAAAGTTACTTCCTTCAGTTTTATAGTAGTGTCAGAGGTTATAGGAATGTTTTAAACATGCATTCATACCGCGTGCAACCATGGTAATCTCCAGATAGCACGAGCGGAAGTTGTCAGGTTAATAACTTAGCTATAGCCTACGATTTCTGAACACCATGACCCCTGATACCAGCTAGTCCCCATGAGCAGGCCCCATATTTATAAGGAACAACCGTAGAAGATTAAACTGCATGTTCCTCGGTGTACACAGACAAAACCACAACAGCATTGTTTTTGGAGTCCCAACATCTCATTTTATATATTACCTCAACATACACAGCAAAAAGAAAGAGAATTACTGGTGAATGTTTCAATTTACTTTATTTCCCACATGGATTACACAGTAAAACTATATGATTTATCTTAATACCTTAAACACACATAGATTATAAACTACAACACAGACCTTTAAGCATTATCGTAATGCTATAGACATTATGCAAACACTGCATCTGCTAGAACAAATAAAATACTAGCAAAGTGGAATATAATGTATTTATTTTAATATATCCTAAATACATTTACTGAGGGATTATTAAAAAAATCAAAGCAGGAGGAATTGTGTTTGTGTCCTCTTGCCTGTCCTGATAAAGATGAGCAAAAAGGTTTATCAGGTTTATCTTGTAGTATGAGAGGAATCTAGCCTTTCATTAATGTAAATTTATTAAAAGAATAAAATAAAGTATTATTTTTTTTTCTCTGAAACATGTCACAATTACTGGCACCCCAGAACAAAATCTAATTTAGATATATTCCCATTTATATTTTTACATTTTTAAGCACAGTTGAGTCTTTAGGAACTGTTCAGCAGTCATCTATGTCTTCCTTTTTCACTGGGGTATTAATATCTTTAGTCATCCATTAACATGGGAAAGAGAACAGAGAATACACAAATGAAATGAGACAAAACATTGTTGACCTTCATAAATCAGTTAATAATTCTGGAGGGTGTTGTGTATTGTACATGCACACGATTCTGAATTAGCATCATCCTAATGAAATAAGTAGCTATGCCAAGGTATCTAAGAGGTGGACAATTGAGGAGTGTTATGTCATGTTTTGGTTGAAGGTAGTACATTAACATGTGTTAATGTTAAAACATAAATTCAAGGAGCTGCCATTTTTGTTTCATAAGCATTAAAATCCCATGCATTATTTTAAGTATACATGTTCCAGGTCAGCCTGGAGTGTGCATCCAAACCATGACATCCCAAGCACAGTAAACTCACACACATGTCTGCTCAGCATCTTCCATTTCATGTAAGGGCAATGGATGGGAATACTAATTAAATACCCGTTCTGGATCGCTACTTTGTCATGGAGAAGGGGCTTGTGTAACTCAGTGAAGCTGCGAGCTATGCCATGTATGGTCACCCAATGATTGGCAGGTCATAACAGAGAAATCAGACAAATCGTGGTCCACTGGAGAAGGAGCTGGCAACCAGCTCCAGTATTTTTGCCATGAAAACCTTATGGATTAGCACAACAAGACACAAGATGTGCCTGGTGAGCTGTGGTCCATTGGGTCACGGAGAGTTGGACATGACTGAACGACTAAACAATTAATTATAGAAGTGTATGAGCATTTTTAATTAGTTTTCAATAGGTTCAACTGCAAGCACGGTTGATTTGGATAACCACATTTCCATTAAATCAATTTGTAGCATAATAACTTATACAATGTAAAAAAAGTAAGGGCTGTTATATTTTTTTCAGATTTTACCCATTACTAGCTATGGTTCTTCAAAAGTCTATATCATAAATATACACAACCACAATGTCCCTTTAATACTGGCAGTAGTGACGTTTTAGCTAAACAGATTTAAATAAGCAGATTATTAATGGTGGCTTCATTTCATCATTCATATTAAGTTAGAATTATTTCAGAAGTTTGTCAGCGTACCCGGACACATAATAGAAACTGAACACATCAGTAATTGTAGTGCTGTACCATGATTTATTGAGGCATGCTTTTTATAGAAAGCTTTGATAGCATCCTGGGAATCCTTCATCTTTGCAGAACAGGATAGCTTTCAAACCTTGTCTAACAGATATTTTGAATTCCCCATTTTGCTCAGCAGAGTGGAAAATATAACTCCTCCTTTGACAAGGGAGAATTCCTCTTCATGTAATCATGGGCTCTTGATGCTCCACGGGTCGGTCACACCTTGCTAGTCCAAAGTCACTCATCTGACTGGTTAAATATCTGCTTTTGTGGTGTACTCTGCAATCACAATCACCTTTCTGGATGTTACTATTAGCATCATAGACAAAAGAACTGACAATACAGTGTATAAAAAAACCAGACTGCAATGCTAACCTTCAAAGTGCCACGTCCTTATCCCAAACAAAATGTATAATTAACAGATATGCTATTGTCTCCTTCAAGGAGAACTCTGGAAATAAAGTCCTATTCTCTCGCTCCAAACCTTTCATCCAACAAGGACACTCAGCAATACAAATGGATATGAAAGTGAGCATGCATTAAAGGAAGACTGTGGTCATTTTTGGAAAATCTATACTTGAAAATATACATGTTTTTAAAATGTAAAACAATAACACAGCCTTTATTTTTTGAATTTTTTGTACAATTATGATGCAGTGAAATCTGCCATTTTGTTTTTTAGTTGGTTTTTAGTTCAACTTTGTAACTGCTAGTGCTCTCATCATGACTAATTTGAAGCTCATTAGTTTATGAAAGTAGTAAACAGCAGCATGGGAATTAAGACAAAAAGGAACCCTGCAGTAAAGAATAAATGCATGTAAAAGTTGCACAATGTAAAGGTTATGTTTTTTTTTACTAGTTTCTAAATATATTTTGTCCATTAGCATGTTTAGTTATTCAAAAGCATGTTTAGTTATCCACTGTAATATTCTCACACTGGAGCATGCTATATTTCAGTCAAATAAACAACATTAAAATATATTTATTATATTTAATTATAAATGTCATTTACCTTGTGAAAACTTCTTGTAAATATGGATTTATCAGAAGTCTTTTATCTGCCATTAGGTGCATAGTTTTTCTCAGACTGAATAGTTGTTGGCATAGTGCATAAAATCGTCAAATATCACATTTACTATAACTGATCCAAGATAAGCCATGAATTAGGAATAGAAAGGTGATTGAAATATCTACCAACGTATATACAGTATGGGAAGAAAATGCTAAGTACATCCATATATTCCAAGAAAGGAGACCTGTTTTCCCACAGAATTACTCCGTGAACAGTGTTTCTACTGCCACTAAGGATTCTGGATAGTGACATGCAAATGAGGCTGTGTTCATGGGTTTCGGAGAACAGAGCACATACACCTTAATTGAGCCAGTTTTAAGTGGACTAGGGAGACAAAGATGTGTTTTTCCTAACCCAACCCTTCAGTGGAAATGGTGTTCACTTAGTAATTCTGTAACAAAACTGATGTCCTGGCCTGCCTATGACAGAATGGATTCTTCTTTCCTTATCCAAGATAGTACAGTATTTTTCATTTAGCACTAGATATATCATAATAAGGAATATTCAAACTGGGACCGAACAGTTATAAAATTATTGATAAAATGTCTATTCTCCCTAGGCCAGGGATTTTAAGACACTTTTCAAATAAAAATACAAGCTGATACACTAAAGGAAGTTACTATGTTGATTTACTGTAAAGTAATAGATGGATAAATTATTATTATTATTATTATTAATACAAAAATTCTCTAGTGCTGTACATGGGATAAGAACAAGGAAAAATACAATGTTAAAAAACTGAAGAAAATGGAGGGTCCTGTTTTGAGCTTCGAATCTTTGTGGAAAGTGTTTTTTTCCAATGCAACCTACAAGATTGGAAACTTGCTACTTACAATCTAAAGGGAATGGAAGAGGCAGAAACCTGGACAAGGATAACAGATTGGGAATAGCAAGGGTCAGGAGGAAAGTGTAAGTTTGCTTAAGTAGGAAGGTATGCAAAGTTAGAAAGGTTTTTCATTTAGTAGGAGTGGGAAAGGATCTGATAGAAAGTCATTGTGAGGTGAATGGCTCTAGTACAGTGTTTCTCAACTCCAGTCCTCAGGTCTCCACTCCTCAGTCCTCACCAACAGTTGACAGTTTAGGTATATCCCTGCTTGAGCACAGGTGAGCTAATCGGGGGCTCGGTAATTCTGTTTAACCAACTGCAGAGCCTCTGATTAGCTCACCTGTGCTCATGCAGGGATATACCTAAACTGTGAACTGTTGGTGGGCCTTGAGGACTGGAGTTGAGAAGCACTGCTCTAGTATGTAATATGTTATATGCCCCTAGTGGTCAGATAAAATAGTCAGCAAATAAAAATCAAGTGAGTGTCCTGGGTTTGAATATATATCTCCATAACCCAATAGAAGAAGGGGAGAGAGGGAGAGAGAGAGCGAGGGGAAAGAGAGAGAGGGAGAGGGGGCGAGAGAGAGAAAGGGAGAGAGAGGGGGGAGAGAGGAAGAGAGAGGGAGAGGGAAAGGGGTAGAGAGGGAGAGGGAGAGATAGATAGATAGATAGATAGATAGATAGATAGATAGATAGATAGATAGATAGTAATGAATAATGTAAAAGAAAATATATACATTCTGGATTAACAATATAAATATATATATTTATTCTAGTTTATGTGGACTCTGAAACACATTTAAAAGCTCTTTTAGAAATATAATACTATGCAATACTATTTTCAACATTCCATTATTTAATACCTCAAGAAAATAAAGTAATAGGATCATTATGTGTTATAGAGCATATACATTTCCAGTGATATATAAATCAATGTGTAAGAACACAACATCCATGTCTGCTCACTGTGTTCCTCTTACTAGCTGGAACTTGTCAATAACACAGTGAGATTGGCCATTTGTAACATAAATATTTCATAATATACATAAACATTAATGTTTTAGGATTAGAAAGATGAGAGAACTCGTCTGATAAACAGACTTCTATAAGCTTTAATGCTTATGTTACAGAACAGTTTGTGACTGATATATTAATTGAAAAGAATTACCGTTTATGAAGAAAGTGCTCTCACTAATCAACTGTCAAGTGAAATCAGATATTTTTGTAACTGTATAAAATTTAAAAAAAATTCAATTTCAATTTGACTAGGAGCCTCATACAATTGAGTTTGAGATCTGGGCTCAGAAATGGAGCCCGTAACTTAATTTGCTATTCAAATGGCAACTTTTTGCGGGCTCCAATATCAAGCACGCAAATCGGCCCAACAAAATATTTTAATTCATGTTTAATTTCCGTGTTATATCAATCCCGGCAATCAATGTTTTAATACATATAATGGAACTCGCATGTAATAGAATATCATATTTACTGCTTTATCAATATTGCATTATATCTGGAATGTGGGTCCGATCGTAACTCAAGCACGTATGACGTCAATGAAAAATGGAGGTTGGATTTCAAAGTCCTTCGGTCTTGAACCACAAGTCACAATCGGACCCACATTCCATTGGCTGTTTGTAATCGGGAGTTATGGCCTTGCGTCATTGATCATGTTCAAGCCCGCAAATGCTACTTTCGATAGCATGGTTTTCGATGTGCGTTATCGGGCCGGGACATGAGGGCCCGGTCAGCTGAATAGGGCTCGCAGCAGGCCCATAGACATACATCCTACTCTGATCAAGTTTCGTCCTCCGAATTGAATGAGGCTCAATATATTCAGTTCAAAGTTATGGAGACTTACAAATATATCTAAGTTTCCCTGTTTTTAACTTTTTGTAACCTAACACATGCTGTTTATATCAGAAACACACAATATATTGAGTCATTCTATACACTTACAGATTTATATATTTTTAATTTTGTTTCCACACCCCCAGAGGTGCCTACATATGCATCTGGTACCTACCAATTAAAACATTACATTTAAGTACGTTTTTAACCCTATACTAACCTTCAAATAAGTAGTAGCCCAATGCAGAAATCCAGAGCAGCTGCATCATTCAAAGGAGGAGAGAGAGGGAAAAACAGACTACAAACCCCATCATACACTAAAATGAGAATATTGTAATCATTACAAAAGTCACTACAAAGTCATGTTTGTTTTTAAGTTACATATAGTGGGGATGCTCTTTAATCCAACATTTTTGGAGAATACTTTCTTCCAAGTTAACTGAGATCACTAAAGAAAAAATAACATTGACCCCTGAGATCTCTCTACTACATATGTTTCTTGATAAAGTAAATGGTGATGTTAGAAGGTTTTTGATTCAGACATTTATAATAGCCAAAGCACTGATATGAAGTAATTGGAAACAAAATCGTGTTCCAACCTGGATGGAAATAAATAATAAATTGTAGAAAAATTACTTAATGGAAACAGAAATCAGTGACTTGGGTATTATAATAAAGAAGAAATTAAGGTGGAAAATTTGGGAAAAGTATAGGTCCGAAATTTATAAAGACTAAAAACTCTGTATTAGAAAAACTGTTTCCTCCATAATGAAAACCGAGAGATTTGTCTTGCCTTCCACCTCGCCAATGCCTGGTCTAGAATTAGGCTAGGTTTAAATTAAGAGATTAATTAAAATATTGTAATCCATGTATGAATGTTTACTCAGGAGATATTTACATTTGTTGTTATAAAAAATGGCTCTGTGATATGATTTATAATATTATGCTTGATGAAAAAGAGATGTAATAATCAGGAACTATTAAATTGTTAATTCTTAAGTTAAGTTGTGTATTCAATGGTCTCCCTTTTGGCAACTTAGATCTACCAAAACGTGGATTAGTCATGTAATGTAATTTATGTTGTGGTTGTGTTTTGTAATGTATGCTATTATTTTAAATATTGGTATTGTAACGAAAAACTGTGAATGCTGATACTGTTCTAGTCCATGTGGGTGGCCTGATATGTATTAACTCATTGATACCTGAGATCGATATAACCCTGAAATGATACATAATAAAATTATTTTTTCATTGCTGATTTGCGAGCTTGAGATTGTTGTGCAATTAATTATAATGTCTGTCATCGCTTTCCCCGTCATTTACAGTGCAGTATTGATTTTTTATTTGCATTTGCAGTGCTACGAATAGGTGTTTAATCCCCTTGCGGGTCCTCTCTAGCACTCATAGGATTTTCTCCTACACTTGACATTTACGGGTGTGAAAACATTTGCGGGCTTGGGGAATTTGAGCAATTGAATAGTGATTTGCGATTTTAGCCATTGAAACTCTTGCGGACAGGAAATATCAAAGGCTTCAGTAGGCTGCAAGTTCCAGGTTTAGCAACCACAAAGTTTTCAAGCCAGTAACACGTAACATGTTCGCAGCCTGCAAAAAGACGCCAATTAAATAGCAAATTACGGCCTCACTTATGGGCTCCAGTAATGTACGATTGCTCAATTGAATCGGGCTCTATAACTCCAGAGTAAAAAAATGCACTTTTACTGTCAGATTTTCTTTAAATATGCTTAACTAGTTCTGCATTGACAAGGATGGTAATAACTTAGAACCTTGTCAATCAACAACATATTCCTATGGCATCTTCAGGGCAAGAGAAAACAATTCTCTGATACAGCCTCAGTCTAACTTAAAAAAAAATTATTGTGTGTAATATAGTATCACAAATGGATGAACAGTTTGTGGTATACTATTAAAATCAAAATAACTAAACATCAGGCTGGCACAATCAATACTGTTCCAAGCACCGGCTTTTGGTTTAACCCAACTTGATTGGAGTCCATCAATACTCTGTACAGATATGCAGCGGACACTACATTTGAAACTTTGCTATTATTTTTTTTATAAATGTGTAGTTGTGCCTATAATCTTTTCTCAGTTTATCACTTATTTGGTACCGAGTAAGGCTTTAGGGCATTCAACTAAAAACAAGAGAGTCAGGAAACTATTGAATGATTAAAAATAAGCAACATGATAAATAAGCTCATTTAGATCAGAATGCCGCGATTAGATTCCATTTGTTTTTCTGAGTTATAATCAGTTAATCCTCTCCACGGTGTATTAGGCGAGGCAGAGAAGAGATGTATAAATGTATGTTAGAGGAACATGTAGACATAAATTGATGCTGTCCGTTGTCCTGAAATCTCTGTGTACTATTATTTCAACTAGAAAATAAGTGATATGTAAATCTGTAAGGCTAGCATTTTCCAAACTGTGCACCCTGGGGTTCACACAAGGTGTGATCAATGGTTCCACGTGAACTATACCCCAAAGAGCTGCTGTATGTTCCTCGTATAATCAAATCAGACTGGCTTGGGGTGCTGGAAATGGTTTTGTGGGTGCTAGGATCTTCATATCACTTTTGAGAGAGGGCTTGGTGTTCTTTTAGAGGTTATACTGATGATGTTATGGTCTTTAAGTGGGACTGGCATTCAATTAAAGGTTTTTGTTCCAGTTTTAGAATAAGTCAGTACATATGGAGCCTAAATAAATCCCCTAGATGAAAAAGTTTTTGGAATCACTGAATTCAAGGACCATTCCACTCCCCCTGGCTCCAGGACAGCAAGCAAAGCTATCGGGAGGCAACTCGGAAGCCTCTAGACACAAGCAGAGACTGCTAAAAAACCTTACATGTTATATATTCACAAGCATGTAACATTTTTCTGAAACAACTGTGTCCTCTAAATAAGTGATTATAACCAAACTAAAATTCCTCAGGGTCAATATAAAACTCTTTGGAGTTTGTTTGCTAATAGTGCAACTCCAGAAAAGCTATTTTTGAGTATGCTAATAGATTACAGATACTTGATGCAATTCCAGTAAATATTCATAGTCATTCTTTTTTTATGTATAATTTACAAAAATATAGTGTTTATACATTTTTCTGGTCAGTATAATGGTTTCCCAGTGGCCTCATAAAATTTACATTTTTATGACTGAATGTGTATCCCATTGCTTTTATTGTGAATGCTAAACTGATTGTGTTTAATCAAGACATGCACATCATTGCCGCAATCTAAAGAGTAGACTATATTAATACTTAAGTGGATACACAGTAATCAATGACAGATATAAATGGCTGGTATATATAGCACAGAAGCATCATGGAGATCCAATAAAAATATTGATAATACTTCCTGACAGTTAAAAGACTACATTAAAACTTGCAATCCATTATTCAAGAACTTTAAGCTTGGTTGCAGTAGATAAGACTACCATTAAGTGGCGTTCAGCGCTATTATCAAAATGCACGTTCTTATTCGATTTCCGAGGCACAGCCTGTAAGTACTGCTGGTTTATTGTACAATATGTTATTCTTCTATTGATTAACAGAGGAAGCTGAGGAACAAAACAGATAGGCAACACCGGCCTACAAGTTTAAATGAGAAAACAGGTTTGTAAAATATGCATTTGATGGTAAAGAGCTTTCACATAGTGGTGGAGCATTGCATCTCTTGCTTCTTATTGAGACTTTATAGTTAAAGGGCTAATGTAATGGGTTATCTTTCATAACTTGTAAGTAATAAAGAACAGTATAAGCAACTTCTCAATTTATTCTGATTAAAAAACACATTCCACCAAGAGCTCCCTATAGAGGTTCAAATATATGTTTAAAAGTTGTAGCACTTTCCTTTAATTGTTATAAGGTCTTTGTAGGTTATTGAGCTGCTGAACAGCACAGACAAATGTTTAGACGTGCAGCGTAATTGGCTTTTCAGTTAACTCTTTTGAAACTATTAGATCACATGGCTCAACATTCCTTTTTATGTTTTAAAATGGTTTTATTTTATAATAAATAATTTTTTAATTATATACACTGTAACAAAAAATTCAAATTAATTGTAAGCAAAAAAGCTCTGATATCCGTCCAAAAAATCCATCACGAAAAGTCACCAACCACATATATAAAATATATATACCAAAATATAAATTCATTCAATCATAATGTGATTTGTCCATCACTAAGGAATGGATTAATGACGAATATAGAGGATCAACTATATATATATATATATATATATATATATATATATATATATATATATATATATATATATATATAAATATATATATATATATATATATATATATATATATATATATATATACATATGTGAAGTTTAAATATTATTTAAAAAGGAGGAAAGGAGGGAGATCTTAAAGTGTGTTTAAATTGTGGTTAGCATTCCAAACACACCATCATTATTATTGTTATTATTCATTATTTATAACGCGCCAACATGTTCCACAGCGCAATACAGGGGTTGCCATGTCCCTTTAAGTGCCATGGCTCAAAACATGTAAATATGAAGTGTGTTTATCTTGGATACCATTTATGTTTTTAAGTTTGATAACAGTTTATTTTTGTGGTGATTGTTTCTTGTGGGTTCTTTTCGGCATCCTCTCTTTAACATGGTGACACCAGCCATGTTTAATGTAACTTTCTCAAAAAATATCACATTTTAAATGTCAATAAATTAAAAAAAAATTTGTTTATACTGATCTTAAAATCTATGAAAGCTGGACCTTCACAGTGGTCATTTAATAAGTGGTAATTTAAGCCTCATTTACACTATTAAATGTATATTTTTAATATTTAAATCTATCTATCTACCTACTTATCTATCTATCTACCTATCTACCTACTTATCTATCTATCTATCTATCTATCTATCTATCTATCTATCTATCTATCTATCTACCTATGTACCTACTTATCTATCTATCTATCTATTTATCTATCTACCTACTTATCTATCTATCTATCTATCTATCTATCGGCATTAAGGAATGGTACATTTACAAAAAAGTGGAGGAAACCATCTCTGCATTCAAAATCCCCTAGAATATAATTAAATAGAATAGAAACAAAAATGGTGGCTCCCATTATAGCATAATTGCTTGTCCAAAGAACATTTCGCCCATTGTAGGGTGTAGTTTATGAAAACAGTATGTTAAAAATGTGGAACTACTACTTGAATTGTTATTAAAAAAAAGTACTTTAAGAAATCTAGTAATGTCTTTACGAAACTAAAAATGTATAATTTGCTGGTCCTTTAATTTTTAACAATTCTCCATTACTTTCCTTTACTTACTGAATACAATCTGTACATTACATTAACTTCTACTATGAAGCTTTAAAACCACTGACAAAATAACAAGGCTATTTCAAAAGTGTTGTGAGAGACACTTAAAGGTTAGACTTGCAAATTTCTTCCTGGACAGAGGCAGCTTCTTAATTACCATATGCGAATAGAAATTTAACTGGAACTCATTTAAAATGCCACCCTGTTTAATTTTGTTACAGTGTTTAATACCATGAATAAATATGAGTTTTCATGGGCTATGTTCATGACCTGCAGTTTTTTAAGGGATGTACTTTAATAGCACTTCCTGTGCCTCTTACGCTGTAATGGGAAGAATAAAGGCTGCATGCCACTTTTTAACACTTTCTCCTTATAAAGTTGGGTAATATATATAGTTTATTACCACTACATTGTCGCAGATTGTGAAAGGCTAGAAAGCAACTTTTTCTTTTTCATTATAATTACTCAATCATAGAGCACAATATTATTATAAGAATAATATAATACTATTATTATATGTTATTATATATATTGTATTATATGCCTGGTGTGCTGCTGTCCATAGGGTCAAGGAGAGTCGGACACAACACAATGACAGTTAAACAACAACAACAGATTATTATATGGGGTCAAATGTTTCCCATGCTTATTCATTTCTAATGGACTACAGTGGACAATATTATTCTATATGGTGCATTCTCATACATTTGTCATTTAAATTGTGGATGAAAGTCGCATTTGTAGCACTGTTTAGTGCAGTGGTGGAGCTAGTGAATGGAGTGAAAAATAATTTGTAACTTCTCTGTATAAGGTAGGTGCCTGTAGGAGCTAATAAAACAACCAAAAATGTATGTAGGTGGTCAGCTTTGTTGTTCAGTTATTCAGTCGTGTCCGACTCTCTGTGACCCTATGGACCACAGCACACCAGGCACATCTATCCTTATGTCTCTGGTCACACTTATACATAAGGTTATCTTGGCAAATATAATGGAGTGGGTTGCCAGTTCCTTCTGCATTGGATTGTGATTTGTCTGACCTCTCTGCTATGATCTGCCCATCTTTGGTGACCCTACATGGTATACCTCACAGCTTCATTGAAGTATACAAACCCCTTTACCAAGACAAGTTAGCGATCCAGACGGGGGTGGTCAGATTACTTTTGCATAAAAAGTATCTGCCTGTCTAACATAATAAAGACACCCCCTTTACTCCAGATTGTTTTGACTACTGTGCACTGGCAGTAGTTTCCATTACTGGTGATAGCCAACAGCTTGCCTAGGGACCCCATAAAGACTTTAGGCACCTCCCATGTGGCCTCAAGCATCTTTCTTAAAGGTGGAGATCATGTCTCTCTTCAGCAAATCAGTATCTCTGTACTGCAAACATACATATCCTTGTCATGTATACCTCTATCACCTATTAGTTTACATCTACCTTTATTCTATGGTGATTTTACAATTTTTGCTACAAACCCCATTGTGAGCCCTTTTAATGTCCCATAAGTTCCATTGTTGCCTTAGTTGTTGCACAGTCAATAAAGATACATGGAAGCTGCATCCAAGGTACCAAGTCAGATAAGAAAAAATAGCTGTACCCAGTAAAGCATAATTCCATGTAATCACATATATAGTTGTGAGCGTACGAGTTGTTGCTAACGCTGCGGGCTCGCGTAGCGAGCCGCGGCCCTCGCGAAGCGAGGGCCGGGGCTCGCGTAGCGAGTCGCGGGCCTCGCGTAGCGAGGGCCGTGGCTCGCGTAGCGAGTCGCGGGCCTCGCGTAGCGAGGGCCGCGGCTCGCGCAGCGAGTCGCGGGCCTCGCGTAGCGAGGGCACTGTGCCAGGTTCTCAGTTGCTGGCAGGGAGCGCCGAAGGCGCTCCTTGCCAGCAACTGAGGACCCTCGCGAAGCGAGGGCCTCAGTTGCTGGCATGGAGCGCCGCAGGCGCTCCTTGCCAGCAACTGAGGACCCTCGCGAAGCGAGGGCCTCAGTTGCTGGCTTGGAGCGCCGCAGGCGCTCCATGCCAGCACCTGAGGACCTCGCAAAGGGAGGTCTTCAGTTGCAGCAACTGCGACCCTTGCAAAAAAAAATTTACGTCGCAACACATTACGACACTCGCAAACAACATACGACACACGTTCACACACATTACGACACTCGCAAACAACATACGACACACGTTCACACACATTACGGCCTCGCAACACTCGGACGCAACTCGCGAACATTACAAAATTACAAACACAATACATACACACAGCACATACATAAAAAACTAACCTACACAAACAGGAAGCACCCAGGACCTCAAAAATGCAACTTACAACTTCATTGCACTCAAAATAAAAGAGTTTAGACACTAAATACTTTGTTAAGCGACACAAAAAATGGCCGACGAATAAAACGAAAACGAGGCTACACACGCAAACACCATACGAGACACGTTACTACACATTACGACTTCGCAAACATCGGACGCAACACGCCGACATACAAACATTTAAAACTTAACAAAGACACACAACAAACACATAAAAAGCTTACCTACAGCAAGAGGAACCAGCCAGCACCTCAAAAAAAAAAGTTACACCTACATTTAAATCAAAAGAAACACTTTAGACACTAATACCATCGCTAAGCGAGAGAAAAAATGGCCGACGAACAAAACGAAAACGAGGCTTTAGACGTAACTACACTACACTTACTCGCAATAATGAAACACATACTATGCGGAACGTATCACAATCATATTAAACACCATTTTGAACAGTAATACGCCTAAAATGGCGGATGGAACGCAAATTGTAAGCTGGAACGCAAATAGCGCATGCGTATTGCGTTCTAACGGTCTCACTTTCCAGAACTTTCTACAAGTTTATAAATACTGCCTATTTCCAAATAAAAAATACATTTCTCCTCAGGTGATCAACGGAGTGACTTCTGCTTTTACTTGAGAAGACAATTCTTTACTAATTTACTACTTTACATTGTGCAAATTACAACTGAGAGGTAAGCTATAATATATTACATTTTATTATCAGGTCAGGTCAAACAAATAAAAAAATAAACTAGGATTTATGTAGTCATCATGTATTGCACATTTATGTGTATAGGCTCACAAAAAAAAATAAACTGAGCTTTATGTATAGTGACCTCTGACACGCACATATATGTCTATAATGTATAGTCACATGTGACACGCACATATATGTCTATCATGTATACTGACATCTGACACGCACATTTCTGTGTATTGCCCCTTCATAGTGACATGTGACACGCACGTATATGTGTATAATGTATAGTGACATGTGAGACGCACATATATTATGTCTATAATGTATAGTGACATCTGACACGCACATTTCTGTGTATTGCCCCTTCATAGTGACATGTGACACGCACGTATATGTGTATAATGTATAGTGACATGTGACACGCACATATATGTCTATAATGTATAGTGACATCTGACACGCACATTTCTGTGTATTGCCCCTTCATAGTGACATCTGACACCGACATATATGTCTATAATGTATAGTGACATGTGACACGCACATTTATGTGTATTGCCAATGCAACAAAATTAGCTTACAACAAAATCAGTAAACAACTACATTTAAATGACATTATATCTCATGTATACTGATATGTCACACGCACATATATGTGTATCATCTATAGTTACATCTCACACACACACATTTATGTGTGTTACAAAAAAATAAAAAATAAGGTTAATTTAACCATTTAAATTTGACTCATGTATACTAATATGTCACACGTACACTTCATGTATGTGACATATGTGTGTAGACACCAACAAAAAATAAGGTTAATTGAATTCATTTACTGCAATTCAATAGATCATATAAAGCTGAATCTTTCTATTTCTTTTAATATTCAAACAGACTCTGCATCAACAGCGTCTCTCAACAATTTGCACCGTGCACTGTGAAGCACAATCCCTTTTAAAGAACACCAACAAATTTGAAGAGGTAAGATACAACAAGACATTACATGCTCAAAAGGCCATGCTTTGCTAGATGAAAAATTATAAATATACAAATAACTATTTCACTTTCTTTTTCAAACAGACACTACAAGAACACCGGCGGATTAAGATTGCCAGGAAGGCACCGTCTGTCATTCAAAACTTCTATCAAGGTAAAGTATTAAGTATAAACAAGAAAGAACCATGAGCCTTATTCAATTGCAACTTTCTCAATTGAATAGAGCTCTATATAAGCACATAATATTTTTTTATACAGAACTTTTTAGTTACTGAACTTCTAACCACAATGAAGGTTTTCAATAACTAAAAAGTTTGCTCAAGAAATAGGTTATGTGATTATATAGAGGCCTCTTCAATTGGCAAAATTGCAATTCAATGAGGACCTATATATCTTTAATGGCCAAGAGCCTCACTCAAATGTGATTTGCCCATTTCAATAGGGCTCTATATAAGCACAGAGCATATTTTTTAAAGGAAAATTTTCTTTTGTGAACACGTTCCTTTTGGATACAAGTTCACTAAATACAAAATTCCGTAAAAAATTATGCTCTGTGCTGATATTGAGCTCTATTCCATTGGTCAAAACACAATTGAATGACGAGCTCACAATATAACAAATGCAGTAACCAAAGGCCCTAATTCAATTGCTATTTTGGACAATTAAATATGCCTATAAATAAGAACTTTTAGTCCCTTACTCTATTTTAACAAATATATGTCATGTGCTTATTTACAACCCTATTCAAATTTATACATTGCAATTCAATTACGGCCTTACAGTACTATTACATTGTAAAATATGCAATTGAATGAGGGCCAAACTATGCAACATATGGTACACACAAAGGCCCTCATTCAATTGCAATTTGCCCAATTGAATAGGGCTCTAAATAACAACATAACAATTGCTTAAAACTAAGGTTTTACTTAATAAAAAAATATCAAAAATACAGTTTTTCAATGACTACAAAATGATTTCAAATAATATGCTATGTGCTTATTTAGGGCACAATTCAATTAGCCAAATCGCAATTCAATAACACACAAACTGCTACACACAAAACAGATTTTCTTATTAAATGTTTAACAACCTATAAGCCTTACAAAGAAGCCAAATTAAGAATAACAAAAGTGTTGCGCACCTATATTATTTCATGTTTCACTAACTATAACCATCCCAATAAAGGTTAAATAAGTATACCACAAGTGGTGCGCACAAAACAGGATTGTACAAAAACTAACATAAACACATAGCAAAATAAATTCATATTCTTATTAAATATAATTACAACCCACAAGCCTTACTAAGAACCTTAAATAAGAATAACAAAAGTCGTGGGATTGTACAGAAAGTTACAAAAAATATTTTTGAAAAAAATAACCATAAATGATACAATACAGCCTAATTCATACATTTTTAACTTATTTAAAAGACATTTCACTCAAACAACATTTTCTATTTTACATTACAACAGATACTGCGTGAAGACAATCGGACGAGGACTTTTGCCACAGGACCGGACCATCGGACGAGGACTCGGACCAGACCAGCAGACGAGGAATTTCAACACAGGACCAGACCAGCAGACGAGGAATTTCAACACAGGACCAGACCATCGGACGAGGACTTTCACCAACGGACCACAACATCGGACGAGGGATATCGCTACAGGACCACAATATCGGACGGGGGCTATCGCCACAGGACCACACCATCGGGCGAGGACTTCCAACAGAGGACCACACCATTGGACAACGATTTTGAAACGAGGACCAACAAACATTCGGATTTAAATCACACTTCAACCAAGGTAAACTATAATAAGTACTAAAGTATAAAACTAAAGAAACTGCTTTTAGTTGCATCCGTGTCAACAGAAAAATAAAATAATTAATTTACTATCTCCCTTATTTTATTTAAATTGCTACTATGCAATACATAGCTCAATAACCACATCACTTTTTTTTTAAGCAAACAAGTTTTGCAGTCGTAAATATGTATCCACAAACAAAGTTTTTAATAAATAAAACCATTATTTTAAATAAATATGTTACATGCTTATTTACAGCAGTATTCCATTGCCCAAATTCTGAGCCACTGAAGACAGGAATTATAAATTTAACTAAATATCAATGATACATTCATGATTTGCCTTTTATTTCAACAATTGTGCACAATAATCTTTAACAGGAATTACAAATTTAAATATACACAATTACATTTATTTGTTTCCGTTTACAGATTAATATGGCTGATAACGAGACCAAAGAAGACAAGAAAAGACGTCAAACTAGAGAAAGACAAGAGAGATGGGCCGCCCAGCAGACACCGGAGGAGAAAGAAATTCGAAGAGAAAAAGAACGCAAAAGACTTGCAAATAAAAGAATATCAGCTGCAAAAATGAAAGATAGAACCAAAAAAAATAAAAAAATAATAAAGCATTTACAAACTGTTCCTAAAACATCAGATGACATTTTACAACATACCAGTCAAGACAGACCAAAAAAAACAACTACAAAAACAAAGCATTTACAAACTCTTACTAAAAACTTACAGGACATTTCAACCGAACAAGTCCAACATATACCAAGAAAAGCTACGAAAAAAACTAAACATTTAGAACCTGTTGTTGAAACATTTCAGGACTTTTCATCTGATGAATATCAAAGTCAACATCCAATATGCGTTGCAAATTGTCCTTTAATGAAGTCTTTAGCAGTAGAGGTTCATAGTTGTGGGGACATGACTACTCAATGTCAATTTTGTGAGGCTTATTATTTTAAACAGGAGAGACCTCGAGATGGACAATTTATTAGTTGTTGTCAAAAAGGAAAGTTCAAACTTCCACAAAGGAAACAATTTCCAACCTATTTACTAAATATTATGACTCAACCTACTTTTCCAAATTACAACAATTTTAAGACAAACATAAGATCCTACAATAGTGCCATATCATTTGCATCTATGGGGGCAACATTGGCTGCTAATGTACCAGGACATGGTCCTTACTGTTTTAAAGTCCAAGGACAAATTTATCATCGGACTTCACATTTACATCCAGAGGAAGGAGAGCAAAGAAAATTCGCTCAACTATATGTCCTAGATACAATGGAAGCTGTTGACCAACGTATGCAGATGGAAGAAAATAAAAAATGCTTACCCAGTGTTTTTATAGAGCTAAATAACATTATGGACAACAATCCCTACAGTAAAGCTTACAAAAAATTGGCAGAAGTAGAAAATGAACAACTACTTCATGCACAAAGACATCAATTACCCATGCCAAAGGTTAATATGGTGCTTAAAAGAGACAGACATACTGATAAACGTCGTTATAACTTGCCAACATCAAATGAGGTTGCAATGGTCTTTCACAATGATGAAGGAGAACCACCATTTCAAAGAGACATTAGAGTATATCCCAGAAATCAGGACCAACCATTTATTAATATTAATATCTTAAGTCCAAATTTAGATCCAATGACATATCCCATCTTTTTCCCACACGGAGAAGCAGGTTGGCAACCAAAATTAAGCCTTCCCAGTTACCCAAATGCTAAAGCCAGAATCCGAAATAATGTTTCTATGCTTGAATTTAAAGTTGCTCAAATTGCCATTAGAGATGATTTTAATCCCATTTTATGTGGTGGAAAACTAACACAACAATGGATTATTGATTCATATTTGCAAGTTGAGGCAAATAATTTAAACTTTATAAAATATCAACAAGATAAACTACGTGTAGAACAATATTGTGGACTCATGGACTATGTTGCTGACGTGGCTACAAGCAGAGACATGACAGCTGGCAAAGCCATCATTTTACCATCTTCCTTTCAAGGATCTCCTCGAAATATGAGAGAAAGATACAATGATGCTATGGCTATTGTGACTAAATTTGGAAAACCCGATTTATTTGTGACATTTACATGTAATCCACAATGGCCAGAAATTCATCAAAATCTACTTCTTGGACAAAGTGCTTCAGATCGACCAGATTTAGTAGCCAGAGTTTTTAAGATAAAATTAAATGAATTAATACGTGACTTTACTATAAATCAGTTATTTGGCAAATGTCTTGCTTATGTATATACCATTGAATTTCAAAAAAGAGGCCTTCCACATGCACATCTTCTCATAATACTTCAAGAGAAAGATAAATTAGATACTTCGGCCAAAGTGGATGCAGTCATAGTTGCTGAACTACCGGATCCAGAACTATATGGTAGACTATATGAGATTGTTACTCATCGCATGATTCATGGACCCTGTGGAGACCTTAATCCACAATCACCATGTATGGAAAATAATCAATGTTCCAAAGATTTTCCCAAAGATTATAGAGACAAAACATATGCCAATTGTGATGGATATCCACTTTATAAAAGAAGAGAAGGAGATAGTGCCATTATTCGTGGAAAAAAAGTGGACAATAGATATGTAGTACCCTACAATCCACATTTACTCATGAAGTACAACGCCCACATCAACGTAGAAGCCTGCACTTCCATCAAATCAATTAAATATGTCTACAAATATATTTACAAAGGTTACGATGCAGCTACTGTAGTCGTCAAAAGTGCAGACAACCCTGAAAGTAGTGAGTTAGTACATGATGAACTTGCATCTCATGTAGATGCTCGCTATGTCAGTGCGCCAGAAGCTATGTGGCGGCTTTTAAAATTTGAAATGCATGATAGATCACATGCAGTATATAGGTTAGCAGTACATTTGCCACAACGACATTTAGTCTATTTCCATTCTGGAAATGAAATGAATGCATTGGCCCAAAGTGAAGATCGTCACACTACACTAACTGCATGGTTTGCATTAAATTCCACTGATGCTCAAGCAACACAATACTTATATATTGAAATTCCATATCACTATGTTTTTGTGAATGGATTATGGAGAGCAAGAAAAACAAGAGGCAATAAAATAATTCCACGAATTTACACAGTCAGTCCAAGAGATGTTGAACGATTTTGCTTACGGATATTACTTTTAAATGTTCCAGGAGCACAAAGTTTTGAACAATTAAGAACTGTTAATGACATTGTATATGAATCCTTCCATTTAGCTGCAAGAAATAGAAACTTACTCGCTGATGATACAGAGTGGGAAAGATGTTTAGAAGAAGCAGCACAATGTCAAATGCCACGACAGATGAGAGAACAATTTGCTTTTATTTGTATCTTCTCAAATGCTCCAAATGCATTAGCTTTGTGGGAGACTTTTAAAAGTAATATGGCTGAAGACTTTATGCGACGATACAATGAACCCATTGCACACTTAAAAGCCTTAATGGAAATTCAAGAAGTCTTTTTAACTCATGGATTAAGTTGTGCAAGTTTTAATTTGCCTGATCCAGGTCTAATAGATGACATTAACTTTGAAGACTATGACATTCAACTACAAGCAGAAAGAACACAAGAAAGACTTGCAACTTTAAATACACTACAATTGCAAGCATTTCATGCCATTAAAAATGCTATAGATGATGACATGGTGACAGAGCGTTATTTCTATCTTGATGGACCTGGCGGATCAGGGAAAACATATTTGTACAATTTATTAATGAGTTCAGTACGAGCACAAGGACAAATAGCAATGGCGTTTGCCACTACTGGAATTGCTGCACTTTTATTAGAAGGTGGAAGAACTGTTCATAGTGGATTCAAACTGCCAGTGCCTATTTTGGAAAATTCAGTGTCAGATATTCGCATGACATCCTTACAAGCAAAGAAATTGAAGAAATGTAAATTAATTATAATAGATGAGGCCACAATGATGTCATGCTATGCCCTCCAATGTATTGACCGTTTGCTTCGTGAAGTCATGGATAATATTTTTCCATTTGGTGGAAAGGTAATTTTGTTGGGTGGCGATTTTAGACAAACATTACCTGTCGTTGTACATGGAAATCGAACAGACATTATTGAAACATGTATAAAGTCAAGTACAGTATGGAAACATTTTACCCATCTTCAACTGCAACAAAATATGAGATCAGAAGGCCAAACTGATTTCAATGATTGGCTTATTAAAATTGGAGAAGGAAGAACAGAAAAAATACTACATTTACCTGACGACACTGTAGAGATCCCACCTCATATGATTTGTCAACAAGATATTATATCGGCTATATTTGAAGGGAGCATAAATAACGAAGAATATTCTGAGCTTGCCAACCAAGTCATACTGACGTGTAAAAATAAAGATGCATTAATACTCAATAATGAAATCTTAAAAAAAATTAATGCACCACAAAAAAATTATCACAGTGCTGATTCTGTACTTGCTGATGACAATGAAAGTCAGGCAAACTTTTCAACTGAATTCATTAACTCTTTAACTCCTTCTGGAATGCCACCACATATTTTGCAGCTAAAGAAAGGTGCAATTATCATGTTACTGCGAAATATGAACCCCAAAAAAGGCCTATGCAATGGCACAAGGTTAATTGTTCAACAATTAAAGGACCATTTTATAGATGCTGAAATTTTAACTGGGACCCATAAAGGAGAGAGAGTTTTCATACCAAGAATAGATTTAGCACCAAGTGAAAGTAGTCTCCCTTTTATACTTCAAAGAAGACAATTTCCCATTATTATGGCATTTGCCATGACCATTAATAAATCACAAGGTCAGACTTTCAAATCTGTGGGTATTTACTTGGAAGAACCAGTTTTTGCACATGGTCAATTGTACGTTGCGTTGTCACGGTGCAAAAATCCACAGGCTATTAAAGTTTACATTGAAAACAATGAAAGTCAAGGTGATTTATTAGAAGATGGACGTATTTTTACTAAAAACATTGTCTACTATGAAGTACTATAACTTTGCAGGATACAAACTAAAGCCATGCAAACATTTTGGAAAAACATTCAAAAATACAAAACAATTGGTTGTTTAATTCAGTCATAATTAATGGAAGTCATGTTTATGGATAATTCGCCTCACAAAATACTTGCCTTGCATTTCTATGAAAAATTATGTTAAAATGTGAAGTCACTATGTTAAGGTTTCATTCATGTTTATCGCCAGTTTATGTGCTCAGTAATGAATTACTTTAATTACGTACGGTTTAAGGAGAGTTTTTACTGTATGCCTTCCTCTACATTCAATGTATATTAAACTTAACAATTATTCTGATACAAATTGCATGTTAATACTGATTTATTTAAAGTTAAACTGTTTTTACATTCAAATGTTAATACTTTTAATTCAAAATTATGTTACAAAATGTATTTACTATGTTCCTGTTTATAATGTTCAAAATTACACAAATGTTTTGCAAAAATTCCAAAGTTACATAAAAAATAAAGTTCAATTTTAAAAATATATACTTTCAAGGTTATTCCTTACATATATTTTAAACTTCATGTTAAAATTCGGCCCGTTGCAAAAAGTCTTTTTACTTTTTACTTTCCTCTGGATTCTATGTATATTAAAGTGAACAATTCTTCAGATACAAAATTCATTTTTAAAAACCATTACATCAACGTTTTACAAAAATACATCTTCATATCACAATACTTACAAGGGTCAAAAATATATTTAAATAACTAAACAACTTCACAAACATATACATCACATTGCCGTCATTTTTTGACGGGCAAGTCGCTAGTAGTTAATAATAACAATTAATTAAAATTTGTATTTTTATGTATACCCATTATCAACCTTCTTCATTTAAAATATTTGATTTAAGTAGTCTTTTAAACAGTTGTAAGCTGTATGTTAGGGTTGCCTGGTTTTCCAATGATTAGGAGTTGGTGCTTTCACCGCTGCAACCTGCTTTCACCGCTGCAACCTGGGTTTGATTACAGAACCAAGAGGTCACACCAACCTGAAGCCATGCAGGTTTGGGCCTGATCAGTACTTGGATGGAAGATCACCTAGGAGCTGTTTGCTGTGGCCCACTGTAGAACCCACCTCAGTATCTCTGCCATGAATACCAAGTGGATCAGCATGGTGTGTTGCTGTCATGAGATCACGGAGAGTCGGACACAACTTAAAGACACTCACACACACACGCAAAAGCTGTACGTTAAATGATATCAAAACACTGAACTACTTTCTTGGCCCTTTCAGTAAGTGAGAGAGTTAAGAATTACCTTTTGAGAAAAATCATATCTGAGAAACACTGAAATCCTCATGGCACAGACACCTGACCTTCCCTTTGTGCTTCTCGGCTGCCAAAATCTCTTTAGAGCAGAGAATGAATTTTTGTTAAGCTAAGGAACTGTCTTTATAATGAATAGTAAATTGAATCTAGTCAAATTATGATACTGAATTGCTTATTAAACATTTACTGTACTGTGAGACAGTGACTGAACTAATATGCAATGTTCTGAAAAATGGGATATAGTTCAACTCTCGAGTACAGAAAGACGAATGCCCTTTCACTGAAAATATACAAATAAAATACTTGAATTCACATTATCAGTGTACTGCATCTGTGACTCTTTTCACAAAGCACTTTCTCCTGTGGAAAGGACGTCGTAACTAACTTAATTTGGTAATTTTATTTAAAACAATTGTTCTCTGTGGAGCATAACATTACAATGATAAGTAAGGTCATAACTGTGTCTTTTTTTAACAATAAAACTCATGTTCTCTATGGATTTTAACAATGTTAGATATATTTAGCTAATGACTGAAATTTGCAAGTTCTCTGTATTGAACATAAATTCTAACCCTATACCTATATTATACATGTTAGAAGAGGGGTATAATGGTGGAATGGTTATATTTATGTTGTGTGAGATAAATACAACTACATAGTACTGTGAAATATTGTATGAGATAAAGTAATCAAGTAGTGATATATATAACACTGTTTCAGGAACCATTAAAGGGCCATTTACCTCACTGTAGGTGCTTTTCAGGGTTTTCTTGGTGGTCCAGTGGTTAGGAGTCTGTGCTTCCACCGCTGTCGAACTGGGTTTGATTCCAAGTCAGGGAACCAAAAGGTCACACCACCCTGAAGCTGAGCAGGGTTGGGCCTGGTCAGTACTGGGATGGGAGCCCCCCTAGGAATACCAGGAGCTGTTTGCTGTGGTCCACTGGAGAAGGAACTGGCAACCCACTCCCGTATCTCTACCATGAATACCAAGGGGATCAGCATGACCATGGACATAAAGATGTTTTGATGTGTTACGGACCATGAGGTCATGGAGAGTCAGAAACGACTGAAGGACAGTAAAAAATAGGTACTTTCATGGTGTGAAAGAGCACAAGATTGTATGTTAAAATTACTTATTTTTTAATTACACTAATATCAGCTAAAACATGTCTGTTTACAAACACAGTCTATTCTTTCTAATTCTAATTTAGAAGACACATGCCCCTGCCATGAGGACTGTAATTTATAGCAGTTTTCCCTGAACTCAGGAATGCACTCAAAAGTTAACCCAGAACTGGCCTTTTTAGCCGATTCCAGCATGCCATGCTTTGTACAGATTGATTTTTTTGAGGGTTAACTCTTTTTTTTTCTTTTGATTACTACACGGAGCAAAAGCTGGGGGTCTGGGAGTGGGCAGTCAGTGGCACATGTAAACACAGATTTTACTTTATTGAATTCTCAGTGAACATGCTTTTAGGAGATATTTACTGTGATGTGATCCAATGTGTGCTGAATTAAGTGGCTCTTTAATACTGAATAACATACAGTGGAATGATACTTACAGCTGTTGCTCGAGTTAGTGGGATCTATCCACAATACATTGAGGTTACATATTTTGGTACTAGTGTATGTAACCAAAATGTAAGCTCAAATTCTCTATAACACTGACATAAATTAGCAGAGGGTTTAAAAGCTATCAGCCTCATTAAATTGGAGCTACGTGTTAACACCCAGCTTGTAACTGTCATCTTTGCGCTATTTGCGTGTTGAGATGCCTCGTAACGTTGCTCGCAGCAGGCTTTGTGTGTTAACACGCAGGAGGGACGAGAAAAGGCTTTGTGGAGGGCAATGTTGAACTTCGCGCACGTAAATCCTTTGATCTGTCATGCCCGTAACCGCTAATTGTTTAATTCAGCTATTAAAGTGCAACGTGGTCATTAGCGAGCAAGCGCGTAACACGCAAATGGAGTAAAGTACAATAACACTTGTAATGTTAATAAAATCACTCTACTGTACATTTATTATAAGGAAAAGTGATGTTAGGTCTTAGAATTAATACAACAACATTCTCAAGCCCGCAAATCGGCCCAGAAAAATACTTTATTTTATGCTTATATTTTGTGTTATATCGATCCCGGCAATCGGTGTGTTACGACATATAGTGTAACTCGCATGTGATAGAATATCATATTTACTGCTTTATTGCATTATTTCTGGCCTGTGGGTCCGATCACAAACTGGATTTGAAGCACGTAGGACTTCTACCCTTCCCTTTTTTTAGTGATGTAACGCTTACAATCTCTCTTTCCATTGGCTCCATCTGAACCCGTAACTACAAGATTGCTTAATTGTTTGCGTGCGAGCACGCAAGTCCGACGGTCGCAAACTGGTTTACGAAATAGCGCCTCTCGCTCGTAGCTCGCAGCGCTTTCTAATTTAATAGCAACGTAACTCGGCCAAATTTCAAGCACGCTGCCCTTACGTGCTACACAATGGACTTACGAGGCTGGGATTTAATATGGCCCTAGTAAAAATTAATTCAACTTATAACTGAAACTGGTAACAAGCAGAGCAAGTTTTTAAAGACTCAATATACGTAATGCTACTTATTTGCTTTATCTCTCTTTCTTCCTTTTTATTGATACACTGAAAAATAAATTATAAATATATTCAGGAACGAGTCAAGAAGCTAAAAAAATGTAACTGGCAAATCAGAAGAGTTAGTGGAGGAGGAAGGTGACATTAGCCGTGGATTACAGAAGGAGTATTGATCAGAAGGCAGAAGGTTTCAGCTGCGTTGAGTGTAGACCGTGAAGGGCAATGTTAACACCATTTATATTGTTTGTTTGTTGTTTATAGCCAAGTTACTTGAATAAATCTGTATCAGCCTACAGCAGGTCCAGATTATATTTCCTAAATATAATTTATAAATATCATTTATTTCAGGTTAAGGATACTAGAGATCATGGACTATATTCACAAAGATGGGTGCTCTGTAATTCCTATGTTATTCTATTGTGTTTACTCCCTAAAAGCACTCCACCTAAAATGTCTCCATAGAATAATATATACTTTTTATTTTCCATGCATCATTTAAATTTTACCAGGGCTGTGGAGGACCACTAAAAAACTGTGGAGGATATTTACGAACCACCTAATGATATTTCTGCATATTTCTTTATGATTATTATTGTAATATAGCCATGCCCTCACAAGTCATAAAATCTAGTATTTAGACTCTTCTTTACAGTTTGTTTCAGCATTTTTATTAATTTTCATATAGTTTCCTCATACTTTTTTTTTGTAATCCTAGTGCTCTTTGGACCAGTTAAATGGAATTCATGGACCACTATTGGTCCACGAACCACATTTTGCTGAAAATAGACTGTAAGGTTTGTTACTAAAAATATTGTCTTGCAAAATACATCATTTTAGTATATTATGTTATTTGTGAGATATTAAGTTGTATCAGTCTGGTTTGTGTAAATGTAGTACGGTAATTCAAATGTTTATTATATTTTCCTTTCACTTTAACCATTACATTATCAAAAACACTTTAAACTAAACTAACTGAAATATAAATTATACCTAATACAAAAAACAAGTATAAAACGCTTACAAATAAAGCCCCTAGAGTAGGATGTTTTTGTACTCACTGAGGTGTATAATAAGGACAGCAAGGTGACACCTGCAGCATCCTCGGTCCATTAAACCCATATGGGCCTTACCAGAGTTATGTAGGGTTGTAACCATATACTATACAAACCTGGCTACAACACATGACTCTGGTAGAAAGAAATTATTTCTGGAGAAGACAAAGACGTTTATGAGCCAGGTTGCCTCTTAATTGAAGTTTAATCTTAAAAATCAATGTGAACTAGGTATCAATTTGGAACTACAAAGAGTATGTTGTTTTCATTATTGAACATTTAATATATAAGGATTAATGCAAAAGTGGGATTGTGTTAACATGATTCTGTGTTTTTCAGCAGGAAAACTGACAAAACCAAACACAACTTCATTATGAATCAATATCAAACAATATTAAAGGTGTGGTTAAATGAGGCTAAAATCATATTTTACCTTATGTTATCTTATAGTGCAAAGCCACAGGGCCCAGAACAGGGTAAGGGCCTCCTACTATGAGCTATTATGGGAGAGGTTCAGTTAGTTATTTTCTTTAGAAAGTTGATCTGATCCCCCCAAGGTGTCTGATCACTTATATATATTTTTTTTCTTTTTCATTCACACCTACAGGAACCTACCCTGGGTAGAGAAACTGCAAGAGGGGCCCTCCATTCACTAACGATGACATTTACAGGATAAGTCTGATAATGATTGTATGTATAATGAATATTGTTTTACTTTCAACAGATTAGTGAAGTTTTTAACTTTTTAGTATTCTTTTTGTTTTTCTAGTATACAGATGTCACTATGGTGTGCAATATTGGAGGCTAATAATTTTACCATAGTGTGCAATATTGGAAGTAAGCAGTTCCCGCATAATATAAATAACTACATACATTTTGTAACAACTCATTGGGTCTCTATATGACTTGTTATATTTGTATTTGTATGTCCTTACACCATATGTTATCAGCGATGTATTTATGGGAAGCAAATTAGCAGCAGGACTAGGGAGTCCCATCTTAAAGGGCAACATACTATCAGCTATGGGCTGTAAACACTGTATGATAGCTTAGAGCTTGAGGCTATATACTGATCTACTGGATGGTGGAGGGAGAGGTCGGGAGGAGGGGAGGGGGGTTTGTTATATCATTAGAGCAATTGCTATTTGATACATACTATCTTCCCCATTGCTCTCAGGAGTAAACAGCTTGCACATATAACTATAAGCCCTCCTTCTGCAAAAATGGAAATGCCCATCTCACCCTCCCATAACCAAACTATCATGGGGGTCTCCACAATCCAGCAAAGGCATTATTTAAAAAAAATAAAAACTAGCTTTAGGACATTTCCCTGACTAATTATACTCTTAGCCAGACTTATATATAGTGCTTTTTCGTACAATGGTTCTTTAACTAAAATGAACATAGAGTGGGCATTCTTGAGCTTAAGAAATAACACAGCCTAAAATATATCTAAAAAGAGATGTTTTAATGAATTCTGGAAGTCCAATATTCCATCTCTTGAGAAAGCTCCATATTATATCTGATCATGCACCAAAACAGCACAATGACATCACTCTAGGATGTTCTTCATATAGTTGAAGTATTCTCCACTGTACGTTACTTTTTTACCCATATATTTTTAATGCAAGTATAGATTTTCCTTTCTTTCTTGAAAAAAAAAAGAACCCTGATACATCTTGAAGTTTTTTTCTACTTTTCTGCTGCCGTAGCATTTATAAAACCAATTCCAATGCCACTAAGATGAAAAACTATTAAAACTGTACAAGGCTATATTTACAGGAAAAGCTTTGAATTTTAAATGAATGTTTAGGAAATCAAAGATGATATGCACTTGTTATTTCTGATAGTTTAAGAAGCAGTGTATCCTATTAACAAATACCATATTAAAACAAAAAATGATTATTGCATAAAAATATAGACTTTATTTCCGTTAGATTTTATAACCTTAGTGAGGTGGATTGAAATATAGCGCTATACTTGTGTGATAATACCCCTAAAAATGAGAATTAATTCAAAAGGACAATTGTTTTCAATCTTCATGTATAGTCTTTGGTGGTTAATCCAGCTTTAATGACACAGGAAATGGAAATTCACTTAATAAAAAAAAAGGTTATGAATATTTATCACCCCATTTTACCTGGAAATTGAATAATTCATCAATTAACTTTACAATTAATTATTCAATGCAAAATGTATAAACTGCATATTTCCTGCAAATCTAATGAATCCTGTGGTGTATTCTTATACAGAATTTAAAATTGTGTAATGACAATATAAATATATTACATGATTGGAAAATTAATTTTATAACTATGTGTAAAATTAATTGGCTTTCAGAAATAGAAGGGAATAGTAAGATATATAGACTGGCAGGAGGGCATTCAGACAGAGACTGGGATGTAGGCAGACATGAAGGTAGATAAAGACAGACAGATAGACAGATATAGGTAGACAGAAAAAGGCAGCTAACCAGACAGCCAGTGGCAGAGAAAGGTAAGTAAGCAGACATGAAGACATAAAGTGACAGCCAGTCTGAGACAGACAATTAACCAGATTAGAAGACAGAGGACCAGAGACAGAGAGTCATTCAGTTACAGAGAGATGACTGGCAAGTACCAGCAGAAAAGCAAACAGACAGACGGGCATCCATAGAGAGACTGAGACAGGCATCCAGACACAGACTCAGGCAGTCATCCATGCACACACTCAGGCAGTCATCCATGCACAAACTGAGACAGACATCCATGCACACACTGAGACAGGCATCCATGCACAGACTGAGACAGGCATCCATGAACAGACTGAGACAGGCATCCATGCACAGACTGAGACAGGCATCCATGAACAGACTGAGACAGGCATCCATGAACAGACTGAGACAGGTATCCATGAACAGACTGAGACAGGCATCCAGACACAGACTCAGGCAGTCATCCATGCACAGACTCAGGCAGTCATCCATGCACAGACTCAGGCAGTCATCCATGCACACACTGAGACAGGCATCCATGCACAGACTGAGACAGGCATCCATGAACAGACTGAGACAGGCATCCATGAACAGACTGAGACAGGCATCCATGAACAGACTGAGACAGGCGCCCATGCACACACTGTGGTTTGCATCCATGCACAGACAGAGGTAAGAATCCATGCACAGACTGAGACAGGCATCCATGCACAGACCGAAACAAGCATCCATGCACAGACTGTGGCAAGCACCCATGCACAGACTGAGACAGGCATCCATGAGCAGACTGAGACAGGCACCCATGCACAGACTGAGACAGGCATCCATGAGCAGACTGAGACAGGTGTCTGTGCACAAACTGAGACAGGCATCCATGCACAGGCTGAGACAGGCATCCATGCACAGGCTGAGACAGGCATCCATGAACAGACTGAGACAGGTGTCCATGCACAGACTGAGACAGGCATCCATGCACAGACTGAGACAGGCGTCCATGCACAGACTCAGGCAGGCATTTATGCACAGACTGAGGCAAACATCCAAAGACAGACACAGAGGAAATCAGGGAGCAACCAGACATAGAGGAAATCAGATAAAGGCAGTAAACTTGAGAGAGAGAGAGAGGTACACAGCCAGGCATACAGTCTAGCAGAGGCACTCATAATGCAAGAGACAAGCATATCATTAAGACAGATAGGCCAGCAAGAGAGAGAGGGCAGAAAAAGACAAAGAGGCATACAGGTAGTCAAACACAAAGAAATATTGGTGAACTGGTAAAAACAGTAAAACAATATTTTTAGGTAGATTGAATGAGCAGGCTAGATGGACCTTTTGATTTGTTTAAAAAAATAAATAAATATATATATATATATATATATATATATATATATATATATATATATATATATATATATATATATAAGTTTATGTTGACAATCTGTGGAAGACAGAGGCAGATAGCCAGACAGAAAGGATGAGCAACAGACAGTCAACAGTTAAAAAAAAATCAGTCAGAAATTAACATGACAACTAAAGACAGGCAAATATAGACAGCTAACCAGCCAGAGACATACAGACACTGACAGACAGGCATAGAGAGGCTGTCTGAGGCAGCCACAATCGCACAGAGACAGTCAGTCAGAGATTCTTTTATGGACTGTAGGCAACTGTCCACATGAAAGCACACAAGGGGTTATTTATCAAATGGGGTCAATAATAGAATGTAAAATAAAGTGGAGATGTTTAACTCTGTTTTCTCTGTTATCCTGTAGAGACTAATTGTCAAAATGTCCTAAACTGTAGACACTTTAGGATCCATAGAATAGAATGAATTTAGTGATTAAAACTCCTGTGTAACTTCGACTTTGCATGGAAGTAGCCACAGCAGAATAATAACATTTAATACAGGCGCTGACCAGTCTACAGAATCATTTTGCAGACTGATAAACAATTCTTTATATAAGCCCAAAAGAAGTTGGAAAAAACTAAATCTACCTTCCAGACAACTGGTTGCTGTGTTTACTGGAGCTCTGTTCCTATTTTCATTACAAGAAATATTGTACACAACAGCTGTAATATAACCTTAGAAAGTAAAACTGATTTGCCAAACAAATGTGCTGCACTCTATTCACTGTGGTAATGGCAAAATCCCCTATAGAAAGAAAAAACACAACAATAAAACCCCTGGGTATAAAACTCAACTCATCAAAGTTAAATTATTAGTATTTCTGTTTCTGTGCAGCAGGGAGGTTAGGAATATGTTATTACAATGTTCATTTGCGTCCATTTTTCTCTGATGCCTATACGCGTTTCTTCTGCTGTGTGTGTTCTAATTCCCAAAGAGGCAGACACACACTGCATTGGTGATGTTATTCAGATTCACTTTACATGATTAAAACATACTTGAGTGTGACATTGTTTTTCTATGCTTTCCAGTGCTTTCCAGTCTCTAGAGCTTTTATGTTGCTGCAAAATTCAATTTCAATTGTAACATGATGGGGATATAGCCTTGGATGAGATGTCAGATAAGGCAGGCCACAATATGATTTAGAGCTAGGATGTCAGTATAATATTCTAATAAAATTATTGTTTAGACAAAACTGCAGGTAATAACTTAAAGATGGAACTACTTGTTATCGGCAGGATCCATAGCTTCAAATGGAAAGACAGTTTAAAGCAGTTTTTTGTCATGTGAAAGGGAGAAAGAAATCATCTCTTCATGGCAAAAAATGGCAGGTCTCTTTAATATATAATTGACAGGAATGATAGTTTTCTTTGGCCATTTTATTTGTCAGATACATTCACGTTCATGTGCGGAGGCCTACGTTTGGAATGGTTTGATAAGGGAAAACATCAGTGGCCATTTACAGTTGATTGTTACATTGACTGATTTATTAAAGTCAAATATGCTTTATAATATGGTCCAGGACAACTCACTGCAGAAATATTTGCCATTTTATATATTTATTCTCAAAAACTTGGCATTTAAAAAAGAAAACAACATTATTATCTGCTTTATGTTTACCTGCCACTGACAAATTTTGACTTTCAGATGTATCCAACTCTTGGTGACCATATGGACCCAGTATGGCAGGCACTATGTATATAGAAGTGGGATAAAGCAAACTCTCTGTGTTTTTCATACTGGGTTAAGTAAACAACTTATTTCCTCCTTTCTGTTCAAATGAATGGAGTTGATAGTCACTTGAGCTTTCATAATAAAGAAAAAAGAACACAGGATAAAGTTTAAACTTAGGTGGATTTACAGAAGCAGGGCTTACAGTTATCCAAGCATGTGGCTGCTTCTGAGCATGTGCAGGGCATGGGAATAGTTTATTAAAGGTTATTACAAATTCAAGCATAAGTTACTAAAAATTCCAGCAGCTGCTTGCTTTTTTAATATGCATCACTATTAGTGTTTATATCCTACCCTTGCTATTTCTTATCTGCCCAGGCTTCTACCTCTTCCATTCCCTTTAGATTGTAAGTAGGGAACTTCCAATCTTGTAGGGTGCTTTTGAAAAAAACACTTTCTACAAAGATTCTAAGCTCAAAACAGGGCCCTCCATTTTCGCAGTTTTTTAACATTGTACTTTTTCTTGTTTTCATACCTTGTATAGTGCTATGGAATATGTTGGCGAGGGCTGTATCTACCTTTATGGAGCCCCTAGGCAGGGAAGTGGAGGAGCCTCTGCGAGTCAGTATGCAACGTATGCACGGACCCATTTTTGCCTTTTCTGTATGTGTAAGTTCCCTATCCTGTTGTAACTGTTTTGTTCTAGGTGTTTAACCCCTAGTAGCCAGTCTATGAACTGCAACATCTATTTTTTTTTAAGCCATGAACCCTGGGCGACTGCCTAGTTGACCTAATGGGCAATCCAGCCATAATGTTTGCATGTTACAAATAAAAGTTAATAATAATAAGAATACTCTGAATTTTTATTTGGCCTGTTCGGCTCCAGTTTGGCTAAATCTACAAGAAATTGAGATATTAAATGTGAGCTTTTGATTTGGGGTTCCCCGATTTGTGGCAGTCCCCTTATAAACATATGGACATTCTCATTTTAAATTATATTTTAAGGTATATGAGTCTGTTTATTGTCCAAGTGATCATATCTATTTTTATATTTTTATAAGGGAATTATCAAATTCTTATGGGTCGTTTTTTGTGATTGACTTATGACAAGAAAATAACTTAGTTATCAATGGAATTTACGTGGTTTGCTTTTTATGGTGTAAAAGAGCACAAGATTGTATGTTAAAATTATCTATTTTTTAATTACAACAATAAACTACAAAATCTAAACTTTTAAGTCTGTCTACATAACAAAGTTTTTCTCCAGGATTTTCTAATAAATGTATGTTTTCCATTCTCTGTAATCGTTAACTCTGTGTTTGTCTGTAGTGGGCGTACAATGACACAATTTGTACGTAGCTTGGCTATTTTTATTTTAGAAAATCACACTGCATTATATGAAATTAATTTAACTGTAGTGAAGCAAAGCAAAACTGTCAATTTTGATTAAAGATTTTAGCTCAAATTAGGTCTTCACTGGTGTACAAGTATTAAGTAGAATCTTAACATTATACAGAAAAAAATAAGCATCCTTTTTACTGCCAGCTTCCCTTTTAACTTGGGAAGTTAAATAACTGAATTAAGGCTGGCTCTGTGAAAAAGAAACACAACACAATTACAAATCAATAGAGGTGCTTTTATAAGTAGTCAGATGCCATCTAGATATGAACTTTGGACAATCTCACTCTATTTCACAATGGATTTATATACTTACAAAGAAAAGCAGGAATAATTACCTAGCTTATATCTTTTTGTTTAGATCTTTTTAAATTGTGATAATAAAGTTCATCAGCTAAGTAATTACTTTTGTGTGAATTACTATTCATTTTTATAATACTTACTTGAACAAATTTTGTTAATAAGTAACTAATACATCTGTCTTTATTACATTTACATTTTATCAAACATTCAATTTTCAGTTTTCTTGTTAAAAAGCAATTTCTATGGAAAATATTTAAAAAATATATTTAAAATTGTACTTTAACATTATTTATTGTACAAGCAATTCTGAAAACTGTAAATACAGCCTACACAAACTTGAGGTTTCTACTAAAATAACGTGGTTCTGTAACCTCACTTAATCACTGCTTCATAAATATATCTAAATATGTCTCCATGACTGCACACTCTCTTTGGTTCCTAAAAATAATGTCTATATAATAATATAATAAATAGTGTTTTTTTGTTGTTTTTGTTTTTCTTGGTTGTTTTGGCTTAGATTTTTTTAGACAATACTCACCTTTACTGATTCATTTAGAAATAATTTATGGAAATTTATAAATAAAAAATAAAGGGAAGGAAAAGGAACGATTAACCTACATAATGCAAATTTTGTCTATATTGTGTCAATCTTGCAATTTATATTTGGACTTGGCGCAACCTTCTTTTCCGTCAATAACAATGACTTAAACTAAAAAAATGTCTAGTTCCTCAAAAAATGTTAACTGATTCCATAGCTTGATATACAGTTACCCATGCCAATGTTATAATACAATATACAGACTTGTCATGTCATCCAACTTTAACCCACTATCTATATAAATGATAATAGAGAGACACTACCCCTTTTGAGTTTTAATCTAGGACATTTCCTGTTTTATCCCCGTCAGCAGTGGGGTGCGGCAGCCAGTAGGTGATGCAATAATGGAGCGCCAAGACTTTGTTTAATTTGTTCTTAGGATTTTAATTTGACTTCTCGGCGTACATTCTGGGATTTCCCCACCCTGTTGCAACAAATCTCCTTCTCTGCCTAGGCCTATAATATTGTTATTTATCTTCATGCTAATTGAATGCTGTATCCGAGTTTTCGTTAACAGAGATCTTATAAATTGTATATCAATCCAAAGCAAACAATGCATCTCCAAACAAAATCATGCACACAATATTTATCAAACATTTCCACATTGGGAAATGCATAAGCAATGGCTCCAGTGTTAACCTCGGCCTTTATTTAATACTCATTTATCACGCTGTGAACCACTTTCAAACATGTATTTTGTAAACAGTCGTATATCAATTCTGATGGTTGCGCTGACACTCAGTGGGTATATGCAAGTTTGTATGACAATGGATGGGAATCTCATGCCAACTACTTTATCAAAACCCTGCCATGTTGAACGCATAGAGGAAAATATTGATGTCCCACATTCACGTTCACTCATCGGATACGTCTTACTCTGTGTTTAAAATCACATTGAGTTGCTTGAAGAAATAAAATGTAAAATGACCAACTTTAAAGGGCCCTTGTTGTCAATATTGTTTCTTCTATGTGGTCAAGTCTACTTGATAATTGGCAAAATGATTTAAAAAGCAAAACATTAAATGAATAAATAAATACTGCCTTCATATTTTATCTTTTATAACCAATTATTCATTACAACAATTATCTAATCAGCTGATCCTGTTTGTAATCATATAAACTAATGAGCTTTGCATTTTATTTGCGTAGTTCAGCCAAATTATATTGCAGTAATAAACATATTAATAACATATTACTTTCTTCTTGCTGTACGTTCCACCTCATACCCCCTGTCCCATCCCTCCAATTTTCGTCTTTTGAAGCTCATACTATCCGCCTCTTCTCTCCTATCTCTCTACGTGTTGCAGTAATCTATCGCCCCCCAGGTACTTCCTCTCAATTTCTAGATCACTTTTCCGCCTGGCTCCCACACTTTCTTTCCTCCAACATTCCCACACTGATACTTGGTGACTTCAACATTGCCATTGACACCCCCACCTCCTCAGCAGCCGCCAAACTACTTGCACTCACCTCTTCCCTCGGGCTCTCACAACTTACAGATTCTTCAACTCACCATGCTGGTCACTCTCTTGACCTTATTTTTACCAATATTACCCACACCTCCAACCTAGTCATCCACCCTCTCCCTCTATCTGACCATCACCTCCTTACCTTCAACCTCAACACATCTTCCTCCCATCACTCTTCTTCAACCCCAGCCACAATAACCCACAGAAACCTGCTAGAACTCGACCCTACCCAACTCTCCACCGTGCTCCAACCTCTTCTCAGCACTATCACCAACCTCAACTGCCCTGACACTGCCACCACACACTACAACTCTACTCTCTCTTCCACTCTTGATACTCTGGCCCCCATAACTACACGCAGACGCCCTCAATCTCATCCACAACCATGGCACACTACACACACACGTTACATTCAGAAGTGCTCCCGCACTGCTGAACGACTATGGAGGAAATCACGCTCTGCAGCAGATTTCCTTCACTACAAGTTTATGCTACGTTCCTACTCCTCTGCCCTCAACCTGGCTAAACAGCAGTACTTTACATCACTAATATCAACTCAGTCCTCTAACTCAAAACGTCTTTTTGCCACTTTCAATACTCTCCTTCGCCCACCACCTCCCCCCATCCCTTCCTGTCTCACGGCTGAAGACTTTGCCAACCATTTTACACATAAAATTCAATCTATCCACAATGAACTCTCCTCTCACCGTGGCTCACACACTTCACTCTCTCAACTAACTCTACTAACCAACAACACCCAATCTACCCTCCCTTCCATTCTCACAGCCACTCTGGACTACTTTACCCCTGCAACAGAAGATGAAGTCTCCATCCTAATATCATCCTCTCACCTCACTACCTGTCCTTCAGATCCTATTCCATCTCAGCTCATCCCTCCCCTCTCTACTACACTTATCCCAGCTCTCACACATATCTTCAACCTTTCCCTAAACACTGGCACGTTTCCATCATCTCTAAAACATGCCATAATTACACCCACTCTCAAGAAACCCTCATCCGATTCTGACATTGCATCTAACTATCGCCCTATCTCTCTACTTCCCCTGGCTTCCAAACTGCTGGAGCGGCTCATCTATAACCGCCTTACCAGTTTCATCTCCTCTAACTCTCTTCTGGACACTTTCCAATCCGGCTTTCGGCCCCAACACTCCACTGAGACAGCCCTCATAAAAGTCACCAATGACCTGCTCACCGCCAAGTCGAAAGGCCACTTTTCTATTTTGCTTCTCCTGGATCTCTCTGCCTCCTTTGACACCGTTGACCATTCAATTCTACTCCACATTCTCTCCTCCCTCAGCATTCGAGACACTGCTCTCTTGTGGTTCTCATCATACCTCCAAGAACGATCATTTAGCGTCTCCTTCTCCGGCACATCTTCTTCTCCTCACCCCCTGTCTATTGGCGTACCCCAAGGATCAGTCCTAGGCCCCCTCCTTTTCTCCATCTACACATCCTCACTCGGCACCCTAATAAACTCTTTTGGGTTCCAGTACCATCTCTATGCAGACGACACCCAAATCTATCTCTCAGCACCAGATCTATCTCCCTCTCTTCTAGCACACGTCTCCGACTGCCTCTCTAGTATATCCTCTTGGATGTCCGCCCACCATCTGAAACTCAACATGTCTAAGACTGAACTCTTAATCTTCCCACCCTCTACTACAGCTTCAATTCCTCACATCTCTCTCTCTGTCAACAACGCCATCATCACTCCCACCTCCCAAGCCCGTTGTCTCGGGGTTCTACTGGACCCTGCCCTCTCTTTCATTCCACACATACAGTCTCTAACCAAATCCTGTCTTTTCCATCTAAAAAACATATCCAAAATACGCCATTACCTTACACAAGACACTACTAAGATTCTAATACACTCTCTTATCATTTCTCGTCTTGACTATTGCAACTCGCTCCTTGTTGGCCTGCCCATCACTCGCCTCTCCCCACTTCAATCCATAATAAATGCCTCCGCCAGACTTATCTTCAGTACACATCGTTCAGTGTCGGCAGCTCCTCTTTGTCAATCACTCCACTGGCTTCCCTTAGCCTCCAGAATAAAGTTTAAAATCTTGACCCTAACTTATAAAGCCCTCAACAACAGCGCACCCCCATACATCTCTGCTCTCATCTCCAAATACTCCCCCACACGCCCTCTTCGTTCTGCTAACGACCTTCTTCTTTCTACCACTCTTGTCACCTCCTCTCACTCCCGCCTCCAGGACTTTTCTCGCGCTGCCCCTATTCTCTGGAACTCCTTGCCTCGCTTCACCAGACTATCCTCCTGCCTTAAATCCTTCAAAACATCAATAAAAATGCACCTCTTTAAAGAAGCCTATAACCTTCCTCCCTAACATGCTCAGCACTGCTCATCACTACTCTCTCCCTACTGTACCACAAACAAACTTTAACCTTTAGATTGTAAGTCTGCGAGTTTCAATCCTGCGCAGTGCTTTAGGGAAAGCGCTATGGACACTGGATTCCAAGCTCAAAGACAGGGCCATACACTCTTTGCAATGTATGAATCTTTAACTTGTCATTGCCTGTAACTTAACTTATGTATAGCGCTACGGAATATGTTGGCGCGTTACAAATAAACGATAATAATAATAATAATAATAATTTCTGACTTTCTGTGACCTCATGGACCATAACACACCAGGCACATCTTTATGCCTATGGTCATACCGATCCACTTGTTTCCATGGCAGAGATACTGGAGTAGGTTGCAAGTTCCCATCCAAGTACTGACCAGGCCCAACCCTGCTTGGTTTCAGGGTGGTGTGACACTTTTTCAGAAATATGTAATGTTATAAACTAATGAGCTTTGGATTAGCCCTAATTAAAGTACTGTCGGTTGTAGATGACACGTTCCTACTGTGCAGATACATTCTCCCTGCAATGTATCCTCCCACCTTGTGAAGCTCATCAGCAGAAACTAAAATAGCAGATTCCAGAGCAGTATTGTTGCATAAAAGAGTTAATAAATGAAAGAAAATGTCTACGTTCTTAAAACATTTTCTGTATTTTAAAATGTATTTTTTAATCATAGTTATATTTGTTATGCCCTTCTGGATTGCTACCTTGTTGTGGTGAAGGGACTTGTGTACTTCAATGAAGCTGTGAGCTACATTATATTGGGTCAACCAAGATGGGCAGATCATAGCAGGGAGGTGAGACAAATTTCAGTACTTTGGATAAGGAACTGGCAACCCACTCCAGTGTCTTTGCCAAGAAAACCATATAGATAAGCACAACCAGAGACAAGATATGCTCAATGTGCTGCAGGCCATAGGGACATGGAGAGTGGGATATGACTGAACATTGATAAATATATATAAATATATATATATTATATATATATATATATATATATATATATATATATAAATATATATATAATCTAAAGTTATAAATATAGATATAGTGGTTCTTAAAGTTGGACCACTGATGGCCAACATTATGACTCAATGATAATTTTACTATTTTGTGGAAATTTTGAAAAATTCAGTGATATTAAAGAAAAGTTCATAGTAGAATAATGTCTATTTTATAATGTTTAATGTTTAGATCAGTGATACCCATCCAATATTATTCAAAGCACTTGTACGCAGCCCCCAAGTTCTCACACAACTATGTTTATTCAATATAGAGAAAATACAGTAAAATGCACTGTAAAAGGTAGACTATGGAAATAAAAGGGCAACTGATGAATAGATAGAGAGCACATGTGATATTAGACAATATAGAATGATATAATAATCGTGGAGACTGTATGTTATGGAAGTTGAACATACTCCCCACTCCAAAGAGCGAACTACTATAGATTCAGACACAGAGGGTGAAAGCTTCACACGGGCACTGTGTTTGAGGTTACAATTTAGCGGACTTGAAATTTTACAGATACAGATTATGGCATCAAGTTATTTTGCTATTCAGTTGGCGTCGGGTTACATGCTCAGGCCACCGACACCTTGCGATGGTTAACTTTACAAGTTAAGGCCCCTCAAAGCCTTTGATCGCTAAAATCGCAAATCGCTATTCAATTGCTCTGATTCCCCCTCGCTAAGCAAGCCGCCAAGGCAAATGGCAAAAGTTGAACCACAAGTTACAGGTTCTAAAGAGGAATCGCAAAGGGCTTAAAGACATGTAAATGATGGGGAACACAACGTAAGACATTAGAATTATTTGCACAACAGTATCAGTCCCGTAAGTATGGAATATAAAATTAAATTTTTTAATGTGTAATTTTTGGGGTTATATCAATCTCGGGAATCAATGAGTTAATACATATCAGGCCACCCACATGGACTATAACATTGGCTTCATTAATTTTTATTTATTTGTACATTGCGGGTTTGAGGGTTTACGGGTCTCATCACATATCGGACCCTGAATCGCTAGTTGATTGACATGTCATCTTCATGTTTTACTGATGTAATGTCGATGTGCTCTGTTTCTATTGGCTGTTTCTGCATCGGGAGTTACTGGCTTGCTTAATTGATCATGTTCATGCCCAGAAATCGGGCCGGGACTTACAGGCTTGGCGAATTGAATAGCATTGGAAGTCTAGGACGCTGCGGGCCCACAGCAGGCCCCCAGACTTACGGCCTACATCCCACGACTTGTGGGCTTGGACGTGAATGAGGCTCATATTTAGGAGAGTGGGTGTACAATACAAGACTACATTTTGAAACCAGAAACAAACTAATGGACATATCCATTCTTCTGTACAGCTAAATAACATGTGTTTATATAAGAAATGACTCTTAGATCGTGAGTTAATTTTCACAAAAATATTAGCATCTTGGTGACCTTTATAAAATTGTCCCTGCTTTACTTATTAGGTGAACCATTAAAAATGCACTAATTTCTATTTGTATTTTGAGGCAAGACAATATATGCCAATGGTATTATACTTTATGTGACTTGTAGCCTACATATTTCCAAGGTATTTATGGTTTTTCATATCAAGGTGAATTCAGTTGCATTTAATCATCTAGTTCTCTGAAGAGCATTCCATAGGGTTTAAATGCCATTCAGATATTAGAACATGAGGTCAGTTTCTGAGACTCAAGAGAGCCAAAATTAAAATCATAGTAAAAGCTCCTTAAATCATTTTAAGTGCACAATACACTTAAAGTACATTTGAACATGCCTCACAAATTGATCTAAATTTAGGTTAACAAGAGAGAAGGAAATCAGAAGACTGTGGTCAGTTGAAGCCTCTGGGGAGATGGAATCTATTTAGAGTTGTGTCACATGGGATGACAGTTTCATAATTGATTGCCATTAAAAAATAACGAAAGCAAGTAAAATGCAAGACAGCGTGCAGATTTACTCATACTGCCTATGAATATAAAGATTATATTGATGGCTTCAGCCAGTTTAGGTAATAATGATATAAACAAGAAATGTGACAAAAGATGCCCACTGCACAGTATGAAATAACATGTATTTACTTTAATCTGTTTGAAACAGGCCTGAATACCTGTTTTTCCTACTCAGGCTTCAAACACTACTCCCACAGAATTCAGAAGATCTGGATAGGCATAAGCAAAGGAAATCTCTCCATATGTTGTTACGTTGCCTTATAACAACAGGCATATGTATGTAATCCGATATAATAACACAGTTTTTACAGACTAGTTGAAAGAACATGTGGCGATCAAACACCCTACAAGCAGAAGTTACCCTCTACTCCATTTTTCCATCATCCTCTGCCAATAAAAGCCACAAGATGAAACCCAAACAAGGAACTGCAACTCTACTTGGATTCCCCAGTGTAAGAAGCAGTTTCCTGACCCATACCAACTGCCCATGCAATGCATCTAGTCCAGGGTGTACTTCATCATGTTCTTTGCGTTGTTGACACTCAAGGTCTACTATGCTTTGTAACACCCACCCCTCTTTTTCTTACCAAACCATTGCCTATTATTTATGCTGCTGACCCAGCCTCTAGTGACCTGGATTACCATTACTTTTGCTTGCCCAGATCAGCCTAAGAACACTGTCTTGCCAAATTAAGTTTTTCCACAGTTTGAGGGACAGTCAGTCATCTCCAGATTGATCACCTTCTTATTGTGTTAGAATTCCTGGCAAATACACCTATTCACAGACAATCTTTGCCTCCTTTTCTGCCTTATAAGCATATGTGTCAGACTTATAAGTGGCTATGCAACTATTACCTGTAAGACCTATTTTGTTGTTGTTTGTTTAGTTGTTCAGTCATGTCCGACTCTCCGTCACCCTACGAACCCTTAGCACACTAGTCACAATTGTTATGCCCCTGGGTATGCTTATACATAAGGTTATCTTGGCAGAGATACTGGAGTGGTTGCCAGTTTCTTCTCCAATGGACTGCAATTTGTCTGACCCCTGTGCTATGACCTGCCCCTCTTTGGTTACCCTACATTGTATAGCTCTCAGCTTCATTGAAATACACAAGCCCCATCCCCCTGACAAGGTAGCAATCCTGAAGGGGAAGACCTATTTAGGAACCTATAAACACATTTATTGTGAGCTATTGAGTGTATAAGATCAAGGCATGGCATTGTATATTAATATTCCTTAATAACTCAAGAGGTTTGATGTTTCAAAGAGTTTATTGCTCCATAGAATTCTTTCACAATTAAAATGGGAGCATAAGACTATCACTTTAGTAATAATATAATTAACTGCGTATCCTGTGATAAGTGTCAACCTCTCTTTCAGCTAAAACAGCAACATCTTTATGAGAGCTGATTACAATGAATAATGTGCAAGAGCTTCCGCCACTCACACACTGTATCATTTTATTAAAAAACTTTATAAATCTCAATGTGACAATTCCTCTTTTATTAATTTCTCCAAAGCAAAATTAGCAGATCTCACAGCCACAAGCAATAGGAAGGAGTGTTCCAGTTCACTGCCATATTGATGTCATTAATTTTTTAATATAAAAAGCCTTCTGATATGAACTCAGTATTTAAACGACACCAATTAATTTCCATGTTAAAAGTCTAAACAAACTTCATAACTAATTGCAGAGAGTCCTTGACCAGCCATGCAGCTTTCATCCTTATGGGAAATTTGCATTTGAAGTGAAAGTCTGGAGGAGGTAGATACAGTGATGATATTAAGATAATTGTCTTTTTATATTCCTTTTTCATTTTCATCCAAGTACATCTGCGCATGTTTTGATCACATTAAATGCTGATGGCATTTAGTCTGCTGAACTAATATATATGGTTTATGTTTTAAGTCTGTTATATGCAAAATATATGGTAGAAAAATATTGTTATAGTTGCATGCAGTTTATAACCATATACATACATCTATATCTATCTATCTATCTATCTATCTATCTATCTATCTATATATATATATATATATATATATATATATATATATATATACATATATATATCCCTTCTGGATCACTACCTTATCTTGGTGAAGTGGCTTGTGTACCTCAATGAAAGCTGTGAGCTACACCATATAGGGTCACACAAAATGGGCCGGTCATAGCAAAGAGGTTACACAAATCATGGTCCACTGAAGAAGGAACAGGCAACCCACTCCAATATCTCTGCCAAGAAAACTATATGGATAAACCCAATCAAAAATACAGACAGAAGTCTATGTGGACACTGAGAATTGGAAATTGTTCTTTTTTTTATTATTTACACAATATTTGCAATATAGTTTCTGGTATTTATGTTCTATTCTATTATACATTAATAAATATTGCCTGAACATTATCAACAGCAATCAACGCGTTTCAGTTTATGCGTTTTTAAATACAAGCTACAAAATGTGTTCCTTACATGTTCATAACTGATATACATACTCTAATAAGTGGCCCAATAGGTGAAATAATATTGCTTATAGCTGTACATGTTACAAATATGTACCACTGTTTCAGTTATATGCAATATATTCTTTTCAAGCAAATTATAAACATTTGTGATGGATACTTAGGGGCTATAAGCCTATGTTGTTTCTTACTGCTTTAGAAAGTGTAGCCTGTGCACCGCCACATCCCACCATGTTAAAAGCTCAATGTGTTCTTTTATGAGTTAAAATATGTGGTAACTTCCTTGATCTGAAGGTGCTGATCTTTTTATGTCACATCTGTGGAATAAATCTTTTTAAGTGAAGATATGCTGAGAGAATCCTGACTGATCTTTTTTGATGTCTGAGTACCCAAGTTTTTCCTTTAAGATTTCTCAAAGCTATCACAACAAATTGTTTCCAAGTGTTACAAAGCTGCCTTTCAGTTGGTTCATATTTTGTTTTTCATGCATATGTTAAAGCATTAATGAAATCATTTTATAGAAGTCATATAAGGCAAGTGCCTCGACCCCTGCATATTTCTTCATCTTTAAAAGGTAATGTTAATAACTATAATTTTATTAATCTCTGGTGTCTGTGATTACCATAGTAACTACTGAATACATCAGGCTCCAGAGAGAACTCAGATTTAACCTCTTTGGTGCTTAATATTTCAATAGATATCTCCTAAACCTATTTTAAATGTTTGTTTAAAGAAAGAACAATATTATCACTATAATAGTTGTGAGCATACAAGCCGTTGCACACGCTTGTGGGCTCACAGAGCTAGCCCGCGACCCTCGCAAAATTTACGAGGGTCGCAGTTGCTGGCAAGGAGCGCCAAAGCGCTCCTTGCCAGCAACTGCGACCCTCGCAAAATTTACGAGGGTCGCAGTTGCTGGCAAGGAGCGCCAAAGCGAGATAAAAAATGGCCAACGAACAAAACGAAAACGAGGCTAAAGGTCCCTAAACACGCAAAACACTACCATAAACACGCAAAACACCACCAAACAGCTACAGATAATCCGAAAAAGCCCAGCAAACAACTACGGATATAAACTCGCACAACATAGAAAACAAATATTACAAAAAACTCGCACGACATAGAAAACGAACGATGCTACATCAGCCACATTATATACACCAAACACCCTTAGCTCACTTACAATTTCATGGCCGTCATTTTTTGACGGGCAATATTCTAGTATATTATAAACTAACAGGAATCCAACTCTTTCCTCTCCTTCCATCCCACATGAAATCCAATACTTCAAAGATCAGAGGTCTTCCCTAAACAGTATATCAGAGTCACTTTTTTATTGTTTGTACAAATTTTAATTCATCTTAAAAATGTGTAAAATCATCATTTAAAACAATATCCTAAAGGATGGAAGATATTTTAAAATTGGCACTGTGGACTCTATATGCACAATGCTGTGTAAGGGCTGTAGTGCAGCAACAATTGCAGGCACTAAGATTTTGTAGATATCTAGTTCAAACTTCACTTCTTCACAAACAGGTAATAAATACCATGGGCCTCATTCTATTATCGGCCGTAAATCGGCCGTAAGGCTGCGATTCCTTGCGGGGGTTCTGTTACCTTGCAATTCTATTATACGGCCCCGCAAGGATCTCCCCTTACGGCCGGCCGCATATCTTGGAACCGGCCGTAAGCTCCCAAATTTTTAAAGTCAAATATAAATTGAAGACAGCACTGTAAATCTTTGTAAATGCTAGGGATCATATTGAGGGACATGAGGATTAATAGTAACCCCCTCTCAAGCTTGCACATCAGCCCAAATCCGAGTTTACATTAACTGTTTATTTTCCGGCCGCAGCGTGGGCGGGTCTGAGGTGCTCCAAGCCCTCTGGACTTTTTCCATGGATATTTGACATATTTAATAAAAAAATGTTTTTACGGATTTGAGTATAGGGGAATGTTGTGCTATTTTTGCTAACACCTACAATCTCTTTATAGTCTCCTCAGAGTGCAGGATGGCTATATTATGTGCTTAAATGTGTGCCTGCGGGACCTTTTTGCTGAAAGTAAGCTGCGGCTCGGTTTTAGCCTTGCAGAGAGGGTTCCCGGAGCAATAGAATAGCAACCGGGATTTTCTTGCTGCCGAAACTCTTGCGGCCGTTTTAGATCAAAGGCTTTCCTCCGGCGCGTGCGGCCGCAAGGGATAACAAGGCACCGGCCGCAAGCCTGCCGGAATCCCCGGCCGGAGGGGAATAGAATAGCAGAATAGCTTGCGGCCGGTCCTTGCGGCCCCGCAGTGCCTACGGCCGATAATAGAATGAGGCCCTATGTCAGCAACAAATATGGCCTCAACACCCATGCTACAAATACTGTCAAAATACTACCAACAAGTATGGTTGCTGCAACCTCATCATACAAACAGTAAAAGAGGACCTGCCTCCTTCATAAAAATAACTAATAATAAGACTGCAGCATTTTGGATTAAGATACATTTTATTCTTGATTTTATATATATATATATATATATATATATATTTTTTTTTTTTTTTTTTTTTTTTTTAAATTGATTAAAAATTAATTAACAACTAATTAATTAATATTTAATCTGCATATTGCAGATCAGAGGAGATCTTAAAAGGTTGAACTTGATGAACTGAAAGATTTTTTTCAACCTTAATTACTATGGCCCTCATTCAATTGCGATTTTGCCAATTGAATACGGCTCTAAATAAGAACATAATATATATTTTTTAAAGAAGTTTTTAGTTAGTGAAAACCGTGCTTTTGGATAGATGCTTAATAACTAAAAACTTCTTTAAAAAATATATGTGATGTGTTTATTTAGACCCCTATTCAATTGGCTAAATTGCAATTGAATGAGGGCCTATGTAACTATGTAACTATATATAATGGCTATGGAAGGAAGAGCGAGGCATTTGTGGGCACATTTGCATGTCCCAGCTCAGCTTCCCAGAATGCAGTGTAATAACTGTTTTTCTCTGAATTCTGAGCTGGAAGCAGGTTTTTTAACTTGTTCAAATTCAAATGTGAACACCGATGTACTATTTATTTACTGTACGGTGGAGGGCTTCTATCGCTCTTTTGCCCACCATATTATAAATGATTGTTGTGGTGAACTACCTACTCATAAAGTCCACAACACAGGCTGAGATCCCGCTCCATGCTGATGATAGCCAGTAAGCTCGAAACAGCTGTACATGGATTGGATACTCAGCCTGTGTTTAATCCAACCTTGGCTTTGCACTAAAGCTGTGCAATACAGCATGCATAAGCTTAAAGGAAGCCATGTTTGATAATGGCTATGGATTGAAGAGTGAGGCATTTGTGGGCACATTTGCATGTCCCAGCTTAGCTTGCCAGAATGCAGTGTAATAACTGATTTTCGCAGAATTCTGAGTTGGATGCAAGTTTTTTAACTTGTTTTAGACATTCAAATGTGAACACAGATGTACTATTTATTTATTTACTATATATATATATATATATATAGAAATAAACGTAAAATAAGAAACATTCATTAGATGGGAACATTGTCATCTTTCTTTTAATACTTTTTTAATGATTTCTAAAGTTTCTGATTCAGATTTGAATCACTAATTTGTAATGTCTGGGTATTTTAACATGCATAGCAGTGTGTATTTCTGTCAGTGCATAATGGTCACTTTCAGTCTGAATAAATGAGCCCATTTTTATTGGCTGCTCATTTTATGATTTGGCGTTTGGGTACAATATATAGAACTGCAGAATTTAACGGTGCACTGCTTCACATAATGTCATAAGCACATGCATGTGGTTTCAAGAGACGCAGATGGGCCAAGTAACTGAATGCTGGTAAACAAAATGTACGAGAGCCAGTGACAGGAGTAGTCTTTGAAGTAGACTTTGCCGATATAAATGGTACCTGGCAATAAGAACAACTCATTCCACTTATCAGTACACACATTCTAAAAGATTGAAATCTCTTGCTGTTTAAAGAATTTGCAGAGCAAAAGTAGGGATTAGCAGTTCTCTTCAAAAAGCCCTTCTCAAAGTCTCTGAAAGTTGCTACGTGATATTACACTTAAACCATTGCATAATCAAGATTTAAAGGCCCATTTTTACATTCTGCTTGTCATTCACTCTATCGGTGATGGATTTTCTGGAGGGTGTATGAATTTTTCTCATTTAAGATAATTTAAGGAGGTTATAAACACAATATGCATGAATAATTCTCATTTTATGCACAACTATGCTATAGTATTCTGGCTTTTTCCAGCAGTAGTGGAGTAATGGATAAGGCACAGTTTTAGCTGCAGAATACCATATCCACCAACAAAATCATCTTAAAGGACACAGTCATAGAGATATGTTGAGACTTGATTAATAAGGCACAGAAGGGGGACATATCCCCCCAGACTTTTCAATGTGTATATGTATGTGTGGAGAGTGTGTTGCACATTTTCAGTATATAATGAGCTGCATCCCCCCCAGTATAATTTTAGCTCCTACACCCACGATAGAGTATAGTAGTGTGCTTCTGTCACACAGGATATACTGTACGCAGTGTAATGGTTTGTGGCACTGTCGGAGCACTATCCATTCAGCACCATGGACACTTCCCAGTGCTGATGCCTACAATGAACATGCCAAAAACATCATTAAGCTGTACACACAGGAACTGCAAAAGTTAACAATACAACTTTTAAGGAACATTTGACCTACCATATATTGGTGTTATGTGACCTGGATACAAATTAGTCAATAAATAAATACATTTACAAGATAAATATGTTCAATGCTAGCATGCATACTGTCAGAATGTCTGTGTTGTAATTATATAGAAAATTATGTTATGTATAATAGCTGCAGCAAGAGAATCTCTATCTATCTATCTATCTATCTATCTATCTCTCTCTCTCTCTCTCTCTCTCTATCTATCTATCTATCTATCCACCAACCTATCTATCTATCTATCTATCTATCTATCTATCTATCTATCTATCTATCTGTCTGTCTGTCTATCTATTTATCTAACTTTTTATCTATCTACCTTTTTATTTATCATCTATCTATCTTTTTATCTATCTATCTGTCTTTTTATCTATCTATCTTTTTATCTATCTATATATCTTTTTATTTATCATCTATCTATCTTTTTATCTATCTATCTGTCTGTCTGTCTATCTATTTATCTAACTTTTTATCTATCTATCTTTTTATTTATCATCTATCTATCTTTTTATCTATCTATCTGTCTTTTTATCTATCTATCTATCTATCTATCTATCTATCTATATGTCTTTTTATTTACCATCTATCTATCTTTTTATCTATCTATCTATCTTTTTATCTATCTATCTATCTATCTTTTTATCTATCTATCTATCTATCTATCTATCTATCTATCTATCTATCTATCTATCTATCTATCTATCTATCTATCTATCTATCTATCTGTCTGTCTGTCTGTCTGTCTATCTGTCTATCTATCTAACTAACTTTTTATCTATCTATCTATCTATCTAACTTTTTATATATCTATCTATCTATCTATCTATCTAATAGAGAATGTGATGTTTTTTTCTCAAACTACAGTGGTCAATTAACATCCATAAACAGCCAAAACAGATGTATTAAGAAACTATAAGACATGCAAGCCAGTAATGGGCCAGTAAATGGATGGCTCTGGTGCAAAAAGAATGTGGGCCCTCCTTACAATGTCTCCATACAAGGTACAGTATGTGCTGGTAACAAAAAGTAAAAATCATGCAAATAGTCAGATCACCTTTTTATAAAAATAAGAATCTGCCTATATCCTTTCATAAATTAAGTATCCTCCTTTACTCCAGGCCACTGCGTGTTGTGGAGGGCCTTCCCTCACTTTTGGGCCCTGGTGCATTAATGAAAAACATTTGTGTAAATTAATAAATATTACAAAAAATATAACAAATATAAAAATAATGTCATCATGTTCAGTGTTTTTTGAAATATAATAATTGTATGCACTATTGCAAGGTCAGGAAAGTGTTACACAACATAATGGCTGTATCCTTACAGTGTACCTTTTCCTGGAAAATTAATGAACACCATTGTTGCAGCCTGCATTGTGTTATGAAGGATGCCATAACAAAGAGGCAGACCCTGATCTTCTATGAAACTGAGTGATTTCTCTAGGGCTCACAGAGCTGACCCGTTTCTCCCATGATAACACAGGAACAAAACACTTTAGCAGAGTTTCCATTTGTCACTCAGTTGGATGTTCTCATTGTCCCATAAATCTCTCCAGACAAGTTATTAAAACTTATCTAAAGGTACATTATATTTAACTCAGCAGTTGTTTTAAATATATGGACTCAAAACCAACACTGTTTGTCCTCAAATAGATTAAACTACCTAATATAAATAGCCACATTCTCATGTAATACTCTTTTATAGTCCTTGTATATGTAATAAAGGGATGTTGAACACATTTTGTTTGTGCATTTCTAAGAGCATGTTTTAAATATTACCAAAGTAGTTTTTTGCATAAAATAGTAAATAGACTCTTTAGTTGTTTTTATTTTGTTATGTATAAAGGGTTTAATTAGATTACTTAATTAAATGTATCCTCCTCAATATAAATGTCATTTAAAACTTACACTTTCTTGCTTCTAAGAAACCCCAATGTAATAGATTCTCAATTTCTGGAACCTCCATCTGTCTTCGTATAGGGAGCCATGTTACACAGCTTTTTCTTAAGCCCACTCCCACAATATTTTACTATCAGCTTGCTAACAGCATTACACTGAGAGCGTGAAGACCTTCGCCTGTGGGCATGGCCATAGGTTGCAGCGGTGCAAGATGTCAGGATGGGAGGGGTAGATTCCAGAAGGTAAGACTGTTATTCTGGTGGCTTCTTAGAAGTAAGTAAACTTCCTTAAAACTTATATGAAATGCACAGAACATACTGTAGTATATGGGTCTTCTTGGCAGACAAATATAACTCATATAGGTATATTACTGCTCATGGCAATTAAATATTTGAATAAGTTTACTGTGCTCTGAAAGCATCATGGGGGGGCACACTGTGACACATTTACAATTACCTTCCTTCAGATGCAGAGCACCAAAGAAAACATTCTTTCCATGTCTCATTAATTGAGAATAGGGTGTATTTATCGAATGTGGTAAAGGTATTATTACCACAATAGTAATTATCTAGGGATCCAAACAAAACATAAAAAGCAGAGTTATTAAATCAATGAAGGCCCATATTTATAGTATGATCTATTGAAGAACGTTTCCTTGAAAGGCCTCTAAAAAGTAAATAAATAAATACAAGCTTTATTTCATTAAATATTTGATTAAAATATGTGTCAGCCATTTTTGTTCTTCCTGATTTTTTTTACCAGAAAGGAGATGTAGAATGCAGATAAGATGTGGCTGGTTAATAGATAGATAACTCTGTGTCCACAATAGCAATTACAACAAAATTAAATGGATCAAAAAAAAAATGCAACTTATAATGGGACCACACTTCAGGTGACCTCCCCCGGTAAGAAAATGAAACAATAGCAACCCAGTTAATAAAAGGTATCAAATAATTTAATAGAATAGTTAATAATTTAAATTATATGTTTACTTGGTAAAACACATTACCAATTATCAAGATTATTTCTTCAATAGAACCTAGTGTAAATGCTATGTCAGAAACTACAAAAATAAAAAATAAACAGAGGGAGCAATTGTATACCATAAACTTAACTAATTTCTAGTAAGTAGCCTTTTTATCAGATTAATGTTATGAGTTAGCAACCAGCCCAATGGCTTATGTGTAAGAGATAGATAACATGGGAATGTTGATGAGGAGTAAGTGGGGATAGGATGAGAGTAAAGGGAAATTGCTGGAAATGTTATAGGGACAATGGAGCAGTAAGAGGGATAAGGAGGAAGAGGGGGAAGGAGGGAGTGGTATTGAAAAAGACAGAAGAACGAGAGCAGGGATCTGAGTGAGGGGAAGGGAAAATCCAGTGAGAGGGGGGGGGGGAATAAAAACAAATCAGATTGTAAAGGGGAGACAATTAGCCAAGGGAAGGGTGATAGAAATATATGGCAGAAAAGTAAGTTATGATTATGATAAATCAATGTGTGTAGTATTTGGCTACTGTCCTTTGAGCTCCTGACACCTTTGGCCATGCTTTTGTTGGCCTTTTGAAAAATCTGTCCCCATTTCACAGGCTCTGTGAAACTTGGTGAATCTGGATTATTGTGATGTTACACATGGATATGAGAGAGTTATCATTGTACAGTTATTATTCTTGATGTTATGGTCAGTAATGATGATGATAATAATATTAATAATAATAATAATAATAGCCTTTATTTAAATAAAAGCTATTATTATTATTATTATTATTATTATTATTATATAGTTTTAACTATATAAATAAAGGCACCTCCATGTTTCACCAAGTAAACAAATAATTTAAGTTATTACCTAAATAAATAAAGGCTAATATTTTTATTATTTTTTTTTAACAATATAAATAAAGGCACTTCCATGTAAAAGAGTGAGCATAAAAATACCATGGGAAAACTAAATATAAAGTATATAAAAATACAAAAATAATACAATAAGGTAAGCCATAAGCCAATCTGTTGCAAAAAAATGTACTCCAAAGAGGTTACAATCTAGAGATAACCAAGTTCCTTGTCGTGCTCAGCAGTTGCACCTACCCAAGGAGAAGCACCTCTGGCTGAGACAGAGCAGTGAATATTTAAGTAATGCATAATAAGTCTGTTACAGATGACTAAGTAACAATAGGATAAAAATATAAGAAGTTCAATATGTCTAGATTTATTTAAAGGGTGTCTAAAAACATGACAAGCGTGGGAAAAAATGTCAAAATCTCATGCATGATGGTGCTTTCTATACAGGTAACATTTCTTTCTTATTTTCCACTAAAATAGCAAATACACAATCATTTTATAAATATCCATCTATATTAAGAGAGATACCTACTTTCTAAAATCTATATTATTGTTCCTAGTCTGAGCTAGTTTCTGGTATTTATGACATACAAGCGATGAAAAGTCAATATTTTTAATAAAATGCACCCCCCCATACAACGGTTTGCGAAATTACTGGACAAATAAACCAATGGAAGAATTATTTACAATAAATTAAGTCATTAGCTATCAATTTATTCTTCTCCATTGACATATTTTATTATGCTATGCTTTAACCTGGATTTAAGAGTTCAGCTAAGCAATTACTGGAAGTGTTGCTGTTTATATTTGACACCATAATTGCATTTTAGGTTAAGTACTTCCAGGAGAGCTATGAATGGCTAAAACGCCATGTGTGTTTATTGTTAGTAACCAATGCTGGGTCAAATCTCAGCTAGAAGAGTGAGAAGTATCGTGTCTGTGCACAGCAGTGTTTTATTGTTTGGTTGTGTAAGAATTATGATGTATAGGGGTATATTTACCAAACAAGGATACAAATGCTAATAAAGGGGCAATAAACTGGGTTCAAACATAAAATATCTCCACTTTCCATGTTTTCAGTGGGACCTATTTATCAAACACTGTTTGATAAATAGATCCTATAAAAACATAGGAAATGAGAATACTTAGCTTCACTTGTTATCCCAATGTAATAAATATCCCTCATAGATTCATTGTAAGAATATGTAGAAATAAATTCAGATTTTTTTCTCCAAAGAAATTGGATGAAAACTATAATCCCAAATATTATATTATTAATTTTAAGAGACTATGTTTTAAGCATTACACTAGTTAGGCCAAACTGTCTCGAACATACTCCTTTTCATATTTTTTTGTGTTGCTTTGGTGCTCTTAATAGAGATTATTTGTATCCAAAACTTTATACAACACTTTTTAATGGGCAATCATGCTCTTTTAGTATTTGAAACCATGGGTGTAGGAACTGAGGGGGACGAGGGGGGCAAATTACCCCACAGATTTTTCAGTGTGTATAGAGAAGCATTTGTGTGTTATTGTTATACTATATGCGGTATCCCCTCCAGATTTTCTTTGGCCCTTTAATTGTGACACATAGGCAGAGCAAGTAGAGTCGGTTATTATTCTTTTATTCTCACATTTTATTTGTGTATGGTCTTTCAGTCTCTTTCAATTCCATTAACTATTTACAATATTATATACACACTATTCTAATTGCTGCTACAAATAGATTAACTTGTTCCATATGTGTTCAGTATATCCAAAATAGGTATAGCATATAATAATATAACAGAGTATATATTACCCATTACAACATATTAATACAGCAAAACAATGGCTTTACAAACCATGGCATAATGTATACAACAACATCCATTGTCACAAAGCACTAGCAATGTCATAATTCAATTAGCACATTTCTTGTTCATCCATACCATTTTGCACCCAATATAGAGACTCTATATTCATATTTTCTATCATGCATTTTAAAGACTGTTTTATATATGTTTTTTTATGACAACAATTAAATGAGCTGTCTATAGTGTAGAAAACTTACATGAAAGGGAAACCTTACTGTTCTGACCATTTAAATTATACAGGGCTTGGAAAGCAGGTGTGTTTATAAGGCTGTGATATATTACCATCCTTTTAATTTTACAAAGTCGCTTACTGAGAGCTGGTTAAAAAGTCCTTTTTGTGCCTTTTTCAGTTTACATATCAGGTACATCAGAAAACCAACTCTGTTTTGCCTTAATGTTACATTTCTTAATATAATTTGTTGTCACTAATAAGTAAAAAAATGTTTTAAAGCATGATAGAAAATGTGGAATAACTGTGTCTCTTTAAATTAATAGCATTTTTAGGTAACTGATAGCAGTGTTATTTCATTTTTTTTTTCTAGCAGCTAAATACATGATGCGGGTATTTTGAGATCACATAATATGGCTTCTTAGGACCAAACTGTGAATATCCTTCTTTTAATATCAGATCAACAGCTTGGTAAGGGGCAGGCTACGTCCTATATATAGGTAAAGTGTGCTTATGTTAAGAACACCCTATATTTAATACTGTTATGAATTAATAATAGAACATACTTTTAAACACACTATGCTTTTAGATGACACAATGACCTATAAAGGATTATTTATTACTATCTTTTATAATTTCAACATTAACCACTTTAAAACTAAATGGGAATTTTTGAGTACACCTACAAGTCTGAGTCAGACCAGAAGAAATGTTTTCCCGCAGAATGTATCTTTATACATTGTTTCCATTGCAGATAAGGATTCTGGGTAGTATAGTGCACTGTCCTTGAGACCAGTGTAGAAGTACAGTTCTAGAAACCTCGTAGACAGAGTAAGGGGAGAAACCATGTATTGATAAGTCATCTTTGACTTTAAACATTATTAATCTATTATAGGCTGAAATAACACTGCCATAAGCTCCCTAACTTCCTAAACAAAGCTGCAAATTGCACATCTCAAGCTGACTTTCCTGGTAAAATAAAACAATGAGATTAATCACGTAAATCTGATATTCCAATGTTTCGGGTATAATTTACAAGCCACCATCAAGTTAACTCAACTCAATAAAAAAATAAAAGTGTAATCTATTTATTTAGTGTCACCAGCAATCAAGTATTTTCACCGGTGGCCAATGAATAATCAATAAAGAGCAATCAATGTTAATTACACTAGGTACAGTTTGCAAACTGTGTTCCTACCTTGTTTTAGGGGAGGTTGTAAGCCACTCTTCATGCTTTTCAAATGTTATTAAATAAGCTGCAATTTCCTGAAAGATAAAATATAGACATAAAAGCGTTACAAGGTGCACATAGTTATCTTATGTAAAAATTAACCTTGGAGATGAAACAGACATTGTAATAGTTGACGGCCCTTTGAAATAACCAGACGAGAACACGGAGTACACAGAAGCCAGTGTAGAGTGGCAGGTCATAGCTTGCCGTGGCTCATTGACTTGGATTATGCTGAGTTAGACCTTCTGCCTCCTATTTGGCAGATATTTCTATGTGTTTGTCAGTGATATATTTTTTGACAATCTGGTGAACGTTAATGTTGTTCTTATGTGTGCCGCAGCATTCAAGTGCAGCGCCAATGATCCTGCAAAGTATTTAAATGTGCAACCTTTCAAAGTTAACTTAAGAAAATGCTGAAGACGAATTTATTGTTGAAAGTTGTTTTTGTTTACGAAAGTAATAGAAAAGTTTTTTTCTTAACAAAAATACTGACGGTACAAATGGGAAGTACCCTGACACTCAATACAATTACATTGTCATTGAGGAGGAGTGGGACTAATTTGAATAACATATTTTTTTTAATTATTCACATTAAATTACAACATTCCATTGCAAATTCTAGTTTAAATATTTAGTCATCATAGAGTATCTTTAGTGTCAAACTAGGATTGTCTTTGTCAGCTTATACAATGGATTGTTGCAAATTCTAATGTGAATGAATTGGTATTTTGGTATTTTTTCCATTTGAACTAAGCGCAGTCCTCCCCCTGTCATATTGCAGTGATACCTTTCTGTATTTTGTACTTTTTTACATGGTTACGTACAATAGTGTGATATCGTACTACAAAAAAACAGGGAGATTAAACTAATCAGTACATGAAAGCAAATAATCGGACTGTAAGTAAGCAGTGTATATATGTAATACTGTTAATACCACAAAGGGAAAGTGTATGCCACAGATCCAAATGTTTCACTGAAAACCTCTTCCATAAAAGTGTACCTGGCTAGTTTAAATACTGACATTTACATAATTTGAAACATTTTTCCTTTGTGTGGTGCACTTTTATGTTTTCAGCAAGGCCTCAATGGCAGTGATAGACAGACTATTTCACTGAAAAAACAACATATATGACATCTGGGGGATCTTCCAAGCATCTCACCTCATTCCTTGATTTACTATGCACTGTTTCCTAAGACCTTTTTGCCTCGTCTGAGATGAGAAAATTCTTAGTATTTATGCTGGGATGGGGATTAAGAGGTAATAATGAAAGATTTGTTTTGTGGGCCAAGAGAGAGTGATTTGTTAATTTCGGTGGAGAAAACAGATTATGAAATTCTGAAAATGAAGATGCTTTCCAACTAGTGAGAATGAATGATACTACGGTGGAAGCCGCGTATGGATGCCTGCGCCCAAGAGCCACTTGCTACATAGGTTTTATTTAACCCTACTGAACAGTCATACATTTTGGCATAAGTGCTGATGACTGTGAAGACTTTTTGAATGTCATCTACACTGATTATTTTCTTCTCTTGTCTTTTGCATATCTAAACTTGGTAATGGGCAAAATAAATATGCATAGTCTTTACATTTATAACTTAATTAGCTCTTTTTGTCTACTTTATTACAAGGGTATGTCTATGTAGACTAATGACCTTACAGATCTAGCAATAGCACTGGTAGTTTTAGCTGCAGCATTCTCTATGTCTCCTTCCAGCTCAGTAATTTAATCAGCAGAAACCAAAATTGTAATTTTCATTGAAACATAATAGCATATAAACGGTAATAAATTAGATACTTTGATCCTTTTTTTTACATTCTACGTTTCCCTATTTTCCAGTGTTATTCTTCAAAATATGATATTTTCATTATATAGCTGCAATGATTCTTTAGTCTTGAGAGATAATATGGTTACACCAAAGAAAAGTTTAACTTTGTGATAATTGTAGTGGGTGCTAGAGAACTAACTGAAAATATAACGTCTTCAGTGAGGTTTATAGTTTTCAAAAATCCTAAGCTTTCTTATTTCAAAAGTACCTGGAGTATATTTATAGGATAAGTATAAAGTATTTACATTCAAGATCTTAAAATTAAATATACTTCAGTGCCTCCAAATGTCTCAAATACACATGGGAACATTGGTTAATACAAACAGTAAAATATAAAATATATTCTGTTATTAGATGGCATTTGTGATTCAAACATGTCAGTGGGAGTTTTCAATGATAATGAAAATTAACCTAATTTATATAATTTCACACCACAGTCCAATGCTTAGTGTTGTCAACCTCAGGCTAAATATAAAATATACAAATATGAAGTAACCATCTGTAAATGAAGATATGTTTGAATAAACACTAGCAAGGTAACATTTTCCATAAAGGGTGTGCTGTAACTAAAATATACATATGTAAGCTCCAGCTCGCATTAAAACAGATAGAAGGAATATGGCATGGCAGGTGGTGTCTGAAATTCAATTATGTTACACAAAAGAAGACAATTAAAGATATATATATATATATATATATATATATATATATATATATATACACACATCATTCTTTTGTAAATATTTTTATGAGCATTGTTAATAAGTTACCTACCTCCTCTAAAATACAAACCATATAATGTGGAATTTGTCCCCCCATCCACTCGGTTCTGATGCCCCTGATTTAAAGCTTCAAATAATTTATTGGGTGTTTTGTTATATAATTAAGAAAAATATAAGTCCTAGTGCTATGACAAACAGTCTTTTTGGGATTCGAGATGAGCTTTATTGCGAGGCCCGTACCTGACTGGCTTGACGGGGCTGCAATGAGTCCCGAAGGCTGAAGGCGCTCATTGCTGGGCTCGGTGCTCATCACGAGGCCCGTACATGACTGGCTTGATGGGGCTGCAATGAGCGCCGAAGGTCGAAGGTGCTCATTGCTGTGCTCGTACGTGACTGGCTTGTTTGGGGGAGAGGGTCAAAACGGCTACAGGCTTCAAATAATAGTTACAGTCTTCAAATAAATTATGGATTTATCGGCCATCATTTTTTTCAAGCCTGTAACTTTAGCTGCTAAAAAAGGCCAATTGATTAAAAAATACTTTACAACCTCAAACACAGCACAGGGGTAGAGGCAGGGTGCCTGAAAGTGAGATTGCAAGCTAATTTGATATTTAATTGGAAGGTTTGAAAACGGCTAAGCGAAGAAAAAAAATGGCGGACGTAATTTTTTCAAGCCTGTAAATCATAAACACTTTTTGGCTTAGGGTAAATAAACAATTTCCCAAGCCCGCAAATGGTTTCACACCCATAGAGCACAGAGGAGGGAGAGGGGGGAGGAGGGTGGAAAGAGACACAGGGGAGGGAGTGGGGGGGAAAGAGACACAGGGTTGCGAGAGGGGGGGAAGAGAAACAGAGGAGGGAGATAAGGGTGAAAAAAACAGGGGAGGGGGCAAAGAGACATGGGAGGGAGAGAGTGGGAAGAGGCTTGCAGTGAGCGACGAAGGCACTCATTGCAGAGCTTGTGATGAGTGCAAATGGCGCTCATCACAGGGCTTGGGATGAGCACCAAAGGTGCTCATTGCGAGGCCCGAATGTTGCGGGTTGGCCGACACTTAGCAAATACATTTTTAAGTGCTTGGGGCATTGTCCGTTCTATATGCAAATACCCTTTTACCATAATGCAATTTTCCCCACATATAAATAGATTGTATGTCTATGTTACAAATTGGTTATCGTTCTGTTAAATGGACATATATTGTCATGTAATTGCTTTGAACCTTGTCTCTGTAAAGCAAATAAAGATAGATAGATAGATAGATAGATAGATAGATAGATAGATAGATAGATAGATAGATAGATAGATAGATAGATAGATAGATAGATACTTTAATTGAATACAAACTATTCTGCACTTGCTGGTGGCATTCAAAAGAACTAAATCTGAACTCAAGAGTTTTCCTCTACATTTTACATTTAGGCATTAGAATCACTCCCAGCTTTCTTACAAATAACATGTTTTACAGCCCTCACAAAAAAAGAAAAGAAAGTCAAATACACAAAAAGTGTGTGTGAGTATATGTCTATAATATCCTCTTACAAAGCATGGGCAGGGTATATGCATTGCTATATGCTTTGTATACATCCGGTGCCAGAGGCTCAGAGTGATAACAAGGCTAGCCTAAGGTCACAGAGATGCTGCTACATGCCCAGTGCCATTGTTCTTCTGAGGGAGAATTTATAGATTGTACCACTGCCTTTCCTCTATCATGTTTATTTTTGAATGCATACTGAATGTCAAGACACAAAGGAACAAATCTAAAAAAAGCAAAGTAAAGCTTGTTTTGACAGACTGCACAGGTTTTTTTTTTGTTGCTTCTACCTGCTTTTTATATTTGATACACATTGTTAGCCCAGCAACCTTGGCTACGTCAGACCTTGCAAATTGCTTTGAAGCTTGTAAAGGAATAAAAAATAGTGCAGGAAGAAGCAGAATCCGATACAGCCAACTATAGTACAGGATACTCTTAAGATGAGCACTGTGGATAACACTGAGATTGTGCAATGTGCCTCATTGATGTCCATGAGCAAAGCGTCTTGATTTATTGTAAAAAAAAACAATGGTCCAAGTAGGACTGACGTGTGGGCAAACTCTTGGTGTTGTCAAATCATAGTGCACAGATCTTATTTGGTTCACCAGCATTTCACCATTTAGTACATCTGGCCCATTGCTACTGTACTTTAGAAATAACTTCACATGTTTGAGTAACACATAATAGCTAACAATATTAGTATCTATGTAAGCATGAGATAAATGTATTGTAGAGAAGATCTACATTTTAAAAGACTCTTCTAATGTTAACCTTCCCGAGCATGAAATGATGGTTACAGGTAATGAAGGGAGGAACTGTCTGCTTCTAGCATGCATGCGGGAGGTTCCAATAAAGCCACAAATACACTCTCTACACAGCTTTCCCCTCGGGCTACCGACCACAAAGTAGTGCTCTAGATGTCCGATAAGGAAGCCCACACACATTATTATTATCGTTTATTTGTAACGCGCCATCATATTCCGTAGTGCATTACATGCGTTGTGATCAAGGCAAAACAATATTAACACATTACAAAGATGGAGGTCCCTGTCCAGAGACCATAGTGCCTTCCAGAAAGCACCATGCAAGACTTACAATCTAAAGCAGACATTGATAAAATAAAGATTTGTTCTAAAAATGTTTTAATGCTCATGGCTCACATAGTTGGTAATATTGGTAGCTGGTTATGTTTCACAAATCTTTGACATTTTCCGACACTACAGTGGCCCTTTAAATGGATCCCAGTTCATCTTAACTCATATGTTCTACAAGTATTCCTTCTACAACTAGCAATTAAAAATATATTGTGTCCTATAATTGCTGGGTTAGCTTTGTTGCCAAATGCATATCCCCTACAAATCTCTCAAGACTCTAACACGGAGATAAAACAAGGTCCCTCCAACAAGAAATGAGCGATGTGTTAACCTTTTTTTTCCCCATTCTCTGATAACTTCATACACATTACAGTTCTGCTGAGCGCATAGCAAAGTCATCAAGCTTTCAGAAAAAATATGGACACCTGAAGGTAAATTAAATATTTATAAACACAACAACATCTTTGCAGATGGAATTACTGATTTATTAATAATTTCCATAAAAAGCCAGTGGGTGACATCCACATAAGTCATCGCTTCTGCTTTCAGGCATGATGCAGCCCATTACTTCCAGATCTAAATCGGGTGCGTCTGATTTGCTAACAGTAAATTGGCAGAGTTTGTAATTTAAATTAAAATGGTGCTGGTATATGTTTTTCATGAACTCGTAGCATAGAGAAAAAAAAAAAGAATGTGATGAATGGATGAAAAAGTAGAAGATTTCATAGAGAAGAACCAATGAACCAAAATTACAGATTGCGACAAGATGTAAATTGCACTAAACCCACACTATAATTTGCAGTTATCTCCTTGCAATCACATTAACATACTTATGAGTTGCTGGCCATATTAGAATAAAATAGTGATTTCTGTTCATTGATAATCTGGCTAATAGTCAGCTCCAGACAAATTCTGGCAGGTTTGCGATAATTAAAAACCTGAATTTGTTCCTAAACGGTGAGATAAAAAAAGTTTGGCTTAGTAGTTTATGGGCAACACAATATCAGAAAATACTAATTTAAACAACAGTGAACTTTTTTTTTGTTTAATTTGCTGAATTTGCTGACTAGAAGAAGCTGACTTAGGGTGAATTACGTTTTTGTTTTCTAAATGATTCAAATAAATGTAACTATTGGTAAATTAGTAATTAATATAAAATCCTCATAAAATGCGAAATACTGCTTATTCCCTTGTTTATCAAATTGAACCAAATAAAGATTACTAATGATTCAAATGCAGCCCAAATCTTGTCCACTGAAGCAGTCCAGCCAGAGCTGTAAATGGTCAAGTGAAGCAGGACATGAAAGGGCAGCAGCAATGCGTTCCACATTGTAATATGTCTGTCTCGGCCCTATCATGTCTCTATTGCTTCATTTGTCCCCTCTTCCTACTCTCTGATTCACAATCCTCTTTCGTTCGATTTTCCACGTTGTTTAAAGGACCACTGTGTAATGAATTATATATGTTGGAAACTGTTATGAGGACGTTTTACAGCTAGTTTTGTAATTACAAGAATAAATACATGTTGATGTATCTACTGGGCCCTGGAGGAATCCATGTTGAAATTGTATGTGTGAGAAAGAGGGGCAGTTACATTTCTGGAGAGATGTAGTTGCATCTATTGATGTAACTTCCTGCTGCAGGGGGAACATATATGGTGTCAAATTCAGTGTTATCCAATTAGCGAACAAAAGCTCTATATTCCCACCTTCCCCATGCCTCCCTCCAGTGATAGCCAAACAAATATACTCTTGTTTTTCAAGTGATGTAACAAACACAAAATGGATTCCAAAATGGATAAAATGTTTTATATCCATGGCTTACACCACTGATAAAGTTTTTAGTTTGGCAGATACTTGACAAAAAAACAAGTGTATTTTTCTTGAACTACAGCAATGTTTTGATATCTATTTCTTCCATGTTCCCTGCCTTTCCTACCTGCCTTTTTGACTCCTCCTGCACCTCTTTCTTTTTATACTCTCTGTTACATGGTACTTTCAGTCTAGGATAAGTCTGAAAATGAGTTACATCTAGACAGGGGTACAGCCTGCCCATGAAATATTCTAATGTCTTCTTTATTTTACCTCAAAACATTTCTCTTTCTTTATATCATTCTCTCAATCCACTTTCAGTATTGTTCTATGTCCTGAAAACATATATGCGATTCTCAGCATCCTTGATTTGTGTGGATGAGGAATAGTATGCTTGATAACACTGGGGTAGATTGTTTTGCCTCCATAGCAACAAATAAATACAAATTAGCACATGAAACAGCATGTTATTATTCAGAAGCTTCATACTAGCATTATAATGCTAATAGTAAACATCTCAAGAAATATTTACTGTAGAACAATCTGTCTAATACTTTCTAACACCAGTTATCAAAGCTCTTTAAAAATATTTATGAAAAAAGAAAACTTGATTTTAATTTGACGTCCATTTGAAGGTAATATGGGGCCATTTTTAGACCTGTTATCCAGCACTGATCTAGCCAGTGCAAAAATTATTATTATTTTTTTTAATTATTGTCTTAGTTAATGTGAGGATCAGATCTACCTCTTTTCTTTGATTATGTGAATTAATATTTATTTTAATTACAATTTATAAAAAATAGAAAGAGTAGCATTTATATGAACGTGTGTTCTTACACTGCTTCATATAGAAAACTTCCTTTCCCTCCATCATGATGTTATTATCTTATTTATATCATTATTATAGTCAGAGATATTGGCACACTGAGGATAATGGATACTTTTCTCAGCATGACAATTAAAACAAGAATTAGCTGGCTGCTAACACTTTGCCTTAGGCCATGAAGATCTAATCCACCCAAAGACAACACGGTATCAATACCAAATCTTATATATGTGCATATTTTTTGTCTTTATTTTGGTAGCATTTATTTAGTAATCATAAACATGTTTTTATGAAATATACCACAATTTAAATATACAGTAAATCTTCCTGAATTTATATTTGCCTAAGGAAACTCACAATAATGTCACCATATTGAAAGAGACACAGTAGTCCCACAGGGTTTTATTCATTTTAAAGAATATATTTTATACATTTTTTTTTTCACATACAAAAAAAATAAATAAATTAATTTAATAAATATAACTAAGCAACACAGAATTACCTTAATAACAGTGTGTTTGAGCCATGTTAGACTAACTAGTAAACTGAAAGATACTTGATATGTGTCATATACTTAAAGGCATATCTAAGTTTGCTGGATTATGAATGCATCTGATAGAGGATAATTGGTAGTGTATGCAAAATAAATATTTAAACACTTACATTGAAGTCAGCAAAATGTCTTGTAATTTCTGACAGTTACACATTAGGGTTCACACCCTCCAAACCCAGCCTAAATTAGCATCAAATTTAAAATTATTTGTTTTGACCAATCAGGTTAACTGAAACATTTGATTTAAACTCCTGTGTGTGCTGTAAAGCAGCCTGGGATATGTAGTGTATCACTGAAGTGCTATGTATTGCTGCTAACAGGAAGCTGCAAGGAGATTGGCTGAGCAAGCAACCACCGGTAAATAGTGGGTTAATATTGCTCCCCTGATGCTGCATGCTGATTGGGGGGATTATATGCCTGTGTTGGAGGTGTCAACATAATCATTAGAGGTATTTTTAGATATTCCTAAAAATAAAATGTTTTATCGAGATGTTCTGCTTACACATAAGCTCCTTTTTGACTAATGATTGCAGAAATGTATTAATCCATGAAACTTGGATATGCTTTTAAGAAGTCTAATATTTGTCAAGGCAGTTTAACATTCAAACTATGGTAACAAGACACAAGCTTGTAAGTATACAATCAAATGACATAAGTTTCACGTAACAGGTAAGGTTAGATAAAGGAATAAAACATGCCTAATGTTAAGGTATATTTTGTCAACACTAAGTATCACTCAGGACTAGAAAAAAATTATATTTTTGTAAATTATAAAGCATTCTTGTTTAAATGCATGATAGCACATATTTTTGGACTACATTTTCAATTTTAACACAGTGAAAAATTACCTATATTCTATAGTTTCATGCTTATTACATCTGCTACAATCTGCCTCAGTTTGAAGTGCGGAGAGTTTGATGGCGGACCGCCCCTTGGGCACATAAAACTATATTTAACTAAGGAGAGCAGTGGTTTGAAACAGACTAACATGATGTTGGGGCTCAACCAATGCTACTGTACCAAACACTGACTCAACTGTGCAGTAAATTCTGGTCAAGCTTCCAGCACAGGCTGCCAGTGAGCAGGGCTGGCATGTCCCTAGGAGAGCCTAAACTTCAGTGGTGCCAATGCTGCTCTGGTTACTGGAGCATGCTGTCTGTGTGTATTTCTGCAAGAAGTGCAGGAGTGTCAGCACTTACGCTTCACTGTATTCGTTTGTTCCGGTCTGCATTTAAAGGACCACAAAATAATTGTACAAAATGCAGTATAAATTAATTCTTAAAACGGATTTTCTTTATTGTTATTGTCTGGAAAATGTATGTAAAATACAAAGAAAGCAAGTTTTTTGAGAGAAGGTAATTGCTAAGGTTTCTTTTTTCAAACAAAGTTCTCAATATAGACAAAATAATGATGTAAATATTTAATTGGGGGCTTGCTCCTATCAGCCAATGAGCAGTAATACAGTCGTATGACTGATACTTGCCTGCCAAGGAAATCTACAGACGTATGTGTCCTCTAAGAACTTTCTGTTAGTTTCAATGAACTTTATATAGGTTTTATTTACCATCAACTAACCCACCTCTGTCTATGTACAAAGCATATTTAGGCAAGGGGGTTCTTTGTTCCAGGAGGAGGTGGTCTAATTAGTATACCTAAAAAAGAATCAGATGCACACACTAGGGGCCTGATTCAATTGCCCAATTCGTAAATTTATACATACTTAAAATCACTCTTAATATTGCTACATATTCAGCAAATATTACTCATTGGCACTAATGAATTCTTAAGTCAATAGAATGCATATAAACATTTATTTAAAAAAACACCCAAAGCTAAATTTATGAAGGCATTTGCAAGTAGCTAATTGAATAAGGCTATAGGTTAGTTGTGGCTTCATAGGCACCTGTGTAGTTCAAATACTCTATTTTGAAGAACTATATTTGAATATAATGATACTACTCCTAATTTATTAGCTTTTACATGCAACTATACTGCTGTGGAATCTACATTTTAGATTCTGCTGATTGTCTTCCTGGGGCCTCATTCAATTGCGATTTGGCCAATTGAATAGGGCTCTAAATAAGCACATAGCATATTTTTTTAAGAAGTTTTTAGTTAGTGAAAACCTTGCTTTTGGATAGATGCTTACTAACTAAAAACTTATTTAAAAAAATATGCTATGTGCTTATTTAGAGCCCTATTCAATTGGCCAAATTGCAATTGAATGAGGGCCCTGGTATGCTGAAAGCAGAGGATGCTTTGGAAATGTGGCAACTAAAATTGCAGTGCTACCTGCCAGTAATGGAAAGCTCATTAGTTTACACAGACACCCTCCTGAGAGTGTTGCAAATATGCTGCTCATAAAAAAATAGCGCTGCATATAAAACTAAAAATGTAAAGGTTAAGTTTATAACATTTTTCCTTTCTAAAAAAAATAGCCCATTATAAAGTTAAATTATTTAACGAACATATAGAAGTCTGACCGCAGTAGTCAGCTTATTACATGACTGAATATAAGCCTCACCTTGCATTTCTGCATCATTTTGCAAAAAATATAGTGCACTGTAACCAAAAAAGGGTCCGTTTCAGTCTTGATGTCTTGTAAACTTTAATCTTACGTCTTGATCAAATAAACAGCGATCTGTGCCAAGCATGATACCTGGAGCTTTTCAGCAGTTGGTATAAATCACTGGAATACGTTTTCCTTATTAAGCACTTTCTTAAATAAGATCTGCTATACAAGTCTCTAATGTCTAATATTCATAATGTGCTTATAGTGTTAATCAATAATTGTCCTACTTGTAAATGAGCATAATATGGCAGAACTCCATCTCCTCTTCACTTGGTACATAGCCTATAGCTTTAAGTACCAATTATACGATTTAATAGCAGGGACTCTCTGGACTCTGATAGTTACTATTTTCATATTTAAAACAACATTAGTTTACTCTCACTATCCAACCTGTTCACTTGGCAGGCGTAGGGTCGGCTCTAACTAAATGCTCTAGAGGCAGACCAATCAAATCATATTGTTGGCAAAAAAATACTTATTTCTCCAGATTCACTAAGCTTCACACAGCAGTTTTTGTAATGGCTTCAGTATCTATGCCCCAAGCCTCTACAAAGCGTATTGTATCTAACCCGTTTTATTGAAGGATATGGGATTGTGGCCGAAGGGTGCTGTGCCACCCGAGATTAATTATATTCATAAATAATGAGTACTTTATGATTTGCATTATTACCAGTAACCAAGCTGATTGACTTGCAACATGATGGAAGGTTTAAGGTTACTCTGTGTTGTGTAATTTACAACACACATCACACAACAACATATGTACAAAGATGCAAATATATAATGTTACTTATATGAATAAGCACTTTGCCATAAATTAGGAATTGGTACATTGCTGGGGGGCCACATGAACGCTCAGAAGCTTTCCATGTGCCCTCCTGTTCTCTAGGCGCTCATTCAATTGCAATTTGGCCAATTGAATAGGGCTCTAAATAAGCACATAATATATATTTTTTAAAGAAGTTTTTAGTTAGTGAAAACCTAGCTAGATGTTCACTAACTAAAAACTTCTTTAAAACAATATGTTCTTATTTAGAGCCCTATTTAATTGGGCAAATTGCCATTGAATGAGGGCCTAAGTGGGAGAGAAGCTGTACACAGTCTCTGTTCTTCTTCCACAATTATCATATTATTCTCTTCCTCTACACAAAACTTGCCCTCACCATCTATACTTCTATTCTCTATAACACCCCCTCTCTTTCCATATTACCATATTACGGGTTAAACACATTATGTATCCCACTGAAGTGTCATATTTATAATACACTATTGTGAAGATATTGTGCATAGTTTAAAATAAATGAAAATAGCTTTTTTTAATTACTGCATGCAATTTTGCTTTATTTGGACATTTTGAGAGGAGAGAAAGGAACTATGGCTCTAGATCTCTGTTGAGTTTTGTTGAAAACTAAGCAAAAAAGAGTAGAGCTGCTCATCTGAGAATGAACAATTCCTAAGTAGGTTTGTTCATTAGGTCTGGATACCTACTCAGATGTGGACCCTACTGATGAGGCCCAAATAAGGTTTGCTATTTATCCTGTTCAGGTAGAATTGCCTGGTATTTTGGGGCTGGATCACACTTTTGCGTGAGACCAGACTGATATAGTACAGGATATTTCTCCATGTGAATGGCACAAGTGACCCAAAAGAGGCTGCTTGATGAGTGGATGACCATGTCTATAGAACTACCTATTGAGGATTGTTTGTTCTCTGCCTGTGCACCTCTATTGTTGGTATTGAGCTTTGTTGAAAGACACTTTGAATTGTCACTTGACAATAGAAAAAAGAGAAAAGCAAGCCCCAGTCGGATAAGTGTCCCCTTCAAGCTACAGTCTGACTAGGGGCCTCATTCAATTGCGATTTGGCCAATTGAATATGGCTCTAAATAAGCACATAACATTTTTTTTAAAAAGAAGTTTTTAGTTAGTGAAAACCTTGCTTTTGGATAGATGCTTACTAACTAAAAACTTCTTTAAAAAATAAAATTTTATGTGCTTATACAGAGCCCTATTCAATTGGCCAAATTGCAATTGAATGAGGGCCTAGGAGTCCAAGGTGGAAGCCCCGATGAGACATGGACAGCCAAATAATGGCTTACATAGCTGCTAATGCTAGTGTTTTACATACTTCACAAATATGTGATGTTTCCCCCAAACTACAATAGTCTTCTAAATGGCCGTTAAAAAAAAAAAAAAACATACACCTACAAGACACCTACAGCACATTATAATTATGATCAGGCAGTGATTGGTATTGTAATGTAGAAACACTGTTTATTTTTTATTTTTTTACTCTGTGATGTTTAAATCTTTTAAATGCATGGTAAACCAATATCTGTCACCATGCCTGTTTGACAAGGTCCTCTTTAAACCTGTCAGAAGGCAAAATCTTTGCTGTATTTCACAAAGGACAAATACACCTGAGTATTCAAAGCACAGTGTGTTACCATAATAACTGCTTTTCTATTGATACAGTCCTACTGGTTGCTGTCCCTTTAAGTAGTAGACTAAAGCCTTGTTCTACCTGACAGGCTGTAGCCAGCATGCTGATAGTGCTGATCCAGAACTAAACTCACATCAATTGTATAAAACTGTATTTTTACAGCTCATGTTAGCTCTCCACAAGATGTGAGTTACACATGCTGAATGTGACAATCATTTGATTCAGCACTTTGTTGCAATGGTAAAGGTTTAGAAGAAATGTATCACTGTTCCCAACGCTTCTGTATTTGTATATTCAGAATATTCTGAGAAATAATAACCACATCACAGTGTGACAACTGCAACTACAAGCCAGTGACTTCACATAAAATACCAACAACTGATTTCCAGACACAGAGGGACGGCTGCTCAGCCATTACTCATTCCCAGACTGTGCAGACCCAAACACTGCTAGAAGCTCCTGATGCTTATATACGGTACCAGCTAGGAAGCATTAAGTGTCATAGGGGCCTCTACACAACATGCTGGGGTCCTAGTTTTGTTTTGAAACCAGTGATATCAACTGCAGGCAAAAGAACCACAAGTGTCAGAATACAATGGGAATATATGTCATTACTATGAGGTCAGTCACTCAGCTGGGGAAGGTCACACAGTATTTCCAGCTTCATGACTGAAGCAACTGACAGCAGCATTAAGAAAGCTGGACAGTCCTCAGACCACTATAGGGTTAATTAGGTATTTACATGATAAATAATTACTTGCTAACCCCACCTATGCATGTGCACAGCATAGCTTTCAGTCCTATGTTTTTTAAGACCAGTATTAAACTACTGGATGTTTAAAGGGACACTGAAAACAATTATTTTTTAATGCAATGCTTTAAACATTACCAAACTTGTGTTTTCCATATGAAAATATTAGGTAAAACCTGTTTAAACTTCATTGAAACTAACAAGAAATGCACAGGGCATCGTACGTCTGTAGATTTAATTGGCAGACAAGTATGGGTCATACATTTACATTATTGCTCCTTGGCCAAGAGGGCCAAGCTCACAGATAAGTTAAAATGTTTTAAAAGTTTTTTTTTCTGCTTTGAAAAAAGAAAATACAGGGTGGTACACCAACAAATACCCCTTACATATTTACAGTATAGTGTTTCTGTCACTGTGCATTTACCCATCTATGTGCCCTTTATGGTATATTACTGTTACCATATCTATCTATCTATCTATCTATCTATCTCTCTCTCTCTCTCTCTCTCTCTCTCTCTGTTTATCTATCCGTCTATCTATCTGTCTATCTATCTATCTATCTATCTCTCTCTCTCTCTCTCTCTCTCTCTCTGTTTATCTATCCGTCTGTCTATCTATCTGTCTGTCTGTCTATCTGCCTGTATATCTATCTATCTATCTATCTATCTATCTATCTATCTATCTATCTCTCTCTCTCTCTCTCTCTCTCTCTCTCTCTGTTTATCTATCCGTCTGTCTATCTATCTATCTATCTATCTATCTATCTATCTATCTATCTATCTATCTCTCTCTCTCTCTCTCTCTCTCTGTTTATCTATCCGTCTGTCTATCTATCTGTCTGTCTGTCTATCTGCCTGTATATCTATCTATCTATCTCTCTGTCTATCTATCTCTCTGTTTATCTATCTATCTACATACATCACTACCAACTATAAATATACTAGTGAATTGCCCATCAAAAAATGACGGCAATAGAAATGTAAGTCAAGGAATGGTGTTTGGCACACAAATTAAGTGTTTTGGTTGTGTGAGTACTTTTTGCGCTGATTGCAAGCCTCGTGGTGAGCGCCTTTGGTTTTGTATATATGTATGCTTTAATGATAATTATTAATAAATAAATGAAATGATAAATTAATATATATTACCTATTTGTAATTAATATATGCAGGAAGCATTGTGCTAAGGAGCTGACAATCTGTTTTGATGTTCCTGCAGCATACAATGTAGATTTGCACTGTTGTTGAGCTGAGGTGTAAGTGTGAGCAATGTGTGCAGTCTGTAGTGTAAATAGGCAGCGTGCGCGAGGGGAAGCCGTTAGTGTAGCTGTGTACTTCCGCATTCTGTAAGTTAGTGTTGTAAAATGGCAGCGAATGTTTAAGTGGTACACGGGTGTGGATGATTTAGCGTTCTTGGTAATAGTGTATTGTGTACCTCGTACGGCTTTTTGTAAAAGTCGTATGCGCTTGGTGGTGTTTTGTGGCTTTAGATATCGTGTGTCCTCGTTTTCTGTTTTTTTCGGCTACCATTTGTTATCTCTCTTAGGGGATTTTCGAGTGTCTAAACTCTGGAAATTGGAGTTAAATTAAAGTGTAAGATGACTTGCAGACTACCTGGGTGTCCCCCCTTGCTGTGTGTGATGGTTTTATTTTATTTTTGTTTGTATTTAGTGTGGTTTTCGTGTTTTTCTTTGTGCGCGGTTCAGCCGTAAAGTTCCGTATTGTTTGCAGATCGTATTTTTTTTTATGCAAGTCGCGGTTTCCTTTTGTAAGTGTTACGTAAGTGTAAGTGTTATTTTTTTTCCTGCAATTTTTTCAGAGTGCTACGGGTCTCGCAGTGTGAATTATTTGAGTTTTGTGTTCATGTGTAGTCCTGCGGGTCATAGGTATGATGGTAAAGTGCTACAGGGTCGTAGGGATGAGCGCCTACAGCGCTCATCTCCACCAGCGCAAGGAGCGGCTTCAGCGCTCCTTGCCTGGCTGCAACCGCGGCCCTCGCTTTGCGAGGTCCGCAATTGCTGCAGGCTCACTTTGCCAGACCGCAGTTTCCCCGTTGCGTTACCAATGGATTTTGGCAAGCCCGGCTGCTGACAACTATATCTGTGATCTCATGTCATTTACATTGACCTTCCTACAGCACCCAAGTTTCAATTGGTGGATTATTAACATTTTTAATAATAAATACATAAGTTTGTGTGGGGTTCCTCAGGAGGTCATTGCCCATGGGCATCTCAGAAAGAATATATTGCCCTGAGTGCCGCTAAAAATTCTGGGTAGTGACATACAGATGAGGCCCCAAACATTTTTACTCTGGCTTTTTTTAGCTTTCAAATATTTTCCTTTTGCTTGCAGTCATCACAAAAATGACAAATTACACCATTTTACTCTACACAGTTTCTGTACATAAAATTGATTTTTGCAAGCCATATTTACCTTAAAGCTATCCTTTAAATTTGTCTTTATTTTATATAATCCAGGATTTAAGCTTTTTTTGTGCAAAAGTAGCATACATTGACGTTACTTATAACCGCCATTTATATGCTCTAAAGATCCAGGAGGTCAGTAGTATAACAGAAGAAAGTACAATTTGTAAGCACTCATTGCTGATATGAGTATGGAGCATTACACAAGTGTATTGCTTTATATCCATCTGTTTTCATCCCCAAGCTAGATAATTTCTAATAAAGTAAAATTATCCAGTGGCAACAAGAGCAGAAAAGAAATGTGGGCAACGTTCAAAGAGGTTGGTTAAAAGGTGATCTTGGCCGATACAATAAATATTTGCTAAATCTCATGTGCCCTTATATATTCCTGTTGTCCTGTACAATATATAAAGTTCTGTGTAACTCAGAAGACAAGGAAGCTTTAATATATTAAGTTGGAATTTTCTCGCCTGCAAAGTGAAATATTTCCAAGCCCTATGTTATTTTTTACTGCAAATTCAAAATGTAAAGTGGTCTTTTTAGCTTAAAGGGACATAACAAAGGCCCCAGTTATTGCAGAAATGACAAGTACACAAATAAATATAATTACAATGTGTTGTGTTAATAGAGCTTATAATTTTTAAGAATAAGTTGCATGTAAAGATCCTTCCTTTTCCTTATGACTTGATCTCATGTTCTCTAAAAGTGGGGGGTATGAATTCATTACATAAAATAAGGCCATTAGTAGAGTGGGCAATATTTTCAGGAAATATATGCTTAAATACCCACCATTCATGCTCAATTATCTAACACTTATATGTATATTTAGCATTTTTGCAATACCTGAGATCTGCGGACTTGCTCTCTTGCCTCCCGAATTTGAGCAATGTAGACCAGCTCAGGGGAATTATTGCTCAGCTCCGGCAACATAAAAAAAATAACCCTTAACAAATCTATCTGTCCAGCCTTGGAATGCTGGTATCAGCTAACAGGTCAATTATTGGTTAACTGGTCAGTGCAGTCCCAAGTCCAGAGAATCAATCGCTGCCTTCCCCCTAGACAATCGCAATACACTTTGGTCCTCATTCAAATGCCATTTGGCCAATTGAATAGGGCTCTAAATAAGCACATAGAATATTTTTTTAAAGAAGTTTTTAGTTAGTAAACATCTTTCCAAAAGCAAGGTTTTCACTAACTAAAAAATTATTTAAAAAAAATATGTTATGTGCTTATTTAGAGCACTATTCAATTGGCCAAATCGCTATTGAATGAGAGCCTTTGTATGTAAACAGATTTTAAACTTGAGATGGTAAATGGTACTTTAATAAAATGTAGTCATTTAATGCAAATCAATATTTAACTATGTTATACTGTTACCTTTTTATGTTTTTATATTATTATTTATTTATATTTATCTGTAAAAATAAAATAATAATAAAATATAAATTTAAAAAAACTATTACATTAAAAAAACAAGTGAAAACAATGGAAAGGGCAAGTTCCTCCTATATTTATTTAAAAAATATTAATTTAGTTGACCTGCTGCCAACAAGTATTTAATATTTAGTTTTAAAAATATTTAGTTAATTTCTTTAAAGGGACTCTGGCACCGCAAAATCATATTTATTTTAGGTATTTTTTGAAAGAGCATGAAAAACTGACTATACATTGTATTAGATATTTTTTCTAAAGAGAATCATGCCTGAAAAATCCAGTGCTGCATTTTTATGCAAATTAGCTACTTCTGAACACCAATTTGAATCACAACTGTTTTCCTGTCCCCGTGGTAGATAAAACGATCATCCCAGTTGTTGTCATTCAGTTAGAACCCGTCTCCACCCTTATCAAGTACAGTACCCTGAGCAATGAATTAGCATATTGAACGGCACTTTATCTCCAAAAACGATATTACTCAGCAGGGGAATTATTATTATTTTTTCTGTAGTTTAGGGGCCCTCTAGGGCGCCCTCACCGCAACCCATCCCATGACTGGCCCTCCTGGGCCTCATTAGCTCCACACCACCCATGGCCAGAAATTGGTGGGGAAGTGTATCAGGGAATAGAAGAGAAAGTAAAGTAAATGGGGGTGAGTTCTGTGAGGTGGAACAAATGAGATGGGCATTAGATTGTAAGTTTGGGAGTTTTCAATCTTATAAGGTGTTTTAGTGCACGCTCTACGCACACTAGATTCTAACCTCAAAGGCAGGGCTCTCCATTCTTTTTTTTTACTTTGTACTTAACCCTTGTTCAGCGCTACGGAATATGTTGGCACGTTACAAATAAAGATAATAATAATATTAATAATAATGGGTGCTATCTTAGGTGGGTTAGCTGCAGCAAAAGCCTCCCACACTCCATAGAGGATATTATGGGAAAATGGAGCTTGCATGTCCTAGAGCTGTAAGGGGAGTGTTGCTGAAATTGGAAGAGGTCTTGGGTAGGGTCCCTTAGGGGGTTGGTACAGGGGGATGGGCATATATATAGTTGGCAACGGAGGGGGTACAGCACAAAAACAGGTTGGCGGGGGGATTTTATTTGCACCAGGGCCCTCCATTCTCTGGCTATGCCACTTTTACTCAGGAATGAGTTTACAGTAGATAAGAAAGGCTTGTTTTTCATGTTCTTTAAGATGACTCCAACATTCAGTTTTGGTGACTGTTCCTTTATTGCTGGAAGCACTTGCACGTTCATGAATACCTGGAAAGTGTGTGCTAACTATATTGAACTTTGTAATAATTAATAATAATGGTAATAATATTATTTTTGCTGTTAAAGTAAAACCCAGGAAATTATTTTACAAAGCAACATATACTTAACAATCTATGCAAAACCGGGCTCTGCTTCTCTATAAAATTATAGATGGGAACATTAATAAATGCATAAAATGTAATCAGATTTCTCTAAACTATTTCTGGATTATTTTTATGGCTGGCATTTTTAATCAAAACATTTCTAGAATTGAAACTCACACCTGATTAAACCAAGATAAAGGTCACTATCTCCTTAATAATATAGTTTATGGCTGCAAAAATATTGTCTAATACTGAAGATCTGCAAATGAGCAGGAGAAAATCAGTTTAAAGGGTTTCTTTGCAAGATATTGGCTACAAATATAAAAATAAAGTCCTAAAAACTCAATTGAGTTTAAAACCTATAATTGTGTTATTGTTTTGTTGACAGTTAAAGGAACCCATCCGTCTAAATATGGTGAAGGTGGCCCAAATTGTCAAGGCATTGGTTCCATTGTTTCATTTACTTTAAAATAACAGTGAAAGTACCTTAAAACTGACATTGAAGATAGAGTTAATTTTACCTTAAAGGCATATTTAAGTTTCATGGATTATGAATCCATCTGATAGAGTAGAATCAGTAGTGTATGAAACCATTTTTTGCATGAATAAAATCCCAAAATAAACATTAATAAGTAATTGAGGACTAGGTTCCTAGGTATAGTTTCCAATCCCTTTTTTATTTTTTTCTGCTCAATGACCCTACAAATCTCATACATATGGTCCAACTTGCCAGCCAACATAACTTTGTAAAAACAGCTATACTTTCTACAGTGAAGCCTACATGACTGTATCTAAATTAGCACAGGATCCCAATGGTTTCTTTGAGGCTCTTTTGTCTATTTCCTATTCAATTTTCCAAAGAAAACCGTCATTGCAGTCTCAGAGAGCATTAGTGAATATGCCGAAAATGTGTCAGGGTGGATGCATCAAATGGTCAACCAGGCTGCCACCCAAAAGAGAAGTGGTCCTAGGCCTTAGCCTTGTTTATCTGTTGACACATTCTGCATTGATTAAAAAAGCTATCATGATATTGCTTCTCTTTCATACATACAATTGTGGTTTTCACGTTGATAAAAGATATCAACATATCACCTTATTAAAGCAAATCATCTCCATATTTTAATTCTAGTCACACGAACAACAAGGCTGTTTGTCATTTCCGAGGCTGTTTGAAAATCTTTTTTATCTAATCTTCAGAGGTACAAATCCATGTTTACTGTTCTTTTCTACTAAGATAAGAAAAAAAAGGTGAGGAGGGCCCTGATTAAATCACCTACTTGAAAACTGACCAAGATAAGACGTTAGTGAGTCTATTCTTTATATATTTAGACCTTGAATGACAGTTTAATATCATCAGGGAAGAGAAGACAATAGGAATACAAAATATGAAATGATAGACTTAGAAAATAAACAAATCTTGAACTCTCTGTTGAGGGTGCTTTTTGTGTTGTTACAGGTCATTTTAAGTATACTTAAAATTAACTTTATTTTGTTTAGATGTATTGTGTTATCGACCATAGAATATTAAGTAGACTGACGCAGAGTACATACAAAAATGAAGGTCTATTCTCATGATCTCATTAGTATGAAACCTAACGCACCACGTTCACAGTACATCCCAGTGTCCAATCCCTTGGTTTAATCATGTAATCAAATAGAATCAGAAAGAAATTACAACTCTTCAGTAAATGAGTTAGCACATATGGTGGCTAACGCGTTTCTCGCAACTAGTGCATTATTATATCTCAGTGAGAGGCAATTCATTTGACTTGGAGATAGGCTATTTACTTAACATAGTACAATGCTGCAGAACCACAGAGCGTAAGATTTAACCCATCTATACTAGTAACTTGAAATATGTTAGAACTGGACGCTTTCCCTTCTGCTACTTCATTTGAAATGTCATTTCAATAAAATTATCATTTTTACTTACTGGATTTTGTGTTGTTGTTGTTGTTTTTTTTTTAGTTACAATAAATCAATGAAGCAAAACAATATTTTGCTAAAAAACAGGAAAAGTATTTTGGGGGAAAAACTACAAATGTACTGAATTGTAAATTAAAATTGGTGGCATGTATTGTAACACATTTCGTACAACTAATAGATTTATGAGTAACTATATTACTTGCTGAGATTTCGAACAAATATAAACTTTTTTGATGTTCTATTTTAATAATATTTCAATTAGATATTTTTACCAACCAGATTTTCGCACAACTATGAATAGGAGCACTAGTTGTCTGAAACGCGTTAGTTAGTCCCTTATGCCATTCTGTTCTTGATGACTTAATAACTGTACCTTTTATCCAATGGAGGTTTCCACAACTAGTGTGCTTACTTAAAGTTTTATGAGTAGGTGCACTAGTATCCTGAAATGTGTTGAACCAAAAGCCACCTATTGTACCACTCTGTTTTTAATGAAATAAATATAATTCCTACCTGCTTTCCTGTTTTTTTTCCAAACTATTTTATATACTAGATTAACCAAAATATCCAAATGGAATACAAATAGGAAGCAGGGGTGTTCTTTTGAGAAATGGCTCTGCAGTTTCTCGTTTAGCGAATGACAGATTCGACTCCATGCAATACCAAGCAGAGGAGGAGGCTGCTGGTAACAGATTGCTACAGTTCAGACCTGTCAGTTTGAGCATCGAGGAAGCGTGATAGAAGGAGTACTTTGTGGGTCCTTATGCAGGAATAACAGTGATGAAGGAGACAGTTATGCATAGAAATGTACAAGTAATATAGCATTGCTTTGACTACAAGAGAGTCTCAGATGCTGGATTTAACACCCATAGCATTCAGAAGATTCTGACCTTTACTGTTCAATGAATATTTAAGTTGCACAGAGCTATATAGCATCCTCCATGAAAATGTATGAAAAAGTTTCAGAATTTGTTACAAGTAAGGACATGGTATTTTTAGACTCTGATGCTGTTGTTTGTAGGTGCAGATCATGGGTGTGGGAACTGGGGGGATGAGGGGGACAAATCCCCCCCAGATTCTCATTGTGTGTATGTATGCGTATAGAAGCTGTTAAGTGAGCTGTATCCCCCACAGAATTATTTTGCTTTCTACACCCCTGGAACAGATACACAACACAATAACCATTTAATTAAAAAATAGGCCTTATATATAAAAATATTGCAAATCCACAGTTGAGCTTTTTCTATAAAAAAAATATAAAAATGCTTAAAATTGTATAAATTTAATGGGACAAGGAAATCACATTATTGAATGTAAATTAAAATAATGGTTTTTAACATTTTTGCAATTGCATGATAAAAACATTGCTGAGCAGCTTAACAAACTTACTGCCAATGCAGTTTTGCAGCACTGTCAATACTGTCTGACAAGTTTAGATAGGAGTGTTAGCTGCAAGCAATCAGTCTAGAGGTAGTAAATTATTTCTCTATAAAGCTCTGTAACTCGGTTAGTGCAGTGCCTTGATACGCCCTACACTCTGTCTTAAGGAGGTCCTAACACTGTTGCAGATGCAGACTGCATAAGGAATACAATTTAAAAGTAACCTTGTTATTTTTTCTTGCAAAAATCTATAAAAATGTGTCAAATCTGTTATAGAAACAGTGATTTGGGTACGGATTTAACCCTTTACTAACCTTCAAGCTAACAGCAACACAACGCAGAGATCTACACAGCAATGTCTAACTCCTTCTTGCTTCCTTGTGCAGGGGACAACACGGCCCATGATGCCTTCCTGCACAAACTGCCATCACTCATTGATACACTGTATTAGCTGCCTGTAACTGGCCAAAGCAAATTGTGAATTTTATGCAAATTTTAGGGTACATTTAATAATCTGTGTTTTGGTATTTTTTCAGAAAAGTTTTCATACACTCCTCTACCTCTAGATACATTCATAATCAATGCATTAAAGCATGCTGTGAGAGAAAATATAAACATTAATAACTAATAAAATATTGATGACTAATTAAGTGCACATAGCTACAAAAGTAACCTAGTTTTAAGATAAACTTCCTGAATGAATGAAACTTTGGACATTTTACGTCCATTTAATACAAAAGTAAGTGGTGGTTTCTAGCGATAAAGACCATACTTCTATCAGCCTTGTTAGTTGCTCACTGAATCAAATATAAAGCACACATCTTTATTCTCATGAGCAGACAACATTTGCGCGAGGCCTTGGGATATGGTCATTCTGTGTTAAACGTACAACCCTGTAGCAGTCTTGTAAACAAGTTTTCAGTTTGCTTGATCAGAGAAGAATACTGATGTTCCATCATAAAACTCTTATAGCAGACTCTGCCAAAACAACAATCTGAAACTGCTACACCTGCATATTTCCAGTGTCTTAAAATCTCTCTTATATTCCATATCCCCATCATTTTATTTTCTGATACCTTGAAAAAACAATATATGTTCTCTGCGAGACGTGCCTTCCATTCCTGATGCCCGTCTACGTACAGAAGCAAAGGATATATTGAGTCTTAACTGCTCAGAGCCAAGTCTGGGGTTTTATGTTAATGATTTATAATTATTGTTTGTTTTCACGCTATTGACATAACCACATGTTGCTGGCAGCAAAGGTTCGCAATCAGGGAAATTAGGGTTTCAGCAAGATCCTACCTATGCATACCACAGTATTTGATTACCTAACCCCAGGAGTGTACTTGAGTGGAATCAATTAAACAACAGAGAGAAATAGAGGAAGATTTCTTTTTTTTTTCCAGTAGAAAAAAGAACAATGCCAGATATTTTAGTCTGCCAATTTTACCCTTTCAAATATTTGTTTTAAATTAAGTACGTTGAAAGGTCGTCAAAGACATCTTAGATCTTTTCATTGCTTGGAATTAAGCTAGAAGCATGTTCTGTTTATTCTCTAGAGTTTGTGTAATAAATATGTTTGCAGTCTAAACAAATCTTGAATATTACTCACACACACAAAAGCCAGTCTATCAACAGTCAGATTAAGAAAAAGCCATTGTGAGAGCTCTATAGAAGGTTTTATCTGTACATTACAAAACCTTGGAGGAAAAAAAACAATGCTCTTCCACCAGCTGTCCCCAGCATCTGCTATAGCCACAAAATGCAATTATATTACTCCCAAACGAGAGGTAAAAATATCTTGTTTCCAATACTTTTAGTTTTAAGACTCATACTTAATGTCCTTTGGGTATTTGTATGGTGCCAAATCTCCACGCGTTATGTACTTCATTATGGTTATGTGAATGTCATATTAATGACTTCTTACCAACATGTTTACACTGCAAATAAATTGCCCCAGAATCCTTTGCATTCATCACATAACAAACAAAACTTTGTTTACGACAAACTAAATAGCTGCCTCAATTAAATTGTTGTATCATGACAAGGCGCGAGGCAGCGAGATGCGAGCCATTTTCTGTCACTGTTTGCTCTTCATTAGCTGCAGGTATTATACTATTGAACATACAGAAGATGAGCTGTCAAGAAGTGTATTGTGAAAATGAGCATTAAATTGCTACTTGGCAGTAAATTTGCAGGTCCTTAGTATGAAATGTAGATTTGTCAAAAGCGTGCAAGCAAAGTAAAACAATGTAGTGTAGGACAAATATTTTAAGTGTTTCATATTAATGACAACACAACAGTAAAATGAAATCATTTAATTCTATTTGTATCTTCACACAAGCATCTTCCATGCCCTCACATAAATGTCCTATCTATAGTATGATGATACCGAGTATATTTAGGGCACTTACAGCCCTGTTAAATTGTAAAACCGTAGCCCGTAATGTAGCCCGCAAGACTTACGGCTATTAAATTGGCCCTGCAAAGCAAGCCGCTGCCGAACTGCAGCTTATGAACGAAAAAAACCTACGTAACGTGGAACTTCGCGCCCGCAAATTCTTTGATCTGTCAAGCCCGTGACTGCTACATTCCAATTTCGCTATTAAATTGCAACAAATTTAATGGCGTTCAACCCCGTAACCAACAAATGGAGCCTAGAAGCCAACGGGTACTAGATTGGACCCGCAAGGAAGGTTAAGTCCAATCCGTAGCACTGTAAATGCAAATGTACACACACTACTGTACTTATAATAAAAGGTAAAGTGATGTTAGGTCTTAGAATTAATAGCACAACATTCTCAAGTTTGCAAATCGGCAATATAAAATACTTTATTTCATGTGTAATTTCCGTGTTATTTCGACAAGCAATCAATGTGTTAATACATATAATTGGAACTAGCATGTAATAGAATATCATATTTACGGCTTTATCAATATTGCATTATATCTGGAATGTGGGTCCGATCGTAACTAGTAATTGAAGCCTGTAAGACTTTGAAATCCCACCTCCATTTTTCAGTGACGTAATTCTGACGATCTCTGTTGCCATTGGCTCCATCAAAACCCGTAACCGTGGGTTTGACTAATTGATCGCGTTCACGGCCGCGCATCCAACATTCGACAAATGGTTTACAGGTTTGTGTCTCAAACCCTGAACTCGCGGCATGGTCTAATTTAATAGATCTGTAACTCGGACAGATATCAAGCCCGTCTCTCGTTGTACTTACGGGCTTCAAATTTAACGTGGCTGTTAGTGTTATCAGAACAAAGAAAGACGAAATGGTGGTTTTAAGAGAGATATGAAAAACATTTTTTATATAGAAATAAACCTAAAAACTCTACATTGCATAAATAATCTTAGACACAGGGGAGAATATGATGATATCATTAAAAGTAACTATAGATGGATGGAACACATTTGTCTCTCTATGTTGTATATTTGTTGTTCAGTCCTTCAGTCGTGTCTGAATCTCGGTAACAATATGGACACAATACTCCAGGCACATCTGTCTGTGTATTTGGTTGTGTTTATCCATATGGTTTTCTTGGCTAATATACTGGAGTGGGTTACCAGTTCCTTCTCCAGTGGACCACAATTTGTCTAACTTCTCTGCTATCACCTGCCCATCTTGGGTTACCCTACATGGTACAGTTCACAGCTTCACTGAAGTATACACACACCCTCACCATGACAAGGTAGCGATCCAGAAGGGAAGGTTTTTGGTTATTCTGACCTTGACAGGTTTTTGTCCTTTCTTGCCATGGAACTAGTTATTGACTGTAGTAGACCCATCAACTAAAGATGTCTAATTTGATTCGCTCCTAGAAATCTATATGGATTTTGTCCAGAGTTTAATATTAAACATGGCCCATACTGCATATATAATTAGTTAATTAAATATATGTAATTATTTACTATCCACAAATTTCATTAACAACACAGTAAGCTTTGTATGCTACCTTGTCGTGATAAAGGGGCTTGTGTACCTCAATGAAGCTGCTATGATCTGCCCATCTTGGGTGACCCTACATGTGTAGCTCACAGAGAGGTGAGACAAATCACGGTCGATTATAGAAGGAACTGGCCACGCACTCCAGTATCTTTGCCTTGAAAACCTTATGGATATGCACAACCAGAGACAAGATGTGCCTGGCGTGCTGCAATCCATAGGGTCACTCAGAGTCAGACACAAATTAACAACTAAACAAAAAACAAAGCATTGTATGCCAATTGAAAATAAACATATTCACAAATTACAAATATATGTACTTTAAAGTACAAAACATGACAATTTTCAAGGCATCTTGTTGTGACTACAAACGATACAACCTTAAATCAAGGTGAAAGCAATTTAAACTAATATATATTATTTAAAATGTAATTAGTAATGCATGACAAGATAACAATGTAGAGATCATGCATATGTTTTAAGAGAATTGGAACAGGATAAATATAATTTCTGTTGTCATTCTTTGACAAAATAAAACAAACCCTAAATTGTATCAAAGTATCACAGATAATTAGATATTAACTGATCGGCGTATGAATATTACATCACATGTTGCGTAAAGTCTAGACAAGATTTAAACTAAGCGTGACATTGGAGATTAAGGTTTATGTCTGGAAAATGTTGTGTGAAGCATGAAACCTGCTTTAAATTCATATTGTCTCGCCATATTATGTAGGACACATCTGTATATTTTATTGTGTACAAATAAAAATTACACAGTGGCAGTTTATTGGTTAGACTCTGAACTATAAAAAGACTGACAGCCAGTGACATATACACAAATATCGCAGCATGTTCCCCGTCCATTTATTTTCTGACACTGTAAACAGCCAAAGTGTAACATTATTAAAGGATGTTTTAAATGTTTTAATTAAACACTGACCATTAATGAAATCCCCTTCTGGATCGCTATCTTGTCATGGTGAAGGTGTTTGTGTACCTCAATGAAGCTGTGGTCTATACCATGTAGGGTCACCCAAGATGGGCAGGTCATAGCAGAGAGGTCAGATAAATTGCGGTACACTGGCAACCAAGTCCAGTATCTTTGCCAAGAAAACCATATGGATAGGTACAACCAGAATCACAGACAGGTGTGGCTGGCGTGCTGCGTCCATATGGTCACCAAGAGTCGGGCACGACCGAACGACTGAACAAAAAACAACAATTAATGAAATTCACATTCAATGAGATAAAAAGGCTACATTTAATATTAAATTTACTTGAAAGCTCAGACTAAGCTGCGGCTGCTCTCAGCACACTATAAGGTCAATGGGTGGAGATGACTTTGTTTACTAGACTCCCCTTGACTACCATATCAGGGTGGAGATAATCAGTTTAATTCAGGGTAATAAATCATGAAAGAAATTGCATTAATGATCAATACATAATTAAAAGAACTATCTGTACCTGTTAGGGCATTGCTGTGGTCCTTTAAACTAAAATTGCTGGGAGAAGGAATATGGATTGCCACTGTAAAGATAATTACGTATACAGTGGACCCTTCTTACTTATTGTTAATTGTACCCATAAGGAGTAATTTACATTGACTCATACAGGCCTTAGCAAGCACGACGAGTACTTGTCAAAATGTGTTAAATACCTAGTTTGACCAGTTTTTAGGTAGGCGAGTGCAGAGGTACCACTGTAACAGTTCAATATTTATTGCTTTTTTGTTTTTGCTTTCCTAAACCGTGTTGCCCATTATGAAGTTTGGTTAGAATCAATAGTGTATGAAAACACAGTTGAAAATCAGGGTAAACACGCTTTTATGCTAAATTAGCATAAAATTCAAAATTAGTTTTGGCCAATCAGGAGTAAGCCGATTTGTATCACAATGGAATCAAAATAACCTGGATGATTTCAAACTTCCTTTGAATCAACAACACACTATATCACCTTGCAAACAAATACTCTTTTTCCATCTTTTTTTTTGGTGGGGCCTGAGCAACTAAATGTCCCATATTTACAGTATAATATATTAAAGTGCTACACATGATATGAGGAACATGTTTTAGAAACTAAGTATAATACAAATGTATCCACTACAGTATGAATTTGGGCTGACATTTATTATTATCTTAGCCAATGTAGTCATATGGAAACCATGGATGCAGATAAGGTTCCAGATTCTTCAACTGTAATGCACAGTCCTTTGAAGAAGAGCTTTCATGCAACGTAAATTGAAGCCTGCACCAGAGTTCCTCTTCCACAAATCTGAATAGAACTTGTATAGCATAAATACTAAATGTTTTACTGCATTAATAAAGAGTACCAAAAAAATGTATTTTTTGAATGTTTAATAACAAATGCATTCATTTATTCTGGCTAAGGTCAACACCACAATTTGTTCACATCTTTTTATTACTTCTACTACTTTATTGCCATTTAACTGTGGATTTTTGTTTATTGTGTCATAAATAATAATAACAATCAAGTAAATAGAGGTATGTTATTGATTTAACAATATTGTCAGTATTCAATGCCAATATATTCATTGTATTGATGCTGTACAATTATGGAAAAAAATCTATACGCTTTACATACTACTCCATGGTGGGATTGGGCAGTCAAACATTGGCCAATGGCTGGATTATAAAATATATAATATTAAAAGAGAACTGATTAGCAAAAACATCTCATGTTTGTGAAGTATGTAAAAAGCCAGCAACGGGGTCTATTCTATTGCCCAAATTGTACATTTATACACACTTAAAACCGCCACTTTTTCTATTAGCTTCTCGCAATCCGATTACGAGTTACCCGCTCACAATCACTACTGGCCAACCAAAGATGCAAATTCGGCCTTAGAACTTCATTGAATATTAAGAGCTCTAAATAATAAAAAGTTACACAAAATCGATATTCTATTAGAACCGTAGCTCTAGCTCGCAGCTGAAAAAAGTATTTTTCTGTAAAAACTATTACAAGTACTAAACAGGACTCGCAAGGGCTTTTTCAAATATTTATTAGATCTGTAACAGCACTTAAACATACAATACTGTACTCTAAACACAGGGGAAGGCATGGAAACACATTATAATTAATTGTACAACAGTCTCAAACCCACAAATATGCAATTAAAAAAATATTATTTTTAAATGTTATTTCTGAGTAATATCGACCCGGGACTCAAGGGGTTAATACATACCATGAAACCTACATGGACTAGAACAGATGATCTAATGCATTTTATAGAGTGCTAGAGTGCTTTATTGTGAGACCGACTGGCAAATATTATTTATTGGCTCTCATTAATTCATAGCCTCCGATTGCAGTTACGTGTAACTTCCATGTTTTACTGATGCCACGATGACGGACTCATTTACTATTGGCTGTGACAAAAAAATTATATTACTGGCTTGCATAAATATTGTCAGATCATATGATCACGCCCCCCTGAAATCAGACTTCAAAAGGCAGGGTTTATGTGTGGAGGCTGTAAGTTTTAAATTGCGAGCTTGAGTCAATAGAAGAAACACCTGCAGCCAAAATCACGGGTCAGAGTCACTTAAGGCTTTTAAAAGAATAGGACCTAATATTAGCCATGTCTTAAGCCATTTTGAAAGGGGCATGCAATTTACTAATATTGCTTTACATAATCAAACTGAAAACCAGGGAAAAAAACATTTATGAATTTTAAGATTGATGCTTATTTCACTGTTTTATGCTTTTTTATATAACCAGCAGTTTCTGAAAGGACCACAAATCACAAGCCCACTCAAATGACAATACACTCTGTTTGTTGCAACCAAACATGGCAGCTTACTCCTTTGGGTTTCTTAGACATTTTAACATCAACAGGTAACAAAAATGAGATTTGACGAGATTTATTATTGCAGTAAAAAATATATAAACATTTAGAGAGAATTTGTAATGTATGGTCCATTCAAGACCTGAGACCTTCTCTGATAAGATCAGATTAGTGAGTAATCATGTATTCTGATGTGTGTGTCAATTATATCTGGGCACCTAGATATAATGAGAGAAAAATAATGCACAGAAGTCAGAGTGTCATCAGAATAATCTCTGACTTTATTTAGACAGTCTGTTTCTTATATAGCATAGAACATGTCACAACTTATTAGCATAGTTGGAAATAGGGTTAAATACAAAATTGCAAGCAACTGTCTTTTTTTAATGTTTACTCAGCAAAACCTTATCTAAAAACCCCTGTTTGCTTCAGATACATTGTCTCAGTAGTATCTGAAGCAAAAACAGGACACAGGATACAGATGTTTTAAACATAAACATTCTACAGATGACGCACTTAAACATTCTAGTGAGATAAGAAAAATGCTGACATACTTTTTATAATCATGATACTCTTAGCTAATTAATTTCTAAATGAAGAAATTAAAATACCTAACATTCTCCCAAGAAGCTCAATGTATTATGTGGTACAACTGGACTCCTGATACAAATCAAGATAAATAATCCATCTGAGTGCTGTGATAATTGATCTGGTGAGGTGCTAATGGGTTAGTGAGAAAATGAACTGGAGTGTCTAGTGATAAAAAGTGACAACACCAGAGGTGTCAAGGGGCCAACACGTTTGAGTGATGATTGCAACTTTATGGTCAACACACAACATAATTTGAATGTGGATAACGAATTTCTTTGGCGATTCAGGACTTTCAGTGTGGCAATGAATGAAAGAAGGGATAGCACGTATGGACAAAAACTGTAGAGGTTTAGAAACCATGTGAATGGAGAGGGAAATAAGGAAGGGTGGAGCAGCTGTATAAAAACACATGGCTTTCATATATTATTATTGTTTATTTGTAACGCGCCAACATATGCTGTATTGCTATATATGTGGATTGATAATGGGAGGTGTAGATTGCTTTGAGAATGAATGATACTAATGAAAACAATCTGGAACCACTACCAGACAGGACTATTTCCCCCACTGTATACTAAAACCTACTTATCTTCGTTTTGAAGGCAATGTGTGTTCCTAATAAATGATGTTATGCTTGCTATCTCTGTCTCATCATGGTTTTCTATAGTGATGACCAATCAGCCCTTACAGCAATTATGATTTCATTGGCCTGGAGAAAACAACTAATTTCTATGAAAACCAAATCTCAGAAAAAGAGGATTTCTACCACTTTTAACATCTAACTCAGCCAGGTCCCACTATGTTTTTCTATAGGGATACTTGATCAGCCCAGACATCAATGACACCTTACAATGTACAGCTTTCCACACAATTTTTGAGCAAAACCAAAATTCAGTAAATTCATCTATCTATGTCATTCCGTGTCACTATGTTTTTCTATAAGGACGCTTGGTCAGCCCTGACAGCCAGCGGGACCAGCTCATATACTTCATCTGAGCAAACCAGAACTTAACAAAAAGGTGAGTAATTTCAGTTTATATACCAACCCTTGGGAGCTTAAACAGTTCCACATGAGTCTAATTTTACAGATGTGTATGAAAAATCAGTGTATAACATGCACATTAATATCATATAATATCATCACAAGGGTTTAAGAAAATATCAGCTGGCTATTCAAACATTGTTGGAAATAAACACAGTGTTCGATAAATACAGAACTAACTAATAAAGTATTTTGTTTCCAATTCCAAGACTGAGTGAGAAATATCTTGTTGATTTTGCACCTTATTTGGTTGGTCACAATCAATCAAGTGTGAAGTACACATTACCTCTGGGATTTGATGCGAAAGGAACGGCCAACAAGACATGGAGCTAACTACCAAATCAATGGCATTGATTATATTACAAATCTGACCCGTTGTGTTGGACCAGAAAAACACTACATAGATACACAATGGAGGGGATAAAGAAAATCTCCATATATCATTTAAACTAAGTTTTTTTGTTGCTATTTTCTAATTAGTGCAATATTGTATACAGAGAAGAGATGACAAAATAGAAGTACAGTATATACTGTAGATATAAGAATCTGATGACATGAATACACATCTTAAAACGCAGTTTGCCAATAAGGGAAAGATACACTAAGCAGGAAGAAGAAATCAGAGTGCTCAAATGATACAAACATTTAGGCTATAAGAAATAGAAAGAAAGTGGAAAAAGTGAAAATGTTATAATTGAAAGTCATGGAAAAATGAATATGGGTCCTAAAATATTTTGATATATACTTAATGTAGTTGACATCAGATATGACAAACACATTGTTAAAGGTGAGGTTTTTATACAATGTTTGGATGATCCACTTCTTAAACTGACTGGAGATCCTGAATATTTTTAACAGTTGGGTGGAACAAATGTAAGTGACTCAAATGTGAGTAATGTTAATTTTTTCAATAATTTACCGTCAACTGTTACTAATGGATGGGTTACATTTATTGGCACATTCCTTCTTATAGTTCTGAAGCTGTGATGTGTGTAACATGTACAACTCTCACCACCTTTCTCACCACATTTCTTTCTACTTGAGGATCAGACAGGCTCAGGGACCAGCACCAGTTTCCAGAAGAACTGTTGAGACCACTGCGCTAAATAACATAACGTATCAGAAAACACTTCACAACCTAAATATGGAAAGTCGGATGAAATGGACACAGAAGAGGGTATAGAAACTTGTTGGATGATAAAAGTCTTATGGACGACTCAAAACAAGTGGAAATTAAAATGGCTGTCTCTCCAACTCCAGAGATGGGAAAATGGAACGAGATTTGAGAATGGGAGTAATACTGTACTAAGTCTGTACTTATTGAGCAGACTAGATGATCCTCTTGGTCTCTATATGCTGTTAACTGCCATTAATATCTGTGTTGCTATTTCCGAGATATTGGTTTTATGACATATACATTCATATCTATCTTTCAACTTAAACCTCTCAACATATGCAACCTCTTCATCAACTGTTTATTTTTTGTTCATGATACTTAGTAATAATATAGAAAACCAACAAAACCTCAGGAGTCTTAAGAAATCTCTATCAGCCCGAATTCACATACTGTATGTGAAGATGATGGGGATAAACCTATACATAATTTAATCTTGGGAGATTCCATTTCCAAGAAGGTTACACATCAGAGTACATGTACAATGTCATACAGAAACAATTTCTATATCAGTGCAATACAGCTCACTAAAAGCGGCCAGGAATCAACGTCTCTCCAGGACAAATCCTTCCATTAGTAGTGTATGCATTTATTTATATTGAAATGAACTGTTGATACTCCCTCTGCCCATCTGCAAATGAGAAGCGGAAAAAGCAAAAAATATAGAAGTCCTAAGATTTCAATAACAGTAAAATGCAAATGAGTATCATAAGGATTGCATGTATTGTTATTATAAAATATAATATGTGGCTATTTAGAGATTTATGAAAAGGGTCTTCTGAATGTAATATCAATAAATGAATATGTATCATAGTCAAAATTATAATGTGAAACATTACTCCACAAACCTGAAGCAATTTTGTATAGCTTCTAAATAAGACAGCATATTTGTAATGTGTGTTTGATGTCTTAGGTCAGTGCCAAGGATATACACAGAATACTGACAGATAAAGATCCAGGGGAAATAAACTTTCCTACAGATTCCATATATTTACACAGCTACTAAGCTTATAGATGAGGACACAAAATCACTTGGCAATGTCAAAGTAAAAAATACTGCATAAAATGATAAATAAGTTGATATATTTGTATGTAATAACAGAGTAAGAAAAATATCATCATAATAATGTATTCCATAGTGCTATGTACAAGGGTAAATGTAAAGACTAAAGACACACAATATGGAAAAAGACATATTGGTGTAGGGGAAGTAGATGGCGCTTCTCTTGTAAAAGCCTATTATTTAAGTAAGTGTAGAGAATATGAGAAACAAAAGAGAGATATATGTTTTTGGTTAGGGTGCAGGATCCTTGACAAAAAGACATTTACAAAAGAGCATTTGTTTAAGAGCATAGTTGTAAGCTTGCTTGAATAGATGAGTTTTCATAGAGTTTTTAAAGCTGTGAAGACCGGGTGAAAGTTTGTTAGATAATACTATAGGACTGGTAGCACAGGAGACATCCTTCTATCATATATATAGTTGTCAGTGTATGTAACGGTTGCGATGTTGGTCACGCTTTTGCGAGCCTCGCAAAGCCTTACACAAAGGGCCTCATTCAATTGCGATTTGGCCAATTGCGATTTGGCCAATTGAATAGGGCTCTATATAAGCACAGAGCATATTTTTTTACAGACGTTTTTAGTTAGTGAAGACCTTGCTTTTGGATAGAAGTGCACTAACTAAAAACGTCTGTAAAAAAAAGTATGCTCTGTGCTTATATAGAGCCCTATTCAATTGGCCAAATCACAACTTTTACACCAAGACAGTAACTTTTATAACAAGACAGTAACCTTTACACCAAGGCAGTAACACTTACACCAAGGCAGTAACACTAATCGCAAGGCCCCTAAATTACACAGGGGGGAGAGCCACGTGATGAGGTCTGAAGGCGATCAGCGCGGGGCTCGCAATAAGTGCTGAAGTTGCTGAAGTGCGAGGCCTATAAAGTACACAGGGGGAGGGGCTTGCAAAGAGCACCGAAGGCGCTCATTGCGAGCCATGCGATGAGCACCAAATGAGCTCATCGTGAGGCTCGCGATGAGCGCCAAAGGTGATCATTGCAAAGCAGAAAAGTTGAAGCACAAGGGGGAGCAGCTCGCGATGAGCGCCGAAGCTTTCCCGGCATTTTTGACGGGCAATTTCCTAGTATGTAATAAAGAAAAGATGAGTGAAGTGGTAGACAATATCATGTGCAGAGAAGACATAGCATTTAGTGAGTTACTAAGGGATCAGAATGAAGTAGAGCTGGTGAGATGGTTTAGTTATTATAAAATAATTAATCCTTTATTGTTGGTCAGCAAATCAGATATTATATGTTAAGCCAAACAGGCACTTCAAAAATGACCGTTACATTAAATTGGAGGCTATTTTATTTGTAGATATGAGGATTATATTAGTGGAAATCAGTATAGAAGAAAATAAAGATACATACAACAAATACTTGTCTGTACCTAAAAATAAATGAATTAAGTTATTTCTAAAATGAATAATATAAATTGTAAGAACATGACAAAATGTGCAATCTATTTAAGAAAATGTGTTTGAAGAAATATGTCTGCTCTATGGGGGCTTTGTATCAAGCTGGCTGTATTAACATCACATAGCCAATCAATTAATTAACAGCTGACAGTTTAATTAAAGCACAAATTGTCAGAGAGAATGATGTCAAGAAGAGCTAAAATTGTTACATAACATAATAATATACTGTACATATAAGTAAATCCATCCAGTCCTCTCGCTGTTTAATATCACCACACAAGTTAGATGAATGAAGCAAAATAGCAAGAAAAAATAGCGGTAACATTATACAATAAACTAAAAATAAGTCCTATTGTAAAAGTAATTGCCTCCGACAATTATTTGGTTATGTTTCTGGTGAAATTCTGAGGAAAATCAACAGTTTGACAAAATGGCAGTCTGTAGCCAGGAACATTGTATTTGAATACTAACCAATAATTATTTATTTTAATTTTTTAATTTTTTTTGCTCAAAGAGAAATTAGTTGTTGTGTTTTTGCTATATCTTCTCAAAGCATATGAAAAATGAGAAGAACTATTAAAATATTCCTTGCTGTAAAATGTTCCATCATTTTGACCAAGGATGTCCATAAACCCTGATTCCGTCACTGGTTCTTTAGATCTGCTTCCATTTACTTTTGGGTGAACAATTCTCTATGATCTCCTCTACTTTGTAGATGTTTGAGCAAGTCCATTACATTATTATCCATTATTGTGAGTTTTATAGAACGTTGTAGTAATGTGTGAGGTGCACTTCTACCAAACTAATTCATTCAATCCAATCCAGCTGAATTTGTTTAAGCAAAATTTGATTTAAAGAGAAGTAAAGTTAATAAAAAGAACTAATTTAATATATTCCAATGTGAAAATGTTTTCTCTTTGTATGGAAAATTACAGTGCAAAATATAATGAGTTATTTAACCATCCTTTACTAAAGTAATTATCTGGGGGAAAATTGTATAATTAATATATCATAGGGATTCTAAAATATTTATAGTGCTGGGCTGAAAGAGGGCTCAGTGAGTAAATGTGAGCGCTCTGAAAACAATGACATTGATAGGAGATGTAGGGTCAGCTCCTGTTGTCAGTCCATTCTGTTCTTGGACAAGGCATTTTATCTACCTATGCCTCAGGCACTAAAATACAGATTGAATGAAAGCTTGGCACAGGAGGAACTATGGATATAAAAAATGAAAGAAGCATACAACTGGGCAAAGAAATACAACAGTTTATTAAAAATAAGATAAACAATAAAAAAAAAAACAGTACTTGAAATACAATCAGAGGTATCTTAGCAGTAACTAGAGATTTTTATTGCAGATAAGAAACAGCTAGTCCAGTTAATCTGCTCTGTATATCGTACTTACTCCTCAGGATACCTTATGCATGTCTCAAATATTCTTAATGGATCACTGTAGTCTTACATTTAAACATAACTCTTTTTTAGAACTACATTTCAAAATAGGCAATATGTTTTTGGAATGTAAACAGCTACAGCCTATAATTTATTATATTTTAAATGCATTTATGTTGCTGTGGACATGGCTGGATTACCCATTAGGCCAACTAGGCAGCCTCCTAAGGGCGCATCCCTTGGAGGGGTGCCACTTAAAAAAAAAATGGTTCCTGTCTTAAAAAAAATTAAATGCTGCAGTTCATAGACTGGCTACTAGGGGGTAACCACCTAGAACAAGAGAGTTACAACAGGAAAAGGAAATCAAATCAAATGCACAGAAAAGGCAAAAAACTCACTCACAGGGGTTCCTCCACTTCACTGCCTAGGTGCTCCAAAAAAGGTATGGCTGTGGAATCTACCATTTTAGCTTCAACACTATAGGAATGTGGCAGCAAACTGTGAGTACTTTCATCAGGACTAATGGAGACCTTGTTAGATTAGCAATATGTACCTAGCTAGGAAATAACTGGGAAGAAATGCTCTGTTTAGAAACACTATGTATTATCTGACTTTTGTTTTGAGATGTTAAGTGATTAGGCTAATATGCTCACAAGTAAATAGCAAATTCAGAAAAGTGAATACATAATAAAACCATTTAAATCTTAAATTTGGCAAAATCATTTAATAATAATAAAGTACTTCATATTAGTTGCCTTTCTGAGATATGAACATTGTGTGTGGAATGGGAATATTGTGCCCTGCCTGAAGAGAGAGTTGTGAGTTCTTGACTAAAGACTGAGAAATGTTTGAGGAACGAGCAGTTTTAGTAAAGATTTTTTTTTTTGTGTCGTTCAAATGTTTCTGACTCTCTGTGACCTCATGGACTGTAACACACCAGGACATATTTATGTCCATGGTCATGTTGATCCAGTTGGTATTTGTGAAAGAGATACTGGAGTGGGTTTCCAGTTCCTTCTCCAGTGGGCCACAGCATACAGCTCCTGGTATTCCTCGGTGGTCTCCCATGCAAAGTACTGACTAGACCCAACCTTGTATGGTTCCAGGGTGGTGTGACCTTTTGGTTCCCTGACCAGACTTGAACCCAGGTCACTGTGGTGAAAGCACAGAATCCTAACCACTGGACCACCAGGTAGGCCTACAGTAACGAAATTAGTCATATCTAAATGAGTAAACAGTGTGTAAGTGACACAACCTCTCTTAGAAGTGTACACTGAGCGATAATGAGAACTGTACCATAGCCAAAGACTAAGTATAGTGTGAGTTAGCAATGTATGAAGAGTGATCAGTAGGTGAGGAGCATGCATGTAGAAACTGGGGGGGATGAGGGGGACAAATCCCCCCCCCCCCCCACAGATTTCTCATTGTGTGTATGTATGCGTATAGAAGTTGTTAAGTGTTCTAGTGAGTTGTATCCCCCCCAGAATTATTTTACTTCCCCTGGTGAGGAGTAAACTAGGGGTAATGTAAGATAAGTGTTTAGCGTGTGAGGTGTAAGCAATATGTGAGAAATGAGCAGTGTTTAAAGTGACAGTAGTTTCTGAGGAGTGAGTAATGTCAGAGAAATGAGTTGTGTATTGAAGTGACTAGTATAGGAGTGGTGTGTGATGGGTGCTCAGTGTGAGCAGTGTGTGACAATTCAGCCATGAGCGAGTAGTACTGAGTAGTGTGTTCAATGTGAATGAGGCAGTGTGCTCTGAGACCATGCTAATGGTTTGTCAGTGTACTCAATCATCTGTCTTTGACCTCTTTCCTATGCAGCTTATACATATATTTTAAAACATAAACATGAACATTTTTACTAAACATCATTACAGCTCCATTACATATACACATTAATCATGGTCAAACTCTGGAAATAAACTGGAGCCGTGTAAGTACCAATCTCTGCCATATATAATGTTTCTCTTTTATTATTAAATCGCATATCAAATTGATTTATTTCACATTATATAATATTTCAATTTCATTTACTGTGGACTTCAAATGTAGAAATTTATGGATGCCCATCATGAAAGCATTCCAGGACATTGCCATGATTTGTGGCTTATTTGTAAATTGTAAGAATGCTTCCGATGTAGGCCTAAACTATCTGGACCTAGACATTCAGATGTAAAACTATAATGGCATGTTACATTTTGTACTGCCTTTTAAAACTGTACTCATTATAATGAGTTCTCTGGTCATAAGTCTTTGGAGCTGTAATTGGTTTCTCGTTCATGCATTTTCATTCTGATGTTGTCTGCCGAATTAGATTATCAGAATAGCCCATTTTACTGTTTAGTTGCTTTGTGTTCTGTGTCTGAAGCTGTTTTGAGTGGTGTAAGCCATGAAACTTACTATGCATATAGGACATTGGAGCTGTATTTAATTTTTCACACAGATAACTATCCTGATTTGTTGAAGCTTAACTGGACACATTTTTATATTTCTACAGGCTGCTGAGGTTATAAATAAATTCACTTAGCCTGCCATGCATATATTTAAAAAGTTAAAGAAGCTCTGATTACAAAGAGATAGGATGCATAAAGCATTTGTATCACCTTGACCTTTCCCTTACACAACTTAGCCATTATTGTTTAGTATTGGATGTACAGAGGTTGGAGATGAGCCATTATAAAATGGGGGAGCTGAGGTTATTCATTAGGCTGTTGTGCTTTCTGAATAAAGGCTAAGGAAAGATGAGCCCCTGTCCAACTTTCCTCTTTACTTGGCTGCATCTTGAAACCTTTTCTGTTTCAGTGATCAAAAAAAACATCTGGGTCTTGAACCCATGGAAGATCTCAAGTACAATTATGATAGTAGGAATTCCCAATAAGTAGACAAAACTAATAATGGCAGTTCTGACCATGTAAACATAGTTGCTCTCCTGAATTCTTACTCAACCCCTACACAGAGCAAGGTGTATGGCTAATTGCAGTTCTGGCCATGTAAACATAGTTGTTCTCCTGAATTCCTCCTCAACCCCTAAACAGAGCAAGGAGTGTGGCTAATGGCAGTTTTGACCATGTAAACGTAGTTACTCTCCTGAATTCTTACTCAACCCCTATAGAGAACAATGAGCGTGGCTATAGGCAGTTCTGACCATGTAAACATATTTGTTCTCCTGAATTCCTCCTCAACCCCTAAACAGAGCAAGGTGTGTGGCTAATGCAGTTTTGACCATGTAAACATAGTTACTCTCCTGAATTCTTACTCAACCCCTATAGAGAACAATGAGCGTGGCTATAGGCAGTTCTGACCATGTAAACATAGTTGATCTCTGGAATTCTTAATCAACCCTATAGAGAACAATGAGCGTGGCTATAGGCAGTTCTGACCATGTAAACATAGTTGCTCTCTGGAATTCTTAATCAACCCCTATACAGAGCAAGGAGTGTGGCTAATGGAAGTTCTGGCCATGTAAACATAGTTGCTCTCCTGAATCCTTACTCAACCCCAATACAGAACAAGGAGTGTGGCTAATGGAAGTTCTGGCCATGTAAACATAGTTGCTCTCCTGAATCCTTACTCAACCCCAATACAGAACAAGGAGTGTGTAACCTGTATGCAGTATTCTCTGCCTGTACCTCTTCAGAAGCCATCTCTTGTGCCACAGAGAACAGGAACTACATGATTCTGCTGGGGTAGGTTTGAACTTGGTCCATATCTAGCCCCCTTGAAGAAGCAGATTGTGACAATGATATTCTATTACATGCGAGTTACAGTATATGTCTTAACACATTGATTGCAGGGATCGATATAACACATATGAACATGAAATAAAGTATTTTTCGGGGACGATTTGCGAGCTTGAGAATGTTGTGCTATAAATTTTAAGACCTAACATCACTTTCGCCTTATAATAAATGTACAGTAGTGTGTTTTTATTTGCCTACGAAGTGCTACTTATTGGACTTTACCCCCCTTGCGGGTGCTCTCGAGCACACATAGGCCTTTGGGCTCCGTTTGCATGTTACGTGCTTGCTCGCGAGTGACCACGTTGCAATTTAATAGCTGAACTGAACAAGTAGCGGCTACAGGCATGACAGTTCAAAGGATTTACGTGCGCGAAGTTCAACATTGCTCAGCACATAGCCATTTTTCGTCCGTCCTGCGTATTAACACGCAAGTCCACTGCAAGCAACATTACGGGGCTAATTTAATATCAGTAACATGTAAAATTTAATTTACGGGCTACATTCTACAACGTACCCCAATTTAATGAGGCTGCATATAAACATAGTTGCTCTCCTGAATGCTTACTCAACCCACATACAGAGCAAAGAGGGTGGCTAACTTGACAGACAAAACTAATAGGCAGGCATTGTTTTTTTATTAGTGGCTAAACCCCATCAGTCCATATGAAACAATGTCCTATCTTGAAACAAAAACTAAATCAGTGATCACTCTTTGTTTTGTTGTGGTCGATAACATTCCTTATTGATGACATGTGTTCCATATAAAATACTTTTATAAAGCAAAAATAAACAAATAAATAAATAAAGCCTATAAATTATTAATTAGCTCTATGCAGGAAAATCCTTCAATAGTTTTTTTTATAAAAGTTTGCACTCCAGACTGCAATCCATTTTAATAGAACTGAATGGAAATAATATGTGCATGGAAGGTACCACCAAGCTGACAAATAAGGTTAATAAAAATGTCTGCCCCGGTAAGGAAAATTAGTAATAATAATTAATATATTAATGGCAATACTTATGTATATGTTCTTTTTCTCCATTCAGTGCTACTTTACTATGAATAAATATACTTGAAAGAAAAGCAATAAAATACAGACATTTTTAGGCAATGTTTAGCAAAGGATTTTCCTGAGCATTCAGCTTTCAGTTTATTCGGCCTTATTCAAAGAGCACAATACACATTTGAAAACATAATATATCGGTGTTCTAAGGTGAAGTAAACTTAGCAAGAATGTGTATTAGATGTCGTAAAAAGGAACATTGTTACACTGAAATATATCAGCATCAATTGCCATTCTATTACCGTTTTACCTATCTGACACACTGGTTTCCATCGCTTCCTCACAAACAAAAGATTTTCAGAGGCCCAAGTTGATAGAAGTAGACTAGAAAAACAACCCGGCAATCTACGCTGTCAGTAGGATTTCACAGTTCACTGTGCTTTTGCCTTGTGAAGTTTGTAATGTTGTATTCTATGTTTACAGACCAGGGCTTCAACCTTTGGTGAGCTGTGAAAGCTTGCTCAAGACAAATTGCAAAAATGGAAAACAAATGTAAATCCGCTCTGTATTCTGTATCTTTTTACTTTACTGTGTAAAAGGAACATTTGAATCGTAAGATTATCTGACCTGCTATTTACAAATGTTGGATTCAGTTATTTTTTTTTAACTTATATCTACAATTGTTTAACAAAGCTGTACATATTCCAACCGGAAAAAAAAAACACTTGTTTCTCTTGGAGTTATTCATATTTACAGTGGTATAGTTTGAATCAGTTATGAATGCAATTGTGTTAGGCTTTCAAACCACACATATTTAACAGTTAAAAATAAGAAATTGCTATAAATTATTATTTTATTATGTTGCTCCCTGGACTTTGTTCCATCTCACCACTTTAGCAATAGCTCAAAACACTTCTCATCATGTTCACAAGGCAAAACGCGTGAGAGCACTTGGCAATGGTGAAGATAAATTGGGGTCAAATATGGTAGAAAGTGGGATTAAAGAATAACTGTAGTAAAAGGTTTTCTTAATGTTCATTTGAATTACTAAACATAATGGTGGAATGTTTTTAAAGAATACAAAAAAAATACATTTTAAGTTGTTTATGCAATTACTTTTTACTGTAAGGACCAATTATTGTTTATGAGCTGATTATGTATGCCACATTCCTTTTAAACTAATAAGCTTTCCATTAGTCCTGATAAAAGCACTGGTAGTTTTAGCTACGTTCTTCATTGCTCCTTAATGAATTTACCCAATTGTCGGCAATGGCTTCATTATAGCGTCACTATAGCTCTGCTCGGCTGGGTCAAAAATAAAAACACACATATCAACAATAAAAAGAGAAATGCCTTATTATGATGCATATCATGTACGTATATATGTACTTTTTGTATATTTTTTAAACTAAATTGAACAACATAAAAGTCTGTTATATTGCCTTAGAATTATTGCATCTGCTTTACTAAGCTGTTCATTATCTCTCCCATAAACACGCCGCCTCCTAAAATAGAAGTCATTGCATTGTACAAAAGAAATGAATGATAGCTCTTAGCGAGACATGTGACATTATTACAATTATAATTTAAAAACAACTTCAAGTACAATAAAAAGTTATATGATAATAAAGTACATTAAAATGCATATGACTTCAGTCAATGATCTCTTGTAGTACTTTTCAAGGGTCAAAGCAATTTCTGCACGGAAAAAAAAATTCAATTAAATCTGGCTCACTCTCTGCACAGTAGGCCCATTGTTTGCTTTTGTTTCCTATCAAGCCATTTGTCAGTTGCTTCTTGTGCAAGATTATCAATAAAACCAGAAAGTTATTTTGAAGGTCAGGAATGATTTGAATCCCTCTTTTCGTATTTAAATGTTCACTGCTAAACTCTTCCAAAGTTAGGCGGAATGAGGAAACTCCTATGCCGTTTGAATTTCAAGCAATCGTACAAACAGTTTATCCATCTCGTCCCCCCTTTTTTTCCCAACCTCTCCCGACTCTAAGCTACACATCTCTCACTTAGCTTCATTAGAACTGATTCCTCATCCAGTAAATTAGGTTAGCTTCCTCATTGAAAACTACACCTAATTTGCACAAGACTCTGCTTCAAAATTCCTGCGGTGAGCACAAGTACTTTCCCTATATACAGATGCTTATTTTAAAATTATAATTTCTGAATTTTTAAAAGCTTCTGTTCAATTGAAGCTGTCACTGGGAATTGAAACTATGTCAAGTGTATAACTCACTAAATGCATTCTGCAAAGCAAATCTGATTATTTAAGGGGCTGTCTCCGAATATGACATTTGATCTGATTTGGCTGTTTTTGTATATATCAGCAGCATTCCTGTTATTATTTATGAAATATGAATTCATACTTTTTTAATATATTCAAATTTTCAAGGAGCATGTTCAAGCTTTGTATGGGTTTTTTGTTGTTGCATCTTTGCTATATGTAATTATTACTTTGATATTTCCCACTTAATGTGTCATTATTCGTTACAGAGATGTAGACTATTTCTTTTTTTTGTGAAATACGGCAAAGCGAACATTAACATCTATTTAAACCATGAACAAAAAAAACGTTTATTTAGAAAATCTTAATTTAAATAGACTCTAGAGGCCTCAATATAGGAACTCTAGAGCAAGGCTCTCTGGCATGGAGCATGAGGGGGCATGAGGGATTGTACCCGGCTTTTTTATAATAAGCTTTGGAGAGACGGGGCAGAAGAAGTGATAATAATTTGCAAATCCATACTGGAAAATTGGTTCAACTTTCAATGTCACCTTTCTCTAACCATGAGAAAAAAATACATTATTGTACTTAAATTTCCTCCTTCCGAGCAGATGTGATGGGTAGAGAAATGTGACATATATATATAAAGAATATCAAATGTTATTTTTAATTTTTTAATAGTTTACTCTTAGAAATGTCAGTTTCTCCATAGGAAACAGCCATCACAGATCATATAATCATGGGGGGACCAATCCCCCTAAACGATTTTCTAATTTTCAATATGTATGTGTAGAGAAGCTGTTGCGTGATCTGTGCATACAATGAGCTTCATCCCTGCAGAATTATTTTGGATTCTACATTCATGCATGTGGTGGTTAGTGAGTTTATGGGATTATCATTAGCTGTGGTTTCCCATTAGATCCCTATTTAAACACACAATATAGACTTGTTTACTTATACACACACACGGTTTACCAATAAGTCTAGATAATGTGGATCAGTGCATTGGTCCCTATGGATCCATATTAAAAAGGGAGTTAGGTAGTTAAGTGAACACCTGCTGTATTAATTAAAAGCTTATGATAGTTGCTACTTTGTTGAGACGTAATATAATTGAGGTTGACATATATTGTAATATTTACCTGAGCTCTGTGTTTGACAAAAACTAACAAGAAGTAGTATGGAAATAAAAAAAACACTTTATAAATTCAGATAATGAGAATGTGCGTTATGTCTGATCAATGAAAAAATATAAAAAATATTCACTGGAAGAAATCTCAGATTGAAAGCTATTAGTGCATTCTATATTAATAATTAAAATAGTGCATGTGTTTCTGTCACTTCATAATCAGATTGGCTACCATATGATGGACAGAGATAATGATTTGCCGCAACTGAGAAATAAGCTACTGAGCTGCAGCTGGACAGTCTCCACTGGACACTCACCTACCTTGCTTCATTAGACTCCCCCTAGTCTTTGGATACTTAAACAGTCTCTGAATGCCCATATTTTCAAAGAAGCATATTATACTTAATGCTTCTTACATAGATCTTAGATAAGTTTATTTATTCTCTCATACTTCTCTCTCCATCAAGCAATCCCTTCTTCTCGTGTATACACCAATAAAATTATATCCTAAATCATTGGTTCCCAATCCTGTCTTTGACAACACTAACAGGTCATATTTTGTGGATATATCCACTTAATTACAGGTTTTTTAATCAAAATGCCTGAACCACTAATTATCATACCACCAGTAGAGAAATCCACAAAACCTGGTGTGATGGTCCCTGAAGACAGGTTTGGGAATCACTGTCTTAGATTGTAAGCTCTTACCAGCAGGGCTGTATCTACATTTTTGGAGCCCCTAGGCAGTGAAGTGGAGGATCCCCTGCGAGTGAGTACGCAAGGTGTGCATGGACCCATTTTTGCCTTTTCTGTACGTGTAAGTTCCCTTTCCTGTTGTAACTGTCTTGTTCTAGGTGCTTACCCCCTAGTAGCCAGTCTATGAACTGCAACATTTAATTTTCTTGTAAGCCAGGAACCATTTTTGTTAATAAGTGGTCCCCCTTACAGGGAAGCATCCCTGGGCGGCTGCCTAGTTGGCCTAATGGGTAACCTAGCCATGTTTACCAGAGAAGACCCTCATATTCTCCTGTACCAATGTGTATGTACAAGTTTTCTATCTCCCTTTACTTACTCTGACTTTAGGTGAATGTACACATTTGATCCATGTGCTGTACTCTTGTGCTATTGAAATGGGGTTGTACAAATAAAATAATAATTAAAATAATGTAATTTTTCCACGTTTCCATTAGACTTCAATAAGGAGGTTTGGAAAGCAGCAACCAAAGGATACTTAAATATTTTCTGTAGATATAACATGAATAGGAGGAGTAAAGTTTGTTATTCTTTTCTTAACCTGGTACAACGCTCTTTAAAGTCCCATATCTTCTTTCATGCATTTAAAATACTAGATAGAGTTTTTTGCATCATAGTACAAGAATCTGAAGTCCTATATTTGTACTTTATATCCTCCACCACAGCTCCACTGTATATGTTATGGGAAGTTGAACTCAATTTGGTCAGTCACTTAGAATATACAAAGCTTTTTTGTGTAACCAAATACCTTTATTAGTCAGCCATAGATTGTGCTGTAAACACGGTTAAGTTAGCCATACACCTTTTTAGAGGCGGAGGAGCTTTTTCTTTCTCCAATTGGCAAAAACATACCTTTTTGGCAAGACATAAAAGAGTATTACTATACTTCAGCTAATTTTTCATGCAATAATAAAATCTACTCTGATGTTTACAGTCTGTTCTTTTAAAGGTATGACAAAAAATAGGACTTAAATGTCCCTTTAATTATTTGTCTAATTTCTTGTACATTCCAATTATGCTCAGCCTGTGCATTTTAGATCACATTCCTCTGAAAGCAGCAAAAATGGAAGAAAATAATTAACCAAAAAAATACAAATTAATGGAATAACTGCAGGGGTTTTACTGCATATTTTCCTATGATTCTGTCCTCTTCAGCAATGTTAGATCTCACAGCAAACTGAAGAAATTCCCTGTAGTATACAGGCTATTACAGTTAAAGAACGAAATGACTCCCATTTCAGGCAAATGTGCAATACTTGTCTAGAGACCATGGCTGTTTATCATTCTTAATGACCTGACTCATTCTAATAACCACTAAATACTGAAATCGTTATAGTGGAGTTTATATATCAAAAGTGTGACTGTTTATATTTCACTGACAGCTGATATTTTGGCATTTCAAAATGCATTTTCTCAAAGTGTGAAATTTTAGTGAAAAATGACCTAGTCAATAAAAACATTTGGGACATTTGATTTTCTTGCCATAAACCCAGGGGCAGATGTGTGTTTAGTTTGCTGAAATGTCAACACTATGTAAGACTTGAGAATGAATGTAGAGTATGCTTCAAAGTAATAAAACTTTGGGTGCCTGCCACCACATTCCAAAGCAACAGGGACATTTTTGGCAGCAATATGAAATTGTACCTTCTTATTTAAAAAAAAAAAGAAATCATTGGAAATAAAAGGAATTTATTAGGTGTTAACAAATGTTTCAAATGCATTAAGCTTATAATCCCCACTGAATGACCACTGTAACTTTACAGTGTGTTGCAAGGTACAGTCATAATTTACTATTTTATGATATTTTTTACTTTAAATATAATTAATTTTTCCAGTGAAGAATATTGCAATGTATTTTTTTTATCTTACAGTAGACCATAGCATACTGTAAAGCAATAATCAATTATAAAAAATGAAAGAATTAAATTAAGGAATGCATAGATTCTTATGATTCTATATACAAATATTTATATTATAGATGTTGTTTAGCCGTTCAATCATGTCTGACTCTCTGTGACTGTATAGACCACAGCACACCAGGCCCATGTATTGTTATGTCTCTGGTTGCACTTGTCCATATGGTTATCTTGGCAAAGATACTGGAGTGGGTTGCCAGTTCCGCGTCCAGTGGAACGCAATTTGTCTGACCTCTTTGCTATGACTTCTCCATCTTGGGTGACCCTATATGGTATAGCTCACAAGCCCCTTCACCATGACAAGATAGCAATCCAGAAGGGGATATAATAGATACATATTTATGTAAATATACAAATATATTAACATAAGGTAAAAATTACATAAGGGAAGTTTACATAGTTAAAAGACCATTGTGGTCTAAATGTTTCTATATATTGAAGAACTAAACTTGATAATGGATCAAATGTTTTTAGAAAGCAAATAAACATCCAGCATGTTGAACATTATGCAATTATTATTTACTACAACACCAGTTGATTCTGTATCTTACTTTCTCTAAAGGGCAAATCCTCAGCTTTCAGCAATGCTGTTTGATAATAAATATCGACAGCTCCCATTGGCATGGACACAACACTTTCCAGAAGAGGACAAAGTCAAAATATCCATTACCGGATTACCCATTAGGCCAACTAGGCAGCCGCCCAGTGGCATTTCCCTGTGAGGTGCGCCACTTATTTAAACAAAATGAAATGTTGCAGTTCATAGACTGGCTACTAGGGGGTAACAACCTAGAACAAGAAAGTTACAACAGGAAAGGTAACTTACATGTACAGAAAAGTGGGCAAAGAAATACACTACATAGCATTACTTTGTGCCATCTTGAAATCTACATTTAGAGAGCTCCATTGTTATAGTCATCTAAAGCTGCTATGGTTCCATATGCTATTTGTACTCATCATTACCAAGAACCACTCAATACTAACCAAACACACAGGCCACACAATATTATTGTTGCCATTTTGTAATGCAAACATTTTTATTTCACACTGTGTTTGAATAATGTGTTTCTTTACTGTGGGCAGCCATTGTGTTGTTTTGTTTACCTGTAAATGGGATTATATTGTACATTCCTTTGCAATGCATAGCTGGCCCCTATGACAGTGCATGGTTTATATATTAGAATATTGCGGTATCTGGGACCGAATTCCACCGTGAGCCAAACCCTTCATAGCAGCTACACTGATGATCTAGGAAAGTTGCATCCAGACAGTGGCTAATTTCTCGCCTACATTACAAGAGTGGGCTACATTTAAAATCAGATCCAAAATATGAATAATCAAAAGAACCTCTGAAAATGGAAAAAATGCTGTTTTCTCTAAGAACCAGTGAAATTCTTTCCAGCACTGAAATGAGCCGCGTTGGCTGGGATTGTGCTGAACAGTCCCTGCCAGTATTCCACATGTTCATCTGATAGATAGAAGACATGTTTATCTAGATGCACAAATCTGGCATAAACAAACAACTGACAAACAAAAAAACAATCAACCAAAAAACAACAAATGGCTGCTTTGCTAGGCAAAGGTGACTTCATTAAAATATGTCAAAACTGTAGCCTTATTTATGCCTAGTCAAGCCAAATCCATATGCTTCAAAAATGCAATCCAAATATTCCTGATACCTGAACACAAGTAACTTGCATTATGACATATTTTCTATGTCTTTGTTCATGCAAACCAAAACTAATTAAAACACAAAGCCTAAACTCATTCCAGCACTACAGAATGTTTGTGCTTTACAAATAAGAGATAATAATAGCTCCAAATAATAAAAGTTGGCAGTTTTAAATAGTGACATTATCTCCTATTACACATATAATTAAAAGACTAGCTGTTAACATTGCTAATTTTAATATTTGAAACACTGATTATTTTTTAAGATATAATTTTTTAAGATATTTACCATTCAGAGTTTGAACTTTAAAGTTACATTCAACAAGCTGGTTTGTGCACAGGAATGAAGTACAGTTACAAAATTATTATGCTCTTACCTTATTTACTTAATACATTAGAAATACAATGGAGAAGATACATTTTCCAATAGCAAATATTAAAAAGAACAAAACTTATTTGTTTTTAACTTAGTTTATTTTGTAATTGAGAAAAATAATTGAAAACCCTCTGCGGAATATTTTACGATACAATAATTTTCCAATTCTGTTTAATTTGTGCTATTCTATTACCTATTTACTATTAAATCATTATAGCCTAATGTTAGGTATTCACTCATCATATCTACCCTGGTAGGCATTTCTATTTGACTAACCTCACTGCAAATAACTTTTTTTTTTTTAAATCTCCTTTATACTATAAATTCTATTATGGAGATCGCATTCAGGTCTAGCTCTGCTCTCAACTCATTGCCATACTACATTGGAACTAGACATGTATTGAGACACTAATGTAGATGCACATATTTTTCTGCATCCCATGGCATTTGTTAATGTATTACACTTGACACAGCAGAATCTCCTTTGGCTATTGATTTAAATCAGATCTTAAAGAGATTTGTGACATACTTAAAATGGGAATAAAGATGTGGAATTCAGAATACTATATTCATCTTGATCCTATTGTTAGCAGCCCAAACAAATCACAGGTTTATACATACAGTATGTAAAAGAGCAAGATATACTGTATATTACACAAATAAATATATATAATATATACCATATAAATACAACATCCATTTCCTACTTATCCAACTTTATTTTTCCGCATAAAGATAAAATGGCCAAGAAAATTGAAAAAAACATCTTGAAGAAAATAAATCATACCCTTTTAACTAGTGTTACTGAACAAACTAGCTGCACACTAGAGAAATATTTGCTTAATTTGTGAGCACTTATCTATAACTTACATATATACTGCAACACACATGGGCCCCTATTCAATTGCAACAGTTACAGAGCCATTCAATTGATCAAGGCAGCAGCTACCAAGCCTAAACTGTAAACCATGCAACCGTAAGTAGCATTTCAGAGCATGATCACGATCAGATAAGCAAGGCTGTAACTACTGATTTAGAAACAGTCAATAGAAACTTAGACCGTCATCATGACATCATTAAAACATGGAGGTTAAACGTCAATCAATTAGCGTTTAGAAGTCCAATATGAGATCAGACTCGCAATCCGGCATTGTACAAAATAATAAAAATGAATGAAGGAAATGTTCTAGTCCATGTGGGTGGCCTGATATGTATTAACTCCTTGATTCCTGAGATTCATAGATCACAGAAATTAATGTGTTTGCTTGAGACCGTTGTGTCATTAATTTTAATGTCTTTCCTCACTTTCTCCGTAGTATTGATTTTTTATTTGCATTTACAGTGCTACGAACAGGTGTTTGAACCCCCTATCTGGTACTCGTAGGCTTTTCTTTTACATTTGCCATTTACAGGTGTGAGAACATTTGCGGGCTTGAGGAATTGTAGCAATTGAATAGTGATTTGCGATTGTAACATTTATGGGCTTGAAAGACCAAAGGCTTAGATGGGTCAGAGATACGATTTTAACAAGCGCAGGGATTTTCAGCCTGTAACCCACAAATCGTTTGCAGGTAGCGAAAAGACGCCAATTGAATAGCAAATTAGTTTACGGGCTACATTACGGGCTCCAGTAACCAACAGCTACGCAATTGAATAGGGGTCATGGTCTTTCCCCTTCACTTTGACAGATAACAACATGATGAAAATGTAAATAGTAGAGCATTTCAGGGCTGGAGCCGAGGGATTTGTCTTTAAATATGGGACTTTAACAGAGAGATTTTTGGGCAGCTGTAAGGAATAAAAAAAATCACTTGAAAGAAGCAAACTCCTATCAAATGACAGACAGTTTTAAGGAATATGCATGAATCATAAACTATATAATCAATAAAACATAATTATACACTACAAATGTCCTATATGATATAACACAGAGAAGTACAGGGCCACTATGAGCCTCCAGTTCCTTTATCCTGGGTCATGTGTGAGAACATCCCTCTACTGACCATGGGCCTCATTCAATTGTGATGTGGACAATTGAATAGGACTCTAAATAAGCACATAGCATATTTTTTTAAAATAAGTTTTTACTTAGTGAAAACCTTGCTTTTGGATAGATGTTCACTAACTAAAAACTTATTTTAAAAAATATGTTATGTGCTTATTTAGAGCCCTATTCAATTGGCCAAATTGCAATTGAATGAGGCCCCATGATAGCAATCATCATCAGAGAGTGAGGAGAAATGTCTGAATGTAACATGCAAATATATCACAAGAAGTCAGTTCTTTTCAAAATGCAACTTTATTGAAACAAAATAATTTTCAGTTTACTTACTACTTATGTTTATTAAATTGACTTTGTACCCCTCACTCAAAACCTAGCCAATTATATATTTCATAGCTCAAATGAAAGGTAAGAAGGTATTTAGTTTTCACCTTTTTTTAATCAAAGTACTAAAAATAAGTACCGTATTTTAAACAGTTCCTCGTCTCAATTACAATACAGATAGGATTTGATGAAATTTGAGATTGTTAGACATGTCTTGTCATTTCCAAAATAATAAAAATAAAGGGTATTTCATATTACCATCTATAGGCGTTCTCACGATACCAAGTCCCCAGTAGTGGGTGATTTGCCTTTCATTTCTCAGTGTTAAATGCTAAATAGCTGAATCATTGAATATTAAATTTTAATTAATGTCTGCAACACATGATATATTCACACATTTTGAATAATTTTAGAAATATTGATACGTTTCTATTACTTGAAGCGAAGTTCCCTATATTTAAATGACAACACTTGTGCCTGTCACAATTTGACAGAATGGAGATTTTAATTTCTCATTCCTAGAACTTTTTTCGCAAGATAAATCCAAGTTATTAATGAATCCACCGCGAGAAATATAATGATGAGATGATATCTGTTTATAACTCTACTAGTTACATATGGTGATAATCTTCCACTAGAAAAAGTAAAAAAATAAGATATGTTAATTCAGGAGCCAACACACATATTTAAATATGAAAGCATGCATTTTCTTCATATTGAATATTTAAAATGTATTTATCAGTGTGAGGATAACGTACGCAAATTAATTTGGTATATGGGGAGGGTGTATTACAATAATACCTAAGGTCCCTAGTCTATTATTTATTTATTATTATTTATTTGATTAATGAACCCTAAAAGAGATATTATGGAATTTAAAAGGACACTATAGTCCAACAGCTTTATTAAATTGCAATTTGGCCAATTGAATAGGGCTCTATATAAGCACAGAGCATATTTTTTTTACAGAAGTTTTTAGTTAGCGAAGACCTTGCTTTTGGATAGAAGATCACTAACTAAAAACCTCTGTAAAAAAATATGCTCTGTGCTTATATAGAGCCCTATTCAATTGGCCAAATCACAATTTAATAAGGCTGTATGTTTGAACAGAATATCATGATTATTCCATTCCTACTTCATATGCCTAATTTAACATGTTTTAAAATGCAATTTTCCTAATGTGTGAAACTCTTCACTGATATTTAACGACCACTAGGGATCAGGGACATTACAATTGAAAAATCTGTGTTTCCTGCTTGGGTTTGGCTCAGGTTAAGATTATGGTAAGAATAAACTAAATTACAAACAACTAAAATAGTAGTAGGACATGATGAAGGGGCTACCAGTGGGCTTTATAAAGTAGGTAATGGATATTGGAGCAGGCAGCTCCTGAGACCACTATGATTTCTAGTGTCATGCTACAGACAGACTGAGCTCTAAAATTGTGTTTAAAAGAACTTCCTTTATTATGCAACCATATTTATTATTATTACTCTTTCTTTCTAAAGCGCCAGCATATTCCGTAACACTATTTTAAAACTAGAAAAAAAAACACAATGGGTGCAACTGGCAAATTACAAAGGTATAGACACATTTTAAAGTAAGTAGAAATGTAAAGTAAGTACTACTCTGAAGAGCTTACAATCTAGAAGGTAATCGAGGGGCGCGGGGCAGGAGGGTGACAGAAGTAGGCCGTGATTTAGGCAGTAGGCTGATGCATGTACAAAATAATAAAAATGAATAAAGGAAATGTTCTAGTCCATGTGGGTGGCCTGATATGTATTAACTCCTTGATTCCTGAGATTCATAGATCACAGAAATTAATGTGTGCGCTTGAGACTGTTGTGTCATTAATTCTAATGTCTTTCCTCCGTAGCATTGATTTTTTATTTGCATTTACAGTGCTACGAACAGGTGTTTAAACCCCCTATCTGGTACTCATTATAATGTAGGTGAGGTGTGAGCAATTTGGTATTCCGTTCATGAATGTTAAGGAACAAGATGATAAGCTTCTTTAAACAAATGCATTTTTGTGAGTTTTTTAAACATTTGAGGCAGGAATAAAGTCTGACGGAGCAAGGCAAGGAGTTCCAAAGATGCTCATTGAAGACACAGAAGTTCAAGGCTGTATGTCAGGAAAATCTGTCTGCGGACAGAAATATAGTGTGGGGTCACTAATATGCTTTCAAACCAATGCAAGTTTTAGTCACACATACCTAAGTAAACTTAAAGTCCAACTGGACACCATACCCAAGATAACAAAAAATGTAGGCAGTACAATCTAGCCTTGTCATATAATAGCCATTCACCACAGGGCAAACACTCCCATTAAAACAATAGCTGAGACCATTAACATAGCAATTATGAATGTTATAGGGCCATCAAACATAAACCTATAAATATACAATGAATCACATGTAACCAGTCATTGAGTTATCACTTTTAGAAGTATTGAACCCATAGTGTCTTCTCTTTTAATCCCATATTATTTTGTCTAGGAAGGTTATTATACACAACAGACTTGTGCCACAATAAAGATGCAGCTAACACAAAGAAATGAATAAAATACGTATAGACTTCATATCTATCAATTTGCAATTTGTGTAATATTTTTCTTCATATCTCTCAAGTTCATTGGAGCATGTAATTGCAAACAAAGAAAAAATAGAACAACTTCCTAAGAGGCAAAAAACAAGACTGTTGCATATCCATGAATCCAAGAGCACTGAAACATGTAAAACATAATAGAAATGTTTTGCCAAAGTGCATTTATCAAGATTGAGCAAGAGAACTGGCGCTTGGTGGGTTTTCACAGTACAATATGATGTTCATCAGTTTATTCCAAATTTTGCCAGCTGGCACAAAGACTGTAACCAGAAAAATAGAGAAAATCTGTAAATCTTCCTATAATGTTTTGTATGGAATCTCATAGACTGATTAATGTGACACTATCATGAAGATTTTATTATTGGCAGTCAGGATGTGCCATGGTAGAAAATTCTCAGCAAAATGAATGCATATGTTACAGATAAAGTATAATGAATATTTTATGGATAAAGTATAATGTATAAATTATGGATAATGTTAGAAACTGGATAAAGTCAAAACTATGTAAAAAAAATGTCACAGCACAGTGTATTATGTCAATATTTCAGATATCAACCATCTTTTTATGGATAGTGTCGGCATTTTCCAAAAGTGTTTGGATAGGCTGGAAACAAATGACCTAGCATTCTGGATTTTTTTATGTTATTCAGGAAAGTATACATTCATAATTAGTTTTGACATTTTTGAAATAGCTATAGTTTAAATCATTTTAAGTGTTCTGGGACCCGAAAACGCCCAAACCAAAACCAAATCATGCATGGAACCCTATAGTATATTTACTAATATACCTTTGTGCTGTATTTTACAAGTACCAATAATTACACAATTAAAAAACATCCAATATTGTTTGGATAATTTCATCAGGATACTTATAAAAAACAGACATTGGGCCCTATTCTATTGCCCAATTCGTAAATGTATACACACTTAATACTGCTCTTAATTGCCACAGATTTTATCAGCTATTCGCAATCCAATTACGAGTTACCCACCCACAATCACTACCGGCCAGCCGAAGCCGCATAACCAGCTTTAGAGCTCCATTGGTTTTAGCACAGCTTGAATATAACCAGCCATAAATAATTACAATTACGCAAAATAAATGTTCTCGCAAATAAAGTCTAATCCGCAACTGAAAAAAGTATCAAGTTTCTGTCAAAAATATTACATGTTATAAATAGGACTCACAAGGCATTTTTCAAAAACTTATTAGAGCAGCTTTTAAACACACAATACTGCATGGGAAGGCATAGAAACACGTTAGAATTAATTGCAGAACAGTCTCAAATCCACAAATATGCAATTAAAAAATATTTTATTAAATGTTATATCAATCTCTGGACTCAAAGGGTTAATACATATCATGAAAACCACATAAACTAAAACAGCTGATCTAATGCATTTTATAGAGAGCTAGATTGCTTGATTGCAAGCTCGTTCGGCAAATATTACTTATTGGCTCTCATTAATTTGTAGCCTCCGATTGCAGATTACGCCTAACTTCCATGTTTTACTGGCATCATGACGACGGACTCATTTACTATTGGCTGCGTCTAAGAAGTAAATTACGGGCTTGCTTAAATATTGTCAGATCATATGATCACTCCCCCTTGAAATCCTACTTAAAAAGGCAGGATTTACAAGATCAGCTTTGCGGTCTGAGTTTGCGACCTGGGGTCAATAGAATACATCTAAACACTTAGAGAAAAAAACACCTGCAGCCAAAACTGTGAGATCGAGGTATTTGCGAGCAGCTAATAGAATAGGGCCTAAAGTCTTTACTTGGGACTCCATTTAGGTTAACTTGGCCGATAAATTTAACCAGACCTGCTTATGTCCTTGAGATATATAAAACAGTAAAATGTGGGAATATCTTGCTGAAAGTTTTTACAAAATACATAAGGAACATACTAATATCTAACTTTAGAATTCAGTTTTAAACAGATCAAATACTTCAATATTTTGTGATAGATTGAAATCAGTATAACTATATTTTGTGATTTCAGCACTTACGGAACATAAATTGGAATTTTTGTCAATGACCAGTCACTAAACATTCTATTCAATTTTTTTAGATTGTATTTGAATATATTTGATCATCAATCATAAAATAAAATAGTAATACATTTTCACTGAGAATTAATTATAATTATTTGATTGTTTTCTGAGTTAGTTTACCCCTCAGGTACATAAACTATATTTTGAATTTTGTAATATATGAGCACAAGAAAAATCAAATTATAATGTAATTGCTGTAAAGACAGCAGAGATCTGTATAGAGATTTTCAGTCAAGATAATATGATTTAATGCAAAGGCTGTTGTTCATTTGCCTAGAACCCACAATAGAACATTATGTCTTCCTGAGTTTTTCAGCCAATGGTGCTTTGAAGCATGCTGACTGTCACTTGCAGTATATACTGCTTGCATTGCAGGACTGCTAAGGGATTTTAACTCTAATAGCTGAACAATCTCTAATATTGTAATCTAAAAACCGCAGTTCTTTTCCTGGAAAATGGAAAATGTACAATGGCTGCGTATTGAGCTAGGCTGTCAACATGTATGACATTATAAACATGGCTGCTTAGTTCTGCTCATATCTTCACTACTGGAATATTTGATGAAGTGTTACAGAAATAGTTAACAATTAATATGTATATATTTACACAAATATATTGGATCAGTCAAAATCTTATGGTGAAAACAGAATAAGGCTGTGATTTACTATATTATAGGCAACAACATGTGTTCCCGTGCAAGATTTGTGGTTCTAATGCAATGCATTGCACTGCATCAGCCAAGTTATAAAGCGCATTGGAGACATAATATAATCCCTCTAGACTCTTCTCTACAGCTGATACTCTTTAATCAGAATTTGCCAGACAAAGGTCCTGGAGGTACAGCAATGTTGTCTTTCCAGTGTTTTTTTTTTCCATGTAAAGAATACTTTAATAATGTTTAAACTCTACTGAGTTCTAGACAAATATATGAGCTCCATTCCCCATTAAATCCAGGTGCTCATGGGAAAATTACTGAATGTGGCTGGTCCTTTAAATAAAACAACTACATTTCAGTAATATTTACTAATCTCATATAATGGCCCGGGGCCCTTCTTTCTACAGATGCTGTAAAATATACACACTGGGGCATCCGGGGCATTTTATGACAGATACGGTATCTAATCCCAGTGCTATAGTTTCAGAAGGAGCAGGTGGGTGGACCGTCCCAGGAGCTCATGACCACACATTTACACAAGATAGGAGACAGTTAAAGACTGGGTGAAGAGGTAGAAGAGGATTAGAAACCTTATTTTACAAAATTGTACATCTTTATTAAATTGCAACAATACTAATTAAGAAAAATCTTCAAGATACAAGGAGGTAGATCTAGTTTTGTAATACTATAGGCGCACTAGCCCATATCTTGTTACTATACATGCTTGAATATTTATTTTGACTTTTCTGTCCACCATTACTGGACACTTCCATTAAAATTACCACCAATTATTGTTTCTCTCTCTATGTAGCCTGGCTTGTCTGTATTGAAGAAAGTCTAAGATGTAAACAATATATCATTATAGCAAATAAAATTTCGGTGACAGAGAAAACATTTCCATCTAGGGGTTTTATTGACATTTTAAACCACTCAGGCTTCTCTTTTGAGGTTTATGATGCCTCCTCAATGGAAATATTTCCTCGTATTTCACCGCTTCTTGACTCTTATGGTGTATGTGTACCTGTTCCATCCTCTATAAACAGCTGTACTCTGGAATATTCTACCAGCTGTCAGAGACCATGGTGCTCCCTTATGTAACATAGTTACATAGCACATTTTGCCTGAAAGATGACTCCAGGTCTGTTGAGTTGAGTCTTCAGACGACTGCACCATCCTATCAATTAAACCAGTCCAGGGCACATAAGCAATCCATTGTAACAGATAATGCACTACAGAAAGAATCCCGATGCACCAAACCATGAATATTCAGTGTAATTTAGGAGAAAATATGTTGAATGCATTGGATCTTTTCACCTAAGTAACATAATACAATATAGAGTTGTTTACTAGAGTTTACTTTGTGTTACTTAGAGAAACATGATGAAACAACATATGTACTATTGGGATTTGCCATATCATCTGCTTCCCTAATTTCACATTAACATTTTACTACATATTAGTTATGCTTTTTAACACCGAGTTGCAGTTTTATTTTACATGGGTCCTTTTTTATCCTTTTGTTCCTTTTTAAGTAGGGAGCTGGGGGTTTCCATGAGTAACTGCAGGTGAAGAAACAGAGCACTCGCGCATAGAAGCCTATACAGGTTTGGATGGATAACGGTAAAAGTGGTTTCAGTTGGATTTTGTTCCAGAATAGAATAGAAACTTGCTTCTATTGTTATGCCCTATAGTATTGAGTAAAGATCCATACCGCAACCAAACATTATTATAGAAATAGAGAGATAAATTAGATTAAAATTTATTTTATTCCAATGACAGGTTTTTCTGTGGTTAAAAACACTTCTGATGTCATTGCTATAAACTCACACAACTTGATAAATTGATAGAACATACAATGACTTTCTTTGTATTAAGGACATATTCATCTCAACTCTGCTGTATGAAAAACTGACAATATCTATTACAGAGATCTGAGCATTTTATTTCCTTATTTGTGGAATTACACAATGTTGCCATATTGCAAAAACTGAAATGAGCAGAAGGAGATGAAAGCATCTAGCTGAATTTCATTTAAAAAACTAGACAGTATTTTTTAGTTGTTGTGACTGGGTCCTTTATAATTTTAAAACTATTGAATCATTATTGGAGGTGGTTTAGTGGCTCAAAATTATTTCTACAGGCACAGTGTGCAAGCTATTAGCAAATGCATTTATTTTTAAAAAAATAGCCTTAGAAAAAGCCCACAAGGATGGACGAAACGGCCCGTTGGCAACTCTATTTTCTATAATCTGAGCCAGAGACTACTGAAAGTTCAGATGGATTTACACTGGCCGATATTTTTATGCACTTGGGGAACTTGGAGCTTGGTAGTTGAACTGCAAGTATATATTTTTACTGCTATATGTTAAGTCCAGCTCAGTGCATATATTTTTGTATATTTTTGTATATGGTGTAGAATATTTCAATATTTTTTACTTTCAGATTATTAAATTCTCTTTTGGCTTCAGATTTATCTTGTTTTTAGTATACTTAAATTTGTGCTTTTAACCTACATTGTTACAATCCTGTGATTATCAGCATATCCTGTTGTAGCAGGAGGATCAGTATATTCTGATCTATGAGGATTGTTTATGTTAACGAGTTAAAGTATGGAGAGATATATGTGTGATTTCACAATCTATTCCTATATACCATACATGATGAACTATTGAAAGCACTCATATATTTTATATACTTATAGCAGCATAGTTTTCAGATTTATTGTATCCAATTAAAGTTTTTTTTTTCTAAAAAACATAGGACTAACTCAATCAACCATATTCCCCAAATTTTCATGCTGGTGAAGCTACTGTCGGGGCAATAGGTGCAAAACAATAGGCCCCACTAAATGGCAAAACCCCTTCACTACCTCTGGAGTTAAGAGGTAAATTTAATTTATACGTGAAGAGGGGCAGATACTTATTATTATAGAACGGTGACCTAATCATCCTATATATATTTTGTTTTTTGTATTTTTGAGAGAACCCAACCAGAAAACATGATAATTAGGTATTGGGGGGGGGGGGGCTCTTAAATGTGGACTTTAATCAAAAGGGAAACATTTGTAATGTTGGTAGACAGAGAGTGATCTTCTATTAGAAAATTATTGCACCTTCAAAGGAGGGGAAAGCAGGATGTATGATATTTAAGGCATAGTAGATGAAAGGTTTGAGAGGAAAAACAGGAAATAAGAATATCAGATAAATTCGAACATTTTAATAAAACAAAAAGTATTGCGACACCTACAGATGTTTATAAACATACTGTATAATTTACAATTTATATAATGTAACTTGTGTAGTGACAATCGTAGTGACTTTTCATGGATCATATCAATTTTAGCTCTATACTCATGCTCATGTTTAAAGATGGTTTGCAATTCATATCACTTTACATCTATGGAAAGAAGATCTATGAACTTGCATAGATTGATCAGATATTTTATTATCTGTGAAGGGGTTAAATTGGTAAAAGAAGAACAAATCAACTTTAAAAAATAGGGCAGACTGCCAATTTTATTATTTCTCTACAATAGAAGCGCCATTAAACTACAAGATAACAGCATATTCTCAATGTAGAATGAAAAGTGTGAAATAAAACTGCTAATAGAATACATTTTTTGTACACCAGGGTTATGTGTTTTCCAGTGTAGAATAGAAATTGGATTTCCTGGTAATCGTTACCACTGTATATTCCTTCCAAGCTCTGAACATGTTTCAAACAATCCAGATTGTAATCTTGGAAAATACCTTTTTAGGACTGCACTCTACATAAAACTTGAATTACTACCTCTATCCAAATTCTTCTTTTTTTTTTTTTAGTTTGGCATTAAAATATATCCTCTTATTAATCTTCTCCGTATGGTATCTCCAGAAATCTATTTGAGTAAACCATTTTTCGCATCCAAGGCTGCAATTTTTTTCCCAGTATAAGATTTCATTTTTCAACAAAGATGTTGAAATTACACACTTTTATTCAGATTCTGAACTACTTTTATTTTCTTCACATTCTTTGCTTGCATCCAAAAAGACATCAAGCTTGTAGAATTACTCTGGACTTTGAGAAAGAAATAAGAAATGGTTACAATAAAAATAGTACATGAGATAGATTTGAATAAAAAAACATATTTATATATAAAATTTTTGTATATATATATATATATATATATATATATATATATATATATATATAGTATGTATAATAATTACAATATATTTTCTTAGCATACATTTCTAGAAAAAATATACCTTAAAATAGTCAAAGTCTTATATACCAAATAAACTAAGAGCTTTGTTTCTTAGAATATATCTTATAAAGACATTAGATGATGGTTGTCTTGTTCTTAAGTCCCTCTTATTTTAAAAGCAAATGATTTAATCAATATTGACATGAAAGTGTTTCAATTGAAATTAGGGGATTATATATTTAGAGTGTGTGTGGGTTATTAGAAAATTGACTAACACTTATGAATTGCTGTTATCTATTAATTTATTATTACCTTGACTATCTTCTTTTTGACGAAGGTACCATTTAATCAAGTGATTTTACGTTAAGGAGAACAGACACTTACAGCCTTATTAAATTATGATTCAGCCAATTGAAAAGGGCTCTATATAAGCACATAGCATATTTATTTTACAAAAGTTTTTAGTTAGTGAACTTCTATCCAAAAGCAAGGTCTTCACTAACTAAAAACTTCTGTAAAAAATATGCTCTGTGCTTATATAGAGCCCTATTCAATTGGCCGAATCGCAATTTAATAAGGCTGTTAGTGTTAGATAAGTTAAAGAAATGTTCACACATAAATAATATTAAATCCTGCATTTCCAACCTCTTGGAAGCTGTGTTTTAGACAATATTTGTAGTGAACTAATCCATCCTCTGTTATTGTTGAACATGGGTGAGTAAGTTTCAGTTTAAGGTGAATATTATATACTACTGGAATGCCTTTGGAGTGGGGAAGTTAATAGCTGAGCCCCAACTTACCTTGGTTTTTAAATGAAGTAAATTAGTTTTGACGTCTCAGTATTTCTTTAAATGACCACTGTGGTTCAGAAACAACTTGCTTGTGAAGTATGTAATAACATAATTATATTATCAGCTATGCAAGAGAAAATCTTATTAAATGTCTTTGGTGATCTGTCTGTAGTCTAAAGGGGGAGTTACCTTATGTGGTCTTACTCTGCCATTACGTACTATTGATAAGAGGCTTTTTGGATAGTACATTTAACAGGAGTGAATACATATCCTTGTGAATACATTATTTCTGACAGGTTTTTAATCGATTTAAAAACAAAAATAAAATGTCTATCATTATTAAAGCAAAATAAAATACAGTAGTTAAAAATTAAAGGCTGTAATTATTGATTTTAGATTGTATAAAACATATGTCCATTGCCAAGTCAAGTTCTTAAAAAAAGCAAACTATAAATGTTACATGTCAATGGCCCTTTAAGTGGAACAATCTCTTTTTCAATATAATACAATTTCCCAAAGTTCGAAAGATCTTCATTTTTAAGCCTATACAGCCAAGAACATTCCTGGATCATAAAAAGGACATTTTAGAGCTGGAAAATGAGAATGGTCACAAAAGTAATAAGGGGAAAGGACAGAGTAAGCTATGAAGAATGACTAACCAAATTAAAATTATTTTTTATAGGAAAAAAGATGCATAAGAGGGGTAATTATATACATACATTCAGGTCCAATACAAGGCTTTGTCAGGTGAAAGTTTTGTGCCAAGAAGATTTTAACTGACCAGAGGATAGAAGAAAATTATTTCACCTTAACAAAAGAAAAGGCTTCTTCAGAGTAAGGGCAGTCAGACTGGGAAACTCTCTACCAAAGGAGGATGTTTCAGCAAATTCAGTAGCTAGCTTTTAAAATGAGTTGGATATGTATAAATAAAAAGGGCATACCTTGTTATGTAGGCTAACTAGAGAAGGAAAGGTATTGATCCAGGGAGTAGTCTGATTGCCAACATACTGGGTCAAGAAGGGTTTGTTTTTCATTTATGAGACAGTTGGCGATGTTTTTGTTTGCCTTCCTCTGCATCAATTAATAATTAACAATTTACTTATAACAAGGATCAGAGGAGATCTAAAAAGGTTAGACGTTAAGGAATAAATTACTTTATTCAACCTCAATAACTGTATAATAAAAGTGGTTTTGAAGATATGGAAACAGCTTCTGGTTCTCTGTAGTGATATCATCTCTCTATTACTCTTGAGATTATTTACATGAAAAGATAAATTCATAATTTAAAAAATGAACATTTGTTCCCAACATATAGGCAAACAAAAGAAAACGTTTAGGTGTATCTCGTCTACAGCATTCTAAATAACAAAGCACCATTTTGACAATAATTTTCTAGCCAGCCAGTGATCCCCTTCAGCACTGCATGGTTTTAGCAAAATGTCAGGTTACAAAATGCTGTTTTCAAAGAGGCAAAGAGATTTGGCTGGGTCACTCAGCTGGCACAATGCAGAGAGAGGCAGTGCTGGATCCCGGGGCCATCAGCCAAACTTTGCACAGTTCCAAGCACATACTGTGCTAAAATCCTGTGTTGGGCACTATACTGCAATTCTCCTGTAAAATAATTGATGGCAGGAAGAACCTGTTGGCCCACCTAGTCTGTAAAGTCTCCTGACTACAAAACCAAGGAAAATATGGCATCCAAACACTGAAACAAGTTACTCAAAGAGAAAATTAGCAGACACGTTGAATTAGCATCCATCCCATTAAATTTAATTTACCAAAAGCTTGCAGTTAAAATTTACCACCTCTCACAGATAAATCTTATTGTGATTAATATAGGCATTTTACAATTGCTAAAATGTCAAAAAAACTAATTTACTAAGTATTATTTAGTATTAGTCTGTAACTGTACTTAACACTTTCTGACATACTATATATATATATATATATATATATATATATATATATATATATATATATATATATACATAAACCCACATAAATTTATAATTTGAGATATAATAACGGGAAAGGATAAGCGGTAAATGTAGAGTAGGGGAGCACAAATCTCCTAATATCAGAAAACTAGAAAGCAGACAGTGTGGCAGAACCGCTTAACAGTCAAACTTTAGCAAGCAAGCTTTTAAGGACCAATGTACTATAAAAATTATGGCAATTCAAATGAAAATAAGTAAATTTGATGTATAATGTTTAAACTTTGTCATACTAGTAGTTATACATTAAAGTTCTTACTTTTATAGGTTTTGGCTCGCCATCTTATGATGCTTAGCCCTGCCCCTTTTGCATAATTAGGGGCGGGTAGCTGTAGCAGACTTCCTGCGGTGTGATATGGTACCTGGCTGGTGTAGATCTGTAGTCTGATCTACAGCAGTCAGACACCAGAACACACAGAAGGAAGTCTGCTAAAGCTACCCCGCACATATTAATGGAAAAGGTCAACATATCAGACAGAAGTCTATAAAAGTAAGAGCTTTACAGTATAACTACTAGCATTACAAAGTTTAAAAATTATAAGTCAAGTATACTTATGCATGTATTTCCACTTTAACAGGCAATATTTCTATAGTATAGTGGTCCCTTTTTAACTTATTCAAAACTTGACTTGTGGCTTTCTTGTATTTTTTATAAATATGCTCCTATCTAGATTTTGTTCTGTCAGGAAATATTTTGGAAATGTCAGCAGCTATTACTTTTATGGGCAACTGTTTTTACCCAACACTATTTCTTCAGAAAATATCTGATGATAACACATAATATTCTGACAAATCCAGTGCTTCCAATCCATGCCAAATAAAAACAATTGTTTTCATACCAAATGGGTAATTAAATCATATTGCTAAAATACATTTCTTGCAAAGACAGTTCTTGAAGCTGGCGAATGTCTGTAACCGGGTGTCTTGAAATCTAGAACGTTTACAACCCATCTGACCTACTATAATGCATCTTCAGTAAAGGTATATGAGAGCTGCCGAACATGAGCGCAGGGAATCCTGTATATACAAGGCAATAAATGTCTCCCTGAACACAGATAAACAGTAAGGCCCCAGGCCAAGTGTTTATGAGCTGTAGAATATCTTTATTTTATTCTGAATTCACAGTCTCCCAGCATGTCCTTTTTATACTATATCAATGACATCTTCATATTTTACTTTATCCCCTGGAGAAAGAAAAGGTATTTGCTTGTGCTGGATGGTGAATCTTGAAATTGTCTAAGTGCAAAATGTTGATATATTTGAATATCACACATTGCCGATTGAAGGTGGATATATTATTTATAGCGTATTGCTATTTTAAAGTTAAATGTATAACCTATCATCGTTCATAGAATTACATTTAGGATATTGTTACTTACCGCAGAAGAATATTTTAGAAAATTGTTTCTGAGTATTATACAACGCTGCCATTTATACTGACACTATAGTTAGGAGATTTATTTTTGCTGAGAGTTTAAGTGATTATATTCAAATACAGTTATCTGTTAGCTTTTATAAATAATACAGACTCTTTTGTAAAACATAAAAAAATGTGGGTGAGAAAAGTGTCAACTAGACGCCAAGCAGATTGTTATTGTGTATTATCTCATAAGTAAATTAGAATATTCATTGGTCCATGGTTGCTGCTGTGTCTTGTATGGTAAGTCAATTAGTAAAAAAAATAGTAGAGGAGAAACCAAAAAAAGAGTATTTTTCAAAACCAACAGCCTTATTAAATTGCGATTCGGCCAATTGAATAGGGCTTTATATAAGCCCAGAGCATTTTTTTTTACAGAAGTTTTTAGTTAGTGAAGACCTAGCTTTTGGATAGAAATTCCCTAACTAAAAACATCTGTAAAAAAATATGCTATGTGCTTATATAAAGCCTTATTCAATTGGCCGAATCGCAATTTAATAAGGCTGTAAGTATCTAAAGCATTAAATAATAAGAATATTGAAATTTATATTATGAGTAATACAAAAAAACTACAATTTAACATTCTGTTTACATTTTTGGTGTTGTGGTTGGCATCCTTTTACATTGGTCCAGAGCCACACAGAGCACCTAATCTAGCGAGAGAGATGACGTTAGTGTATTCAATGTTTGGTTAATCCAATAATATAGAATTCTCATGATACAACTATAGTATTAATGCAATAACTAAGTGCGTCATACTATATATACATTGCCCACAGAATTATAGCAGCAGTAATTTCTAACATGGATATGCATCCCAGGGGTATGACTGGTGGGTTGCAGCCAAAGGCAAAACACTCAGTTTAATGCATAAACCATTAAAAAAAAAAAATTATATCCACAGGGTACCATATCAGCTTATCACCAAGAGGCCAGTTGGGTTATGTGCCATTGTACAGTAGAACCTGTGCTTCAACGTACAAGTACTCAATGGAAAATACGTCACTTAGTAATGAGATCTTCACTTCTAGGATATGCCAGAGGCTTTACATTTCTCTGTACAACTGAAAGGTTCTCAACTAATATAAAACACTAAAAAATACATTAAAGCATCAAAATAATCAATAAGTTATACTCATTAATATTTCAGAAATAAAATTCTTGACAGTTGCATTCTTAACATTTGCACATGCTATAGAGTTTCTATAACTTGTTTCATGGAAATAGTGCTAATAATAAACATATTAAATACTAAATGCATTGGTAATAATTCAAATTTCTTTACTCATAACAACATTTGTCAATACACAGTCTCTAGATATATTTTCATGTCCTGTTCATTTGTTATCAACAGTTTTCCCTCAAGAAAACTCAATTGAAGAAGATGAGTCATTGAAGGGAATGAGATTTACCCTATTGAGCAATATCCTGAGGTTCCTAAATAATCATTAAAGAATATCAATATTCAGCAAAATGGACAACTGTATCACAGACAGATGAGTTTGAGCACAAGTATACATAATAATATAAGAGCGCATATGTAGATACAATGCCTCTGATCCAAGATATGTCCCTTGCTATTCAGTGAAGGTATGGAAAACCAGACAATGTTGCTGGATGCTCAGAAAATTTCAATATTTAAATTGGGGTTTGTACAATGACCACTGGAATTATTTTTATTTTTCAACTTAATAGAAATTACTTATAGTCCACAGGTAAAACACAAATTAAAAATAGTTATAGCTTTATTAAAATGCTACTGTGCTGCTCTCACATAAAAAAACAACATAGGGCAGTGTGGCCATTAGCTTGGGAGTTTTACTGCAGACATACAGAATTGCTTTTATTTGAGTAGCCATCAGTTCCTAATTTATTGTTGTTGTTTTTTCTCCATTTTAGGTGTGAAAGGAATGAGACACACTTCCAACATGCTATTTAAACTATCATTAAAGTATGTTTTAATAAATCCACCTGCATATATTTTTATGCTGTTAACCTGATGTTTATACATACCTGATATTAAGAAATATGTATGCATTTTATAACCACATAAAAGTTTATAACCTCTGCCATAGGGCCACGTGTATAATATATATATATATATATTTATATATATATATATATATATATATATATATATTTATATATATTTATATATATATATATATATATATATATATATATATATATATATATATGCATAATTATGTTGCTTCCTAATGGTAAAATATGATTATTATTGTTTAAAACTGCCATATTACAGAGAAAATAAAAAAAATGTTACATAAACTTGGCAAATCTTGCAAATCTCAAGAAAAGCATAATCTGGAACTGGAGTAGTTCATAGACTCAACTGACAAACTGAACAAGCTATATCAGAATATAAGGCTTATTCTGTATACACCAAAGTCACCTCCAAAATCCATATTGATGGCAATGGGGATTTTTGTTCAAAGTCAAAGATTATGATAAGGGCACTCCTCAGATTCCCAAGTTTGACAGATAATGCAAAAGCTCCAAATCCTATAATGTACCTGCTTCAAATCGTGTTGTTCACAAGAAAAATAAAAGTTAGGTAATTTAAGGCTCTAGATACAAAGTATATGGCCATTAAACAAAATGTGGATAAATTGGGATAAGTGGGCAAAAGCAGGGTTAAGTGAAGATAAAAACTAAACTCCACTTTCTGTGTTTTCTATGGAACCTTTTTATCAAGCGGGAATAAATATATGCTAATGTTTTGTATATTCTAGGGTCACTTTGAGTGTGACAAAAAGTTACAGTGCCCCGACCTCCACATTAATGTATGATGCCACACATAATGCAGTAATGCATTGATACAAGCACAGCACTGGCATATGCATTTATCATATCATTCTGCATTAAAGATGTCTGGTAATTTTTAAGTAAGGTGATATAATGTGATAAAGTTGTCACGATCTGCTTCTTCAAGAGGGCTTGATATGAACCTAGTTTAAACCTACCCCAGAAGAATTGTGTGGTTCTTGTTCTCTGTGGAACAAAAGATGGCTTCTGAAGAGGACAACACCCAAAGGTACAGGCAGAGAATACTGGATACAGGTTACTAGTGGCCTCTGAAAAGACCACTGCCCAATTTAGGATACAAACACAATAACAACCTCACAATGTGGATATGGGAAACTAGAACTGAACATCTATTGAATCATAGAATCAACATATTTATACTCTATCTCCCGTACCACACACATTTGTCTATGTGTGTGATTTCAGAACTAAGGTCAATCTGCCCTGCAGCTATGTTTGCTATAGAAGCTCTTGAGATAAAACTCACTAGATGTCTAAACTACTTGACAGGTGTCTATAGCTGGCTAGTGCAAAAAAACTTAATGTTAATCTCCAGTGTTTACTTAGGACTCCTGAAGTGCATCTGTCTTGGCTGCTGTTTATCAAGGCATGTATGCGTGAGGATGCAATGTTCTGCAGTTAAGTTTTTGTGCAGAGCATTTTTATATTTTCCTCATGTATTCTCCTGTTCCATATCACATTTTCCCTCCATAACATATTATAACTAGTACACATGATAACAATGTACAGGAAACACTAATATGTACTCACAATGCAACAATGTCATGCGCCCTTGGCCATATCCGTAATTAATGGCATTATTACAGTCACTAAACAATGTAGTCATGACAAAAGTGTTTTGTAATTATAAGGTATTGTATGCCATAGCCATTATATACAAACCTGTAAACAGTGAATGAGGCTTAAGGTCTTAAAAGAAATATCACATTCTGAATTTAATTCTTAGTGTTTGTCATATAATCTCACCTCTTTGCTGTTTTACTGTGTAATAGATAGATAGATAGATAGATAGATAGATAGATAGATAGATAGATAGATAGATAGATAGATAAAGGCCTGAATAAAGAATTATATCAACTTTTAGAATCTAACACCTCTCTACCTGCACATGTTTAAAAGCAGGTAAATACATTGACACGATAATATAGTAACATAGCAATGGAGTTAAAAAAGACATTTAGCCCATCGAGTCCAGCTTTTTAAATCTCATCTGATCCTTGTATTATGTGAATTGTTAATTGATCCAGAGGAAGGCAAACAAAGAACCTCACTGAAACACTTCCAATAGTCTCCTAAGAGGAGAAAAAAAAATCTTCCTGATTCCAAATGCTGGCATTTAGTTTACTCCCTGGATCATTACCCCTTCTTATCTAGTAATTCAGGATATCCCTGAAATAATGTATATAATTCATTCTTCTTCTGATCTTCGGAAAAAAACAGCATGTTACAATATACACAGAAACATAGGTTTTACAGTTGCTAAATGGGTTCCCTGGAGGTCCAGTGGTTAGGACTCTGTGATTTCACCGCTGCAACCTGGATTTGATTCCAATCAGGGAACTGCCCTGAAGCCATGCAGGTTTGGGCATGGTCAGTACTTGGACAGGAGACCCCCCAGGAGAACTAAGGGCTATATGCTGTGGCCCACTGGAGAAGGGACTGGGAAGCCACTCCAGGCTCTCTGTCGTGAATATCAAGTGGATCAGCATAGTGTGTTATGGCCCATGAGGTCACAGAGAGTCGGGCATGACTGAACCACGCAAACACACACACAAGAAACAAATAGGTTCATCAGCTTTGTCTATTCTATTTACAGAAAAAGTTTGGTTTAATCAATCCTATCCTATTTCCTGTTGCTTTGATATCAGATTAATTAATCATCAGTATAGCCTTAAGCTTATCCCATGCCTAAATTCCTTAACTCTACCAGTTCAACTGGAAGACCACACCACTTATCTACTACTCTTTTTGTAAAGTAGTACTTCCACATATTTCTCCTAAGACATCCACCTTCCAACATTAAATCATGACCTCTTTATTTGAAATTGTAAACTGTATGTTTTAGGAGTAATATGAGAATGAATGAGAATTATACATTTCAAGAAACAACATATTGTAAGTTCTTGTACAATAAACAAAGAAATAAAACAGACCGAAATTTCTTCTACCACAAATGAAGAACTTAAATAGACTGCAAGCTCTTAAAGTAGGCGTCAGTAAAGGACCAGTGTAAGTTCTAGACTCCTGAATGATTAAATAGCTGATTTAATGGCTTCCAGACATACAAGGTGAGTTGTGTGACAGAACAGTGTGGGGACAGACGAAGTCCCTCAGGAAGGGTAACATTAATTTTAAGCATTTTATTTAAAGATGGCTTTATTGTTGACTTTATAAACACATATTTCTTGAAATAACAAATGGTAATATAGATAATTTACCTTGTGATACATTGACCTTTTAAATGTAACCCCATCTTGGCAGGGGCTATTTCTATATGGTGGGTGGTGGGATGGTGCCACCACCACTGGCAAGACAACTGATAGCTTCTTGATGGAAATACATATTTATGTATGTTACACAATTTCAAACAAGTCACCCTCTTTTTGCATTACAGGTTCAAACACAGCCACAGAAAGATATTTTAGATTCCAAATATGATAGATAAATGTAAAAAGCTGTAAAATGGACCCAAAGCTCACTGCATGAATCTATGACTTAAATTGAATAAGCAGGAAAATTACAATATAAAAATCAACAGGAAACCCCTAATACTTTCATTCCTTCTGACAATTGTAATATCTTCAAAGCTGAGTATTATCATATTCTACAAATGTATTTTTTTTTTACGAATACATTATTTGGTCTTATGTTTGAAGGTCAATTATATATTCTGTGCTATATAAAATGAAACAATCCAGGGATGAAAATACAGAATAGAAGCAGCTCCTCTGGATGATGGGCAAAATTACTGAGAATGCAAAATATATTTTATCTATTTAAAGGGTGTGAGTCATCAGACTAATGAAGAGTTAATGCAGCAGCCTCAAGTTCCCTACAAGTCAGTGGGAGTTATAAGTACATTAACTCTTAACATAGTTTGACAGATCTCTTCAGTGTTGCAATGTTTCAATCATTTGCTTCCAGGGAACCTAATATGCTTTCATTAGCAGCAAGGGGGCATAATTACGGTAATCAATGTCACTACAGAGAGCCAGAGAAGCTTAAGTCATAACTTGTGGATGGATGTTAATGAAAGAGATTCTATATTCCATTTATGTCATAGTATTATATATCTGCATGTCAACTTCTCAACTAATTATGTGCAAGCCATCTTATATTAGACCCTATATGTGCGCCATGTATGATAATGCAGATAACTCTCAAATGCAAATGATCTGTTTAGACTTAGTATTTGCCCTGTAATTGCATTATAATGCAAGCTAAGAAATAAAAATACTGTTTGCGATCTCGGGGAATCGGAGGAATTGAATAGCCATTTGCGATTTTAGCCCTGCGAAAGTGACACATTAAAGGCTTCTGGATGGTGTAAGTTAATAATTGTATGGCCGGCATTTTCGCACAGCCATAACTCGTAACCAGATCCGAGCTGCGAATTCCACTTGCGAGCGTGGATGTGAAAATCATAGCAATTGAATGAGGCTCTTAGGGCCTCATTCTATTATTGGCCGTAAATCGGCCGTAAGGCTGCGATTCCTTGCGGGGGTTCAGTTAACTCGCGATTCTATTATACGGCCCCGCAAGGATCTCCTTTTACGGCCGGCCGCATATCTTGGAACCGGACGTAATCTCAGAAATATAAAAACTGAAAAATAAATTCAAGCCTGCACTGTACAGCTCTGTAAATGCTAGGGATCATATTGGGGGACATGAGGATTAAAAGGAACCCACTCTCAAGCTTGCACATCAGCCCAAACCCGAGTTCAAATTAACTGTTTATTTTCCGGCTGCGGCGTGGGTGTGTCTGAGGTGCTCCAAGCACTCTGGACTTTTTACATGGATATTTTACGAATATTAAAAATAAAATATTTTACGGATTTGAGTACAGGATAATTATGTGCTATTTTTTCTAACACCTAAAATCCCTTTATAGTCTTCTCAAAGTGCAGGATGGCTTTATTTGGGCTATTTTATGTGCTTAATTGGTGCTAGCGAGACCTCTTTCCTGCAAGTAAGCAGCGGCTCGCTTTTAGCCTTGCAGAGAGGTTTCCCGGAGCAATTGAATTGCAAATCTCTTGCGGCCGTTTTAGATCAAAGGCTTTCCTCCGGCGCGAGCGGCCGCAAGAGATAGCAAGGCACCGGCCGCAAGCCTGCCGGAATCCCCGGCCGTAAGGGAATAGAATAGCCGAATAGCTTGCGGCCGGTCCTTGCGGCCCCGCAACGGCTGCGGCCGCTAATAGAATGAGGCCCTTAGTAAATACTTGGAAGGTTATTGCCACGATGAGCTGCAATCTTTTGGTGAATCTTAGTAAATACAATGCTAGGATTGGTGTTGCTATCAGTTTATAGATGCTTAGACTATTTATTATCAACATAATATACATTGTGGTAAATTGAGAAATGTAATTGTCAAATAATTTTATCATTAACATCTATAGATCAAACGTTCTTTTAATTATTTGAAAGCAAATGTTATGAATTAAAAAATAGAGGAAATTTCATTTTTAGCAAATCAAACCATTCCCCATCCACTGTAGTATTTACATTATGTTTTAATCTATATATTGATTGAGGCAGCCTATCCAAGGCTGCACCACCTGAGTTATAGACATTATAATTCAGCTCCTTTTATCATTGATGACACAAATGGGGAGAAAGATGACAGAGAAATAACTATTTTTATACTTTATAATACTCAATAAAATCAATTATACTAACTTATTTGTTCTGTTATCTAATAATAATGGTGAATAGATAGGTGATGTGGATGTTAAGCACACTTAATTGCTATGATAGTTTTTTGTTGTTTTTATAATGAAAAACAAAAAGTTTTAGAAAGTCCTCAGCCTCCCATTATATATCTCAGGTACAGGGAGAAAAGAAAAGTACAATAAATGCAGATTTCCTTAGCAGGCAACTCTTGACAAATGACACAAAACAATAAAAAAAGAACAATAAAGAAAAACAAATTATGTTTCAAAGAAAGGAGAAAAAAAAGTTGTGAAAAGATAAGATCATAGCTCGCAGGCATACAATTCTAAAGCAGACATCGCCATCACCGGCATTTTCTAACTTACAAAACACAGCTGCCAAACAATGATTCGTTTTGTCTGCATAAACCAATAAACACTCATAATAATGTTCCTTTTGTTGTCCCACAAGTACAGGGATTCTTGAAGTAATTCTTGAGCTGGACTATGAAAGCTTCGTTTGGTATCTACGGACCTCATTCAGGTACTTTCTTATAATTATAAATACAAGAAGAAGATATCATTTAACAAGACTTTATTTTCCCTTATTTTGGACACAAGAAAAATAACAAATGCTACAGGTGATTTGTTTTTTTATCTGGAATTATGGAGTAATAGAAACAAGTTTGGAAGAACGACTTATTGAATAACTAATATCTTATGACTTGAAAACTATAGATTGCATGGGTCATGTCAAGCTAATGCTACAAACTTTCAAAGTTATAGACCTGGGAGGAGCAGTGGATGTAGCCAGGGGCGGAACTACCGCAGGTGCACCCGGTTCAATTCTTCCACCTTCCATCCACCATCACATGTTTTCATTTACAGTACATATTATTGTGAAATTATGGGCAGTGGACATGCAAAAAACATTTTAATGGAATATACCGTAACTGTCAATATTTTTTTTATCAATCATTGTATTAAAGTCCACTGTAATTAACCTGTTTTGATAACTTTTAATTAGTAAAGATCAGTGACAAAATCTTATTAATTTCAAAAACTTTTTATGAGTAACCTTACAATCACTGATTTCCCCTAAAAGTAGGGCTGGGGCTCTCCCTGTTGTTTACAAAATGCTTAGCCTTGTAGCTGAGTGTACTACAACTTCCTTACAGCTGCTTCACTGCTGTACAGTACAACTCAGGTAAAGGATGGCTCAGGTTTCCTATAATAACAAGACCCAGACAAGTTGTTGGATGAAACCATAACCAGTAAGTTATGATAACCATAAACCATGATAACCATAAACGATATGTTGGATATCGCAGAAGGGAAGAGTTTTGCTGGTATCGTAAGACACTGGTACTTATTTCAAGCCCCCCTCCCATTTGGAAAGAAAACTGGGGTTCCCTGGGGGGACCAAAGGATCCTCTGTTTGTTAACTATATAGCTGCAATCCTGATCATAATAGAAAAGCTCCTAGCTTTCCATCTGCAGCACATGAATACAGCGTACTGCTAAGGACAGGACACTGTCTCATATTAACCAATCAGTGGCAACCTTCTGCAACATACTCATTGATAGGGGGTCACTAGTAGGCTACATGAGCTATAGAGGGAAGACTCAAACAATACAAATTGTATAGTTTTAGGCAGAAAAAAAGCAGAGCCTTTATGCACTTCTTAACAGAATAACATACATGGAATTAAATAGATACATATTAATATTCATAGTGAAATCATAATAAATACCCTGATTATTTATATACCTCTTTATGGATACTTTTCGTAAAAAGACTAAATAAGCGAATCCTTTTACTTACAATAGATATCCGGACAACTTCATTATTTTTTTTCAAAAGGTCAAGACAGCTGTCTGTGTGATGGTTTGCTGACCATGCACTTCTTACCCATGTTGTGCTTTCAAAGGAATGTTATACAGCGGCAAGCACAAGATATACTGATCAGCGCTAAAACCACTAGAAAAAACAATGTAAGGGCAAATAGTAATAGGACCTCTTCCTGTAATGATCGAATATCCCATTGCTTTAGTCAGCGGATAAAGAGGGGACTTTATATGAAACTTAAAAACAAATACAATTTTATATAATAGGAATGTCTAAAGTTACTTAATAATATATTTGTTATTATTATAATTAATTTTGTTAATATTATTTTAAAATGTTTGAAAATGCTGAAATAAGATCTACAAAATTAGAAAGTGATACCAGTATATGCTGCAAATAATTAAAAATTATATATATATATATATATATATATATATATATATATATATATGTACTTGTACACTTAGCATGCCTGTAAACAAAGTGGTACAGTTGTGTGGGTTGAAATAAAACAAAAACACATGGCACAGTTGGTTGTCTCAAAGCACACAACTATACATTCTAACATCTATCTATCCATCCATCCATCAATCCATCCACCCATCAATCCATCCATCCATCCATCCATCCATCTATCAATCCATCCATCCATCTATCCATCCATCTATCCATCCATCCATCCATCCATCCATCCATCTATCCATCCATCTATGTATCTATCTATCTATCTATCTATCTATCTATCTATTCATCCATCTCTTTCTCTATCTCTCTTGGTTAAGCAAACTGCTGCCATAAGTATGACCTGGACAGAATTCCCCTTAATTTGTATTTTCTAACTTTCCCTACATGGTCAAACACTGTTTATGTGCAGGTAATGTGGACAGGAAAAAAGAATAACTAGTCCGCTCAATGAAGCAGCATAAAAAGTAATAATTATCCAATCAGATAAATCTAGCACACTTCTGAATGAGGAGAGTTGTATTATTTGACTCACCATGAGCATATAATAGAGGTAGCTGTTTAACTGTGCTAAACAGACCATAAAATGGAACTATTCCTGAAGAATGTGTGGTATCTATTATTAAAGATCAGCGTGTAAATTAATACAGATAATATTTTCAACAAAAAAAAAATTACACGTTGGTAAGCCATAAACTAACAACATTAGCAGCTCTGTAAGCCATGCACATAAAATCATTTTTAGGTAACATCTTAATTTTTCAATACTCTGCATATAGAATGTTGCTATCTTGAACCCTAGCTGCTAGACTGGAGCCTAAGTGGGTGTGTTTTCTTATCTGTTCGTTGGGGAAGTGGAGGGATGGATGGGGAAGGAGAGAGAGGGAAGGAAGATATATTATCATATTATATATTTTGGAATTTAATACCTAGCGCTAACCCAGATGCAGGCAGCTTGCAACTATAAGTGCAAGCCATGCTCCTGCAGAAATGTAAATAACTATTTCATATGTTCAGTTTTCAGTTTGAGGCATCCATACTTATAGTGGACACAACAGAGGCATTTAATTATTTTGCTCATTAAAATCTAGCTTCATAACATTTGTTCTACCTAATTATGCTGTTAAGTAGTCTAGACGGCTAGGCTGGTACTAATTTCTTTTATGTGGATATGTATACAATATATAATATGTCAAAAACGGTAACAAAACTATTACAGTAACAGTGTACTTAGAATATTGATACATACTGGCCAGCATTTATCACGCAAACTCTTATCCTATTACAGTAGAACCTCTATATTCGTCAGCCCCTATATTCGTCAAATTCTATATTTGTCTATTTTTTTAGCCATATTTAAACCAAAAATCGGATATTCATCCTTAAACATCCAATATTCATCCTGAAAAATCAAATATTAATCCAAAAATCCAATATTCATGATGAAAATTCTATATTGGTCATATTCAGTGTGCGTCCGTCCCTCAGGAACAGATTAATAACGAGTTTGGAGATTCCACTATATTTGTCTATAGTATACGGAGTAACATAATATAATCCAACACACTGAATAAATAAATCTGTGTCATGTAAGCCTCCATCTTGAACTGCTAGTTGGCCTTTAACATAAGGGAATGGATATCACACTAGGAGTTCCATCACTATTTCATTTTATTGTCAAGTGGCAATTCAAATTGGCAGTCTTTCAGTAGAAGTGAAAAGAGATTGATGTTATCTGAATCCAAGGTTCCTCCCATTGTTCTGATGGAATGTCTAATCCTCTAAGCAACAAATGCAAAATATCTGCTGCCATTAAAGTAAAATTGTATACTATAATTAAAATTTAAAGGCAGTATTTATTTATATTAAATTTTCTAAAATATTTAGCATGTTATAAAGTCAGAGCATACTATAAATAAGATTTGGAAAAATGACCTACAGCAGCTCAGTATTTAATTATGGCCTTATTTGCAACATGCTATGACAACACAGAAACAAATGACAGCATGGAAGTGTCTTAATGGCAATATGGAGGTTTAACGTCAAGAAGAAGTCCTTCTGCCTTTTATGTGCTGTGATCCAGCAGTGCTGAATAGAGACTCCAGAGTGTAATGTTCCATACACAGCTCCCCTAATACCACCCGTAATACACCAAGGAAGCTGCCATCATTTTATATTCTTAAGGTCACACTTACTTATTTGATTTATGATCATAACAAGGTTGATTCAGCAATGTCTCCTGGCTGCTAAACTGGTGCAAAATCAATGCCAGGTTTATTAAAGTATACAGCTCTGCACTAACTAAACCACATCCCGTTAGTGAGCTGACTTTGGGCTTTTGTTTAGTACGTGGTTAGAGCGGTGGCTTTAAACAGTCAAGACGACTACCTAATCCAGTTAGGTATTCAGTATGGGGAATAATGTACTGAGTTTTGGATTAAAGGGCCACTGTTGTGCTTTTATAAAATATTATGTTTGCAATGTATTTTAATATAATGTAAATTAAATGCAAGTATGTTTTGGATATAACTCAATAAATATTGGGCTTTAAATTGCATATTGTTTGTCTCTAGGGGCCTCCATTTTGCCCTTCTTCGCCCCTTATACCTGTCTAAATGATCTTTTTCTTTGTTTCACCCAAAATAAGGTATTTGCTATTGTACTACTACCTGTTTTCTTTTTTCAAATGATGCTCTCAAAGCAAAAAAAAAAAAAACTGATTCAAATGTTTAACTGATCTGGGGGCTTGTCCCTGTCAGCCAATGCCTACGTATGAAATCTACAGACCTACATATGTTCTGTGCATTTTTTGTTAGTTTTAATGAATTTATAGTGAGTCATAGTTGTCTTCCATGTCCCTTTAGGAGTACACACTAAATTTATGTTGCTTGTTTTTACATCTTTAGATGCACTACAGATCATTAGCAACAGATTCAATGCAGTCTAAGCAATTGCTGTTGGCTGGGACATTGACTAAAGCACATATGCTTGGGCTACTGAGATGCAACTACAAGCAACATGGCTTTCTGCCCTAGCTGTTAACACTGAATTTGACATACATATACGTGGTATGGGTCTGGGAAGATGAGATAGATAGATAGATAGATAGATAGATAGGTTGGTAGATAGATAGATAGATAAATAGATAGATAGATAGATAGATAGATGGGTTGGTGGGTAGATAGATAGATAGATAGATAGATAGATAGATGGGTTGGTGGATAGATAGATAGATAGATAGATAGATAGATAGATAGATAGATAGATAGATAGATAGATAGATAGAGAGAGAGAGAGAGAGAGAGAGAGAGAGAGAGAGATAGATAGATAGATAGATAGATAGATAGATAGATAGATAGATAGATGTTAGAAAGTATAGGATGTATAACTTCATTTTATTTGAATGTAAGTATACTTTGTAAACATCTAAGTATATTTATGAAATTGGGATTAAAGTGGGGATAAATAAATTGGATAAATACCTACATTCCCTGTTTTCTATAAGAGTTTTTATCAGATATAGTTAAGGTGTATCTCTAGTTAATAGATATCTTCAGTAGGAGGTATTTCATATTTTAACTATGTTTAATTCAGCTGGTCCCACTTATCCTTGTTTATCTCCACTTTTAGCCCTGCTTGAGAAATACACCCCATAATCATTTGTTAAAGCATGGTAGTGAGTATTTAAATGTTTTTGTGTTTAATATATGAAGCACATTATGTAGAGTTCAATGGCCATACATATTATTACGTATCAATTACCTATGGGCAACCTTCTTTCATTTTGAGAAATATTTTCATTAATAAAAGTGTCTTATCAGTCATTAGATAAAATGGTACACAGCCTTCTGAATTTAAATTAAAATTGCATGAAGCCTTTAAATTGATACCTTAATTAATTTGAATAAAATTACATTTAATCATCTTTAGCTTCTACTGGACGATGCCGACATGAGAAAAAAAAAACTAGGGAGATCATTTATATTCACTGGCTCAACAAGTAAACTGTTTTTATTCATTGTGTTTTTAATTAAATAAATCTGCTGATTCCACATTGTTTAAAATTCAATGATGCTTCTGTCACACATTATTATCTATCATTGGCAGTGTCATAACGCTGTGATAAAAGACAGTCAAAGGAAGATTTGAAAATTGAAATTGATTGTAATTTTTGATTGATGTCCTAAAATATATAATTAAAGAAACATGTTCCAGCCTGTTTTTTAGGGAAAATAATCTGTTATGGACGAAAGTTTATTCTCTTGCAAAATCCTATTATATGATATGATGAAACTATATTATGTCAATAAGAAGTAAAGTTGATCTTTTTGGTTATGTTTGGTTATTAAAAAAGATAGATTTACCAAGGTTTCACCAGGGTGCACATAGAAGTCAACCTTTGGGATCATGCCAGTTCAACTATCAAGTACCTCCCAATTGGGTCGGTCATTTCTTTGAAAATTAAATATTATGATAATTTCTAATGTCTACTAATTAAAATCCAAATCTCAAAATAACCAACGACGCTTCATCTCAACCAGGATGATGCCATACTTTAGTCTTTTCTAGTGAAAAACACTAGAGATTGTTCTACTACGGTTCCGTAGGACACTAGAGCTCCTTGAGAACTGTAGGACTCAAGCACATTTTCCTCACTTCTGAATCCTCTAATTCAATGTTTAAGTGGAGAGGGTTGAGGGTCGATACAGGGCCATCTGCTTAGCTGAGTCAAATAATTGACTGGTAATGGGTATGGCATTTGAGACCCATGCTATGAAGTGGAACATGTAAAAGGGAATCAAATGGGGTACACAAGTAAGATAAATTGACAGGGGAAAGGATAAAATAAGTAGACTTTGAAAGTACAAGGTATAGGCTGAGGGGGTTTATGGATTGGGTGGGAATGGAATGAATAGGAATGGACTAATAGGATAAAATTAAAAGGAAAAGGGTAGGGTAGAATCAATTGAAGCGGATGAAAAGCAAGTGCACAGATAATGGAACTGAGAGTACAGTAAATGGTGTAAAGAAATATCTGTCACAGCTTAGTGGAGGGCTTGTCAGATAAGGGTCTCGTTACCCAAATGAGCCAATCCAGGTTATGGGGTATCAAAGTGCAAAGTTTGTATAAGTGTTTCCAGGGTAGCAAGAATTGACAGTCCTTTTTTAGGAGATTACATAGAAACGCCCACCCAAGCAAGGCACCATCTAAGAATGGATGGGAAAGACTAAGGGCATGTCGTTTTTTGGAATTCCTAAAGTTAGAGTTAACAAGGTTATGTTCTAAGGTATTTAGACCTGCCCTTTAAGGGGAGATGGTTATGAAAAACACATGCTGCAGGGCTTCATTCGGCTTAGTGAGAACACATCTTTCCAAGGAAATCCTGCAATATGCATTTGTCAACTTTACCATTAAAGGGAAAGAGATCATACTTATATACGCCTCAATGTAAGTTATTTATATTGTACAAATCTCTAGTATGCCCTCATTTGAATTATGGAGTACAATTTTGGGCACCACTTCATAAAAAGGACATTTTAGAGCTGGAAAAGGTACAGAGAAGGGCTACAAAACTGATAAGGGGAATGGAGGGGGTAAGCTATGAAGAAAGACTAACCAAATTAAACTTATTTTCTCTAGAAAAAATGCGTCTAAGAGGAGATATGATTACCATATATAAATACATCCAGGGTCAGTATAAAGATTTGTCAGGGGAGCTTTTTGTGCCAAGAGGTTTTCAACTGACAAGAGGACATCCCTTGAGGTTAGAAGTAAAAAGATCCAACCTTAAAGAAAGAAAAGGGTTCTTCACAGTAATTCCATAATCTGTGGAATTCTCTACCAGAGGAGGTGGTGACAGCAGATTTGATAGATAACTTTAAAAGGGGACTGGATTTATTTCTAATTAAAAAGGGAATTAAGGGTTATCATGGATAAAGAGTCAGTATTGATCCAGGGAGAAGTCCGGTCACCGGTGTCTGGGATCAGGAGGGAATTGATTGATTTATTTTATTTTTTTATATTCAACTAATTAATTAATAGTTAATCCGCATATTGCAGATCAGAGGAGATCGTAAAAGGTTGAACTTGATGGACTGAAAGTCTTTTTTCAACCTTAAATACTATGTAACTATGTAACGATGTTCATAAAGCTTCAGCCTCACATTTTTTGATTCTATTAGTATGTGTATTTTATTTTTTCTGGGTTATGCTGGGTAAGACTAAATATAAATGAAAACGGTGGGGGTTGGAGTGGAGGATTTTAGTACTTGGGTTGGCAATGCTTATATCACTGGATTTCAATTGGCCACTTGCTGTAAGCAACATTTTTAACACCATGGGAAGAAAAAACAAATCCCAGCAACTCATTGGCAAGCACTACTTCGGGTGGATGCTGAATCATTTTCTCTAAAGGAAGTGGAATTTGTGGCTTTACTATGAAGTCAGTTTGTTTGTTAATATTGCTCTTTCATAAAAAGTTTTATAAGAGCCAAATGTATCCATTGTAGTCTGTGAAATATGTAGTGTTTGTGCTTTTGAAAGCTGAGCTACCTCAATGGCTTTCCTTAGCAGCTTTTATATGCCAGTAAAACTACAGAGAGGAGCTCTGTTTACAAGTGAATGCACATGAGCCTTGTTACAAGCCTATGAAGTCGACCTTTATTTGTGATATACTACATTTAATAGTTATTTCTAGTTAAAATGGGCTTGCTTTTAGCAAATTACCCTTATTAAACTACAATTAATTTGTATGTTTGTATGCACAATATATCTTTATTGATATTGTGTCATTTATTAAAGGACACCTGTGGTTTGGGTAAAGCGTTACATATTTGTGACAGATGTAACATTCTAACAACATTAGCAGCTATGTAAAGCATGACCATAAAAGTGTTTTTAAAGAAAATCTTACAATGAACTGACTATGCTTATGTCATGTTTGTGTCCATCTTGGATTAATAAACTGTGTATAGCTCCAGTGGATGGTTATCCTACTGGAGTTTGCTCTTCAATTTACTAATATTATGAATGCATTATTCATAATGGTAGTCTTTCAACAGAACTGAATATAGTTCTTATCAGTATCTGCAATTGCTTCCATTTCTTCCAAGCGTCCAATCATGTTAGGAGCAAAAGCTCAACATCACCCCCCTCCCTGATCTCTGTTGGTGTCCATCAGGGGTCTCTTCTAAGACCCTTGATGTTCTCCCTATACTTGTCGCCTCTTGTAGTACTCAGTTCATCCTTTAACTTCTTTTGTCATCTTGCAGATGGCACCAAAGTCTTCTTCTCTTTCCCCACTTTCACCCACTGCCATTTATTTCTGGATGGGATTGAACACTTCCTTCCAACAACATCCAGCCTCCACGCTCTACCATCTTCTTCACACCTATATATCATACACAAAACCTTGGTGCCACCTTCAATCCTTATTTCTCACTCACATCTGCAGATTCCGTCTTTACAATATCTGCAAAGTACACCCTCTATCACTAATTCTGCAACTAAATGGCTACTTCACTCTCTCAATTGAACCTCCCCCCCCCCCCCCCCCCACCGGATTATTGCAGATTACATCTCAAAAGGCTCACTCCACTCCAAGATTCCCAGCAAAACCCATACCTCCATTGTTCTGGCTCAACTCCGATAGCTCACCTTGTCTAATACTGGTGCATTTTCAAATTCTTAACTCATTTCTATAAATTTCTACATGCCTTATTCCTCCATATATGGACTCACTAATCTTATCCGAAGTGTCGCAATTCTCTCTGCCATCCAAATACCTCTCAACACTTACAGTCCCATGCCCACTCTGTGCCCAATACCACTTTCGTACCTTCTTGCACCTTGCACACCTTAACTGGAAACATTTCTCACGCCAAATAACAGTCTTTCAAACTACACAAATTACATTTCCTCTCACTTTCATCCCTGATATAACCTAAATTCTCTCCCCCTACTTCTGTTCTCGTGGCTTGAACTTTTGATCTCCTCACACATAATCAAGTCAAGTTCTTTATAAGTGCACAGTATAAATAGTACTCAGATTTACACAATATTTAAGAAAGAGAATATGGCACTTTAAATCAACTTTTTATTTATGCAAACTAAAGTCTTATTAAATGTTTCAGCATCACTCTCCTTAGAGCGCTCTTGGTTACACAGGATAGACTTCTTGACAATTTTAAAGTGACAAAGTAGAATATACTATTTAAATATAGTATAATTTAAAATAAGTACGTAACTAAATGAATGCTATATTAAAAAAGCAGGCTTTACTAATGTAAAATAAGTCTGAATTTGCAATATTTAGCTGTCAGTCAACCGTTCTCAGTCACTCGAAAACTAAGATTTTTTCTTAATGGGACATCACTTCCTAAATGATTTGATCATCCCTTGGGTCATTGTATATCTTCAGTGCATTCACCTGTACAAAAAAGACTAGGCATGCTCAGTCCCAGACTCGGACTCAATGCCTTGGGGGCTAATCAAGTAATTCAGGCAATGATCTCTCATTAATAAAAAAATAATAATCTTGGTTTGTGGGTGGAGCAGAAAGGCTGACTGACAGCTAAATGTTGCAAATCTCAATGTTACTTCACTGCAGCAAAATGCTATTTTTAATAACAGTTAATTAGTAACATTCTAGTTATTACCTATAGTTTTATATTACACTGTATTTGGTACCTTGGTAATGTTAAAGTGATCTAGTGTGTTGTAAGTTGCCATCATGGGTTCCCTGGTGGTCCAGTGGCTAGGATTCAGTGCTTTTACCACTGCAACCTTGGTTTGATTCCAGCCAAGGAACCAAGAGGTCACACCAACTTGAAGCACAGGGTTGGGCCTGGTCAGCACTTGGATAGGAGACCACCTAGGAATACCAGGAGCTGTATGCCGTGGCACATTGGAGCAGGAACTGGCAATCCACTACAGTATCTCTGCCATAAAAAACAAGTGGATCAGCATGACCATGGACATAAAGATGTCATGGTATATTACGGCTCATGAGGTCACTAAGAGTCAGAAACAACTGAACGCCACAAACAAAATAAAAGTTTCTATCAGTAAAATGAAACTAACTCACATTATTATTATTATTTTTAATCATCATGGCTATTACAGATCAGCAGCCTTATTAAATTGTGATTTGGCAAACTGAATAGGGCTCTATATAAGCACAGAGCATATATTTTTTACAGAAGTTTTTAGTTAGTGAAGACCTTGCTTTTGGATAGAAGTTCACTAACTAAAAACTTCTGTAAAAAAAATATGCTCTGTGCTTATATAGAGCCCTATTCAATTGGCCAAATCGCCATTTAATAAGGCTGCAAGTTAGCACATTATACAATATACTTACCAACCCAGATCCATGTATATCACTGCTAAGTGTACCTTTCTTCAAGTCATTTACATTTCAATGAGATTTTACACCAGCCATGTTTTACTAGCAAATTTGTATTTAAAAAACATCCATAAGCTACTTGTTAACAAAAACAAAAGTACGCTACATTATTTAATCCATACCCAGAGGGCATTGTATTGTTTATAGGTTCAATTTCAATACTCGCTTGAAATTTACAGAGATTTACAATGTATTCTCAGTGAAAATTTTTATTGCATTCACTCCTTCTTTATCCCTTATCTGGACATGAAGATATAGTGAGGTAACAGAGAAAGGAAATTTATACAAAAATAAACTGTTTTGCAGAAATGTTCAGAAATAAAACAGAAATATTCCTTATATCTAGAGGTACTGTCAAGAACTTTTATCGTTGAGTTTTCTCATAGATTATTTTGTATGCAGAGATATTTTGTTTTAAATCCCTGAGGATTCTTATGTACGCATTGTATAATTTTTTTATATACTACTGTATGGATGATCAGATTGCAGAAAGCCAAGGGAGTGGGGCCAGTTGCAACTCCATCCAATATAAGGATTTTTAAATGCCAAGAAATAAACTCTCTCACTATCAGTAGTGTAAGATCCTTCACCCCTTCTGGATCACTAACTTGTGGTGAAGGGGCTTGTGTATCTCAATGAAGCTGTGAGCTATACCATTTAGGGTCATCCAAGATAGGCAGGTCATAGCAGAGAGGTCAGACATATAACAGTCCACTGGAGAAAGAGCTAGCAACCCACTGCACTATCTTTGCTAAGAAAACGGTATGGATTAGAACAACCAGAAACACAGGTGTGACTGGCGTGCTGCATCCATATGGTCAACGAGAGTCGGACACAAGTGTAGGACTGAACAACAACAACATCTTTCACCAGAATGGTCAATAGGGCACTGAAATCTTCTGTCTTCTACATGTTCTTTTTAATAATTCAACTTGATAATGGTATTTTGTTTTAAGAAAATGAAAAAATAAATAAAACCTTTAAATATTTAATTTTACTGTAATACCCCGCAGAACGCTACCCCGCGCAGTGCTGTTTCGCTATAGCACTGTTTCTGGGGCTAAACCCCAAACATAGATAAATATTGCGATGCAGGCATTTAAATCCTGTTTAGCGCGCTTTTTTATTTATTTTATTTTTATTTTTATTGCTGTTCAGCGCTATGGCAATATAATGTCCCGTTTAGCGTGGTTTTCACATAGCGCTCCTGCATGCAGAAACGCATATACCGCGCTAAATGGGGTATACCTGTAATTCTTCTTTACTGTAGTGTTCTATTCATTTAAGGGAGCAGTTTATTTTAGTGGAGGGTGCGTCTTTGTAAAATAATCAGCTTTCAATTACTCCCACTAAAAAAAGAAACATTTTTAGCTGCCACATTTGCATTATGCATTCAAAATGTCCTCCCATCTGTGGATGTAGAACAGCAAAAACTAAGATGATTCCAGTGCAGTATTATTACATATAAAAAATAATAATTTAGAGGCCGTATTTTAAATACATGTCTACAGTAATAATTTTTAAGAGCTTTAATGGGCAAAATGGCATGTAAATAAATACAGATGTAAATTTAGTAACTATAATATTATATGGGTGCTGTGTCTTTTATTTATTCACTTGATTTGCCACCTGGAAGGGTTCCTTGGATGTAGAACCTTGGATATAGATAAGGCTCTCATTCACTCACTAAAATATAATTGCATATAATAGTTAATGGCAGTAATCATATTTCTTCTTTTACTTTATATAACAATGTACCTATTATCAAAGCTAGCTGTCCAAAAGTACAGATATCAGCTCTCAGGATATGATGTAACAAACACAAAATGGATTCCTACACTCAAAAATGTAGATTTTCCGCAAATATATTTTATGTCCCTGACACAGTGTCAATATTGTTAGCTTGTCTTTTTTCTTGAACTGCATGGTCCTTTAAATGGGCCGTATAGGAACATTTTTTGAGCTTTACACCAGTCAATAGTGGTTGAACATTTACAGAAGTTCTTATCTGAACCAATTAATTGTTTGTTTGTTTTTACAGGAAAACCATATAGAAAAATGTTAAACCTACCTAAAACTTGCAAGAAATGCTTGTCTGTGCACAGTATATTATCTTATTGGCTAAAGCACACCATTCTGTTACGGCACTCGGCAGACAGGGACACTCCACCAAGGTAATTAAACAAAAAACAAACTGTTAATTACTTTTATTTGAAAAACAAATAATTATTATAAATCCTTTTCAAATGCATCCTTTATTAAGCAACAAAGAGGAAAATGTGGCATCCATGTTCATTTATGTAATGACTGTTAAGAAAGATTGTTTGCTTCATATTATTTTGTATTTGTTAAGATAATAAACATGAAATTGGCAAATATAAATCTGCTAGAATAAAGGTAAAGGTTTATACTGAAGTCCACATCATGTTTCAGAGGAACACAACCCGGTGATTAATCTCAGCATGCAGAATATTGACTTGGATTATGAGACTGAATTGTAAATGTAAATGTTATCATATTTCCAATTAAGTAAATACATTTAGGAAGTGTTCCTCATAGCTATATTTTATTAAAACTAGCAGGGTTACTCTTATTTATTATAAAAGCATTACACAGAAGTTGAGCTCCTTCTTGTCTCAAAGCTGTAGCCTGCACATTAGCCAGACTGCTCTAGGTATTGATGGATCGGACCAGTATTACAGGAATTTGTCAAATAAATAAATCAAATATATGATTTTTAATACTATGTCAGTTCATGTTACTACTTTTGCTTTTTTATATATTCTATTAAACTATTTCTTACAATAACACAATGCCCTGTGTTAACCAAGTCACATATCAGTGGTATTATATTTTATGTATCCTATACTTTTTGCTTATTGTTTATTCTATTGGAGCAAAAAACTTGACCGATTGGGTTTCTTCAAGGACAAAATTATATCTGCCATATTCCAGAGACCTTGATAATATCCATGCAGTGAGAGGCCAGCTACAAACTACAGGGTTACAGACGACCCAATTTACAGACGATCTGTACTTAAGAACGGGTTCCCGAGGCTTTCCATATAAGTTTACTTTTATGTTCTGTTTGTTGGAATTAAAAGAAAGAGCCCAATAGTTTCTGTATCTTATCATTACAGTACAGGGGTATCATCATAATTATTAATATTATTACAGTACTAGGAACTTGCCCGTAAGTTTTGCGAGCCTGGCATTGCTGAGCCTCGTTTTCATGCTGTTTCTGAAATTTTGCGTTTTTCGTCCTCCATTTTTTTCCTCGCTTAGGCGATTTGAGTGATGAAAAACATCAATTATGGGTGTAATTTGCTTGCAACCTCACTCCCAGGCTTCCTGTGTCTCCCCATGTGCTGTGTGTGTTATAATTTTTTGTACTTTTTTTTGTGTGGCTTTTTAGAGTTACGCGCTTGAACAGTGCTGCGAGACGTCGCCGCTGGCTGCAATGAGCACCTTTGCACTTGCATGTGTGACAGCGCCGCTGTCTACAGTGAGCGCCTTAGGCGCTCATTGCAGCCTAAGTGCTGTGTGGCTGCTTCGCCTTGCTTTGCGTGTGTCGGCGCCGTTGGCTCAGTATGCTTCACGAGGTCGCAACTGCGTTTACCAACATCATAAGGGTTTCGCACAGTGTTCTTGGTCCACAACTATATATGTGATTACACACTATTAGTACTACCCCATATAAGTCATTATAGTGTGTTATATTATTATCATCATCCGTGGGGATCTGAGTTACATACAAATCCAGTTTAAAGGCGTTCTCAGGAACGTATCTCATCCTTAATCCAGGGACCACCTGTATAGTTGTATCATAGGGTCTTGGTGTGCGTATTAGAGTGACACACTCCTTTGGGAATCTAAAATATATACTGTAAATACACCATAAATATATTTACTGGGAGTTGTGTCAATATATTTCAGACATAAACGGTTCCCTGGTTAAATTAATTTGGAAACAGAGTACTAGATACATGTAATTAAACTAAGTAGCTCTTTTTATGGTTGGATGAAGTCCATCAGACAAAATAAGTGGCTTTTATTAATTTTTATTTGTTTTGCTGTTTTGTTTTTTTGCTTATGTAATATGTTTCACACTTATTCCGCACTTATGTATACTTTCACAAACACAAAGGCCCTTATTCAATTGTGATTTGGCCAATTGAATAGGGCTCTAAATAAGCACATAACATATTTTTTTTAAATAAGTTTTTAGTTAACCTTGCTTTTGGATAGATGTTTACCAACTAAAAACTTCTTTAAAAAAATATGTTATGTGCTTATTTAGACCCCTAATTAATTGGCCAAATTGCAATTGAATGAGGGCCAAAGTCTATAACTATTTCAACAATTATTTATCTTTTGGTGAGCAGAAGAGTTATGGAAGCCCTCCACCGTCCAAAGTACAGAAAATGATTAGTATGTTTGTGATGCAATTTGAATGTCTAAAAATAAGTTAAAAACCTATTTCCAGCTCAGGTTTCCCAGACATACAGTCATTGCACTACACTCTGGAAAAAAATGGGCAGAGACATGCAAATGAGACCACAAAGCACTCTCTTAAATCCAAAACCACGTTATACATAGCTCCTTTTAGTCATTTGCTCACTGCATTACATAGCTTTAAGCATAGCACAGGATGGATTGTACACAAACCAGGAGACCTTCCCACAGAATGTATTTGATTTGGTAAGTTAAGTGTAGTTTTAGTCAAATTAATACTATTTATAATTGGCTGCTGTGCTATCTCACATGCTTCTTCATTACAATTTCTATTAGTCTATTTTAATGTTTTAAAATGACATTGTTCAAATATGCATAAAGGTAAATGGGATATAAATGTTTTATTCGCGTATTCTGCCACCCTTAAATTTACCACTTTGCTTGAACACCCTTTGTGTCCGTCCTTAACTAAAAGCTACATATCCACAACGTCCCATTGGAAATCAGTCTTGCAGTAAGATTGAAGACGCATATCTTGTTAAACACAACATGGAACTTTCCTGCTCCATCTCATTAAAATGCTATTCACAATAGTGACAGCTAAATAGCCCTTACAAGTTGAATATAAATCTACTGTATCCACCTTCCTCCGAGATCTATCTGTCCTTTAACTACTTGCACATGTCACATATTTTACTGGTTCCAACCAAGCTCAATTAAGATATAAAACCTGTTACAAATATCTTGCAGGATAACCAATTCCATCTCCCTCTCCAGGTCAGCATTGCTGTATCTTCAAGTGTCACCTGTTCTTTCCTTAAATGTCCTAAGCCAGCAGAAATACAACCTTCCAAAGTATCATTTGACACTATCAGAATGTTTTTATCTTTTGCTCATTCATTTTGCAAAGCATTTAAAAAAAGATATTTCTGCAAAACTAAGCAGACTCTCAATACTGACCTGTAGAGCTATGTTAATGCTGCTTAAATGGACATGAAAATAATATTTAACAATTGAAGGATTGTTGTATTTATTATAAAAATGCTTGGTAATTTACTTTTTAAGTTATATTGTGTCATGGCTCCTCCGCTTTCTTTTCCAGCAATTCATTGTTTTTCCCCCCTAACTACAATGGCTGCTAGTCAGCCAATCAGAGAAAACATCCAAGGATGTTTTTTTTCTCTGCTGTGATGCTACTGCATTTCTCGATCTCACCGACTGGACAAATCATGAGGTACACAGCATTTGCTAGGGGAGGAGAAAGCTGGTGAACCATAAAACATTGTAAGACAACTGGAAAATAAGTTATCAAGCTTTTGCATGCATTTTACTCCTATATAAATATACTATAAATAATGACAAATATATATATAGTAACTTGCGCAGCAACAATGATGGGAATAAAATTGTTAGGCTGGTAATGGTTTTGACTCTCTGAGCAACTTCGGCGCTCATTGCGAGCCTCTCCAGGCCCCCCCATGCAATGATCACGTTTGGCGCTCATCGGAAGCCCCTGTCCCTTCCCTGTGTCTTTCTCTTCTGTGTGTGTGCTGAATGTTTGTGTGGCGCGAGGTAACTGCCGTTGGTTTTATTTTCAAAGTCCCGCATGTCTGGCGTTGTTCGTTCAGTGTTAAAGTCTTCTGCGTTGTGTATTTTGTAAGTTCTGCGAGCCTGGCGTTGCCAAGTCTAGTTTTCATGCTGTGTCAGAAATGTTACGTTTTTCGTCAGCATTGCAGCCTAAGTACTGTGCCGCTGGCTCGCCTCGCTTTGCGAGGGACGCAACTGTGTGACTTACATCGCAAACGTTACCCACACTGACAACTATATATGTGGTATATATATATATATATATATATATATGAAAACTATAAATCTGAAAGCATAACTACGCAGGGAAAATGTCATAAAACGATATTTTAACTAAATAAAATGTTGATGCCTCTGCTGGATATTGGAGGCATCCATGATGGATACATATATTGGTGGAAGTTTTGTGTGGGAGAAAGTTGTTTACATTTTGAAAATAAATACTTGTATTCCCTGATGCAAGCAATCTGCTCCTGGGCCTTCGAGGAGTGTGATGTCAATTTCAGTACAATCCAGTTATCTAAGAAAACCATCTGACTACTCCCTAAACCCTCCACCCCAACCCTCCCTCCATGAAAAAGGTAAAAAAACATATCCTCATTATCCAGCTTTCAGGAAGACACAAAAACAAAATTGACTTTTTTACTAATAAAAAAAATCAGATTTTCCAAAAAAAAAAAAAATGAATGTCCATGACTTGTTGTTATTTTTTATTTGTTCAGTTGTGTCCGACTCTCCATGACCCCATGGACTGCAGCATGCCAGCCAGACACAACTTGTGTCTGGTTTTCTTGGCAAAGATACTGGAGTGGGTTTCCAGTTCCTTCTCAAGTGTCTGACTTCTCTGCTATGACCTGCCCATCTTGGGTAACTCCACATGGTTTAGCTCACAGCTTCATTGAAGTACACAACTCACTTATCCACGACAAGATATCGATCCAGAAGGCTGCAAATATTGTTAGTTTGTTACATGCTTCACAAACAAGTGTTTTTTTCTTTAAGTTCCCAGGGCCATGTGGAAGGAGATCTCTCAGTCTTCCCACTATTACAATTGTGTTATGGCTTCATTTGCATGTGTATTTATGTATGTATTAGTGTCTATATGTGTATATGCAATATATTTATGTGTGATCATTTAATATAAACTGAGGATTTTTTACTGAACCAAAGCAGACTGGTGGAAAATATAGAACATCTGCTGTTTAATTAAGATTTGTAGTGTTATCAATCTTGTCTCAATGGATAAGGAAAATATGTTGCAGTTTAGATTAATATTTGGATTAATATTTGACATAATGGCAAGAATATGTTTTCCTCAAGTGTGTATCATGGAGATAATTAAAGGGTCTTGCACTCAAATTTTTATTAATTGATTTGCACATGTTCCAGACACCTAAAATTAATTATGAAATAAACAGATCCATCAATACTGCAGGAGAATACGTACAACATTTCCATCCACTTTAGATTACTTGCCATGACTCACTCTGAGAAGGAAATTTTCTTGGATGTGAACGCCTTGGCAAGTACACTTTGCCACTATTCATGCATTTTTCTCTCTTTAATTAATTTGGAGTGCTTGAAATATGTCTTTACATTTTGAAACTGGCATTTGACCAGAACTGTTGTGTGATTTTGGCACTTACTGGGTCACCATATCTATGTGAGGGTGAAGCTGAGGACAGTGGCATGCTTAGCTGCTAATATGGATGATGGGGAGAACCAATCAAAACACTGCATGTAGTTTCATGCATTTACTAAGGTATATTCTATGTATCCAATGTTAATATATATTATAGATTATTATTATTATCTTTATTTATATCGCGCAACATATTCCGTAGCGCTGTACAGGGGTTTAGAACATGGCAAAAAACAAACTTAACACCTTATAAAGAATAGAGGGCCCTGTTTTTGAGCTTAGAATCAAATGTACATAGTGCTTGTTTCCAAGGCACGGACACAATATTGAAAACTCACAAACTTACAATCTAAGGGTATAGATCTCTAATATTGTGCTACTGTTGAGCATCTGATAGGATTCTAATGAAATGCATCAAGTCAAACAATCATTCATAAGCACAGTGTGTAGGTACTTCCAAAAATCCATACCAACGATGGGACACAGTGGTCATTCTAACATGAATAATGACCATACCAGCATTTTGAAAATTACCACTCAAAGTCCAATTCAAGCATGACGCAGAAAATATGCATACAATCCAATTCTCTCTTAAACTTTTTCCTTCTCTCCCATATTCCTGCTCCACATCCACTGTGAGAATTGGCCGAATAGGGCTATCAGTTGGAAACCAGTTGCCACTTGCAGAACACAATCTACCTTTTGGATGCCACTGGTCAATATTCATTTACATTTTAATGACAGGTCAGGCGCTACTTGTCAGGTGAGCTTCAAGTGAGACAAACATTTAAGTATTCCTTAAAACCTTTTTTTATTACTGATCTCACTGTAATATCACTTTTTAAACAAGCTACACAGCGGCTAATTTTATATTTAAATTAAGCATTTTCCACTAAAAGGACATCTGACAAGGATTTGAGGTGCCATCCTCCTTTTAAGTGGTTATCATTGCATTTAAATCATAGTTATTTAATATTTTGTGACACCTTTATTGAGAAAAACATATCAGGTTTACAAAACATTGCTAATATATGTTTCTCTAATATGTATCACAACCCACAAGAGAATTGGAAACACCATGCTTTCCTTGGAGTGCAGTCTATTGATTCTGTGGGTATGTTACAAATAAGAAAATAAATCTGGATAATGCTGACATCAGGGGTGTAGGAACCAAATAATTCTGGAGGGATACAGCTCACTTGATACATAGAACACTTAACAGCTTCTATATGCATACATACACACAATGAGAAATCTGGGGGCATACGAGGATAATTTCAACCATGGGTATAGGAACTGGGGGGGCAGTTCCTATACCCATGGTTGAAATTATCCTCGTATTGTTGATAATGTTCAGTTCCTAAGTTTATTTATAACATATAAACTTAAATTAAACTAATGCTGGTGCAAATCAACTTAACAAAACCTAACAAAACAGCCCCAAAGAAACTATTAGAATGCTTTTGGTGGCACCCCGTCTACAGCGCGCGTGTAGAACGCCCGCCAACGTAAGGCCGCCGACAATTGTGCACCCCACAAATGTGCGCAGGCATAACAGAGCACTCCGGGGGTGGGGGGTACACTGCTCATTGTGGGGGACTGGGGGAAGCGTGTGGCCCCAGTGTGACTGTCTCAGAGCTGCTGTCGCAGGGTGGAATTTCTACAGACACCCCCGTGCGCTCCAGGATCTCCTGCCTGCTATTGCCCTTGGGTCCAATTACATATTTGTGTTGAGACTTCCTCACCTTCACAGCAATACTGGTGGGTTTCTTCGTCTTCCTCCAGCTGCTCCTTCTCTCCAGTGCAGAGTTTAATGTTCTTTTTATAGGGTCCAGTAATAAAAGGATCATCCGACAGCAGCTCAGAGACAGTCACACTGTAGCCACAAGCTCACTCCAGTCCCCCACAATGAGCAGTCCCCCCCTGAGCGCGCTGTTGGCCATGCGCACTGGTATGCCTATGCACATTTGTGGGGTGCGCAATTGTCAGTTGCCTTACCTCGGCGCGTGTTCTGCACGTGCGCTTAAGTCATGCTACCATTTTTTGTTGTATGTACATTTGCACTGTTCTGGCCTTTGTACTTTCCATAAGTCCCTCAACATGATGAATCATTTTACTTTTAGGCAAAAACACACACATATTATATATATATATATATATATATATATATATATATATATATATTGGTTGTTTTAGGTCTTTTGTTCCTCTCATTCTAAGATGAACAAAATTAGATTTCCAATGTTCATCAAACTTTGTGAGAATGACGTGAGCATATCAATCGTTTAAAAGTTCTTCAACCTCAAAAAAGTCAGCAAACCCTTTCTCCAGAGAATTGTACAAATCATTAAAAGGAATATATCTATGGTAATTTTTACTTTTACGCATATTCCCTGACTTTACCATTCCATAGCGCAATAATGTTTCACATTTCCACAGAACTGTCTTTTCAGCATGTTTTTGCATTATGCTTAATTTTATCAGGCTTTCTGAGTTTCACATAACGACACAGTTCAATGCAAAAATCAGATATAAATCCATCTTAAGAGACTCTCAACATGAATTAATTTGAAAACTGAAAATGCTGAAGATTCGAACTGTGATATTTTTACAATTTTGTAGCAGTGAAAATCGAGCTTACTCCTGACCCTGAGTGAGAAAGTAATGTTTTTGCTCTTTTCTTGTTGTAAGGACAAATAAAATACTACAATTAATAAACCGACATTATTCCAGATTCAGAAATCTGATGTCCACTTTCATTGTAATCTAGTCTAGATTTGGTTGGCTTACCTAACAGACATGGTTAGTGTTCAAAATAACCAACCAAATAATTTAATTCTTGCTTTTGTATTGTTTATTTGAAGATAGCACACCATATAAAAATATACAAATTAAACATACATTAAAACATATGTCACATCCACAAGAAAGTGTGTAGGCACCAAATATTAAATATATTTTAATTTATCAACTTGCGGAGCTTTTACCTTCTTGACAGCATGCTCTAGAAACTCTGGACTGTAATCACTAAAGATGAAGAGTCACAACGTATTGAATGTTACCCAAGAGACAAAAATATATACAAAAGGATCTCAAGATGGTCTCAAAAACATATCTAAGCTTCTCTTAACAAGTCAAGCCTATTGTTTCTATTTTTGTACTTATACAGAGCATCGTCATTCAATGCCTAATATCCTGTTTATGACAAAAGCAAGGCAAGTTAAAATTTGCAAATGGTGATAGTAACACTTAAGTTACTGATTCCCTTGAATATATCTTGTTAGGTCAGAACACATGGAAGCTTAAAGACGTGCTAGATATAACATAGCAAAAGATATTAAGGAATCCATTGAAGGTTTTCATCTTTAAATGACAAAACGGGGAATAGATGTCCTTTAGGTGAATGGTGAAAAAGGACAACAGATCTAGGTAAATGCACTGTCCAAACAGAGGTTAGTGGGATGGAAGTGACATTGTACTCCCAAAAGTGAATGGTTTGAAATATAAAATCCCTACAATATATATCTTTACATATCCCACTAGGGATAGAAAAACGTCCTTGGAGCCTCGTTGTTTGGACTCCTAAAACTTATATTTGACTTTGGTCTCTTAAATAGTTTCTTGAAGTATAATGCATATCTATGAGTGGTTCCCTCCCAGCCTACCATAAACAGTAACATCCTGCCTAGCCCATCTACCTGGCTCCTAATTGTTAGGTAATATATATATATATATATATATATATATATATATATATATATATATATTTATATATATATATATATATATATATATATATATATATGTGTGTGTGTGTATACAGTTTTCTTTTTATAAATATGACCTTTTTTATAAATATGACCTTCAGTAGGAGGAAATACTTCTAAATCTTATGAAACCCTCTGTGTGCGGCACAGTTCTTTGAACTTAGATTCCAATCAATGTATATTCAAGATGAGGTTCTGTGATACAAAGATAAGGCTGGAAATCAATGGAAAACAATGTATAATATGTATATAATTCCATCTGCAAAATGGTGCAGTTGTGTCACTGTCTTTTTCAAAATGTGCAGTGTGAAAAGAGCCCGTCCTAAAGGGCACCCCTGCGGGTAATACTTTTCTCTAGCAATTTGACAAAAGAAAGTTATTAAGCTTTTTTGCATAGCCAAGACTGCAGCATAATACTGAGAATGTCAACAGATGTATCTATGTTGCAGTTTTAGCATTTATAGCCCTTAAAAAAGAGATAAAAAGAAAAGAATAATGAAGAAGGGAGATTTAATCAGAAAGGCTTAAGAAAATGGAATGAAAATTCAACCTGGCGCATATTGATTCAGAGGTCAATGGCAAATCAAAAGAAGGTGAAACGCCATTTTTTCAGACCCCAGGCCACTATTAGAATGTTTGTTTTCCTGTTGTTAAAATGATTAAACAACAATTTAATGTTGCATGCTTATTAAAAGTGATCTTCCAAGCAATCTTCTTTATGATAATATTCAGCCTTTAATCAGGAATCTCAGCAGTTAAAGTATTACAGGATCCCATTAGTGGTTTTATGGTAGGGTTACTAATTTCTGAAGTTTTTATAATCTGCTTTAAAATAAAGACAAAGAAAATAATGGTTATAATAAGTTTATTTGTGAATTAAATTCTTAATTAAAGAATTTGAATCCAACAGCAGTATAACTAAATGTTATTTTGTCCTGTTCTATTGGCTTATGTCCTATATACATTGTGTAGCCTGCCCCAGAGCTTACTCAATGGTCTGCTCTTCAGGTCTCATGATACTGTTGCCTATATAACTGCTTAAAAAAGAGTAAACACTTTTGATAAAACATTTCTTAGAGCCTAAATGTATGATTGGCCATTGGACCCATGGACGACACACAAAATGTTGGAATCCCCCCATAAAATATGTTTAGGTTCCTCTAACATATTTTGGTATTTAACATTTTTAAATGTGTTTATTGTGCTGATTATGATGCATACTAGAAATGGTGTATGATTACTTACAAATATGTCTTTCTAAACCCCTCCCTCACACTCTCTTCTCATCTCCACTCTCCAATGTCCACTCTTTGTTCCATTGCCACTACCTATTTTTTAAATATCCACTCATCCCCACCATCTGCAGAATATTTCATTATAGAGAGCAGCTAGGTGTATGTCTGCTTTGTAGTACCTTTGTGCAAAGACAAAGTGTGTGAGAGTCTAGGTTCTGCAGTATGCATGGTGTAATCTCTTGTAATCTCTTCTCCCCCTTCCCTCCCCTGTGTCTCTTCTCCCCTTGTGTCTCCCCCTCTCCCCTGTGTCTCTTCCCCCACGTAGTCCCTCCTGTGTCTCTTCCCCCCACTACCCTGTGTCTCTTCCCCCTCTCCCCTCCCCTGTGTCTCTTCCCACCCTATCCCTCCCCTGTGTCTCTTCCCCCCACTCCCCTGTGTCTCTTCCCCCACATCTTCCCTCCCCTGTGTCGCTTTCCCCCTCTCCCCTCCCCTGTGTCTCTTCCCACCCTCTCCCCTCCCCTGTGTCTCTTCCCACCCTCTCCCCTCCCATGTCTCTTCCCACCCTCTCCCCTCCCATGTCTCTTCCCACCCTCTCCCTCCCCTGTGTCTCTTCCCACTCTCCCCTCCCCTGTGTCTCTTCCCCCTCTCTCCTCCCCTGTATCTCTTCCCCCTCTCACCTCCTCTGTGTCTCTTCCCCCTCTCCCCTCCCCTGTGTCTTTCCCTCCCTCCCCTCCCGTGTCTTCCTCCCCTCCCGTGTCTTCCTCCCTCTCTCCCCTATGTCTTCTTCCCCCCTATGCATGCATGAAACTCTGTACGGACTTAGGAAGTACTGGTAAGTGTGTACAGTCCCATGGAGCATTAATTATTATAGTTGAAAGTGCAAGAACGTTTCTTTTCTGGAGTCCATGCACAAGAATGAAGCCAACCAAGAGTGTGTCTGCTCTGCAGGTTGCATTTGTATAGAAGATCCAGACTTGTAGACTGTAAATGTAATTAATGCGTGCACCAGTTCCAGTAGTAGACATTATGGAGTATTTGCAACTGTACCTCAGGACAAATACCTACCTTACCCTTGGGTAACACCAGTCCTGGTCTCATGACACAGTAAGTGTCACCTTTGGAAAAGTAAATCTCATCTTGCAGTTTCTACATCCATGACAGACTGGTATATTTTCTATTTCTAAACAGTTCACATTCAGTGCTTTTCACAAAACCATCAACTGTACCATTTTTTAACAAAAATGAATATATCTGCAGGTCAGACTAAATGACCAAAAATAACTGATAAAAACCACACTTCACAAGCAAAAATGGAAGTATCAGCATGATAGATACCGCTCTGGCTGTATCTGCTTGCATGAACTATTGCCATTTCTTTTTCTGTTTAGAATTTCCCATTCAGAATTAGTCTGCCAACCGCTTTGAGAGGACATTTCGCTCACTGCCTGAATGATTTGATTTTTAGAGGGGAAAGTAAACAATATAAAGCCAAAAGAACTTAAGGGATCTATAAATCCTTTGAAAGTTATTTGGAGAGCTAAGAGCACAGATTTATATTTTACTGCCCCAGACAAACTTTCCTTTCCTTTAAGTTAGTTTGTTGACAATATAGGACAAGATTTTTTTGCAGTGTCGAGATTACTGTGACAATTATGTGCTTCATCAGGAAAGCTAATTTTGAAATTACCTGCCCAAGGCTTTATTTCCTCTTTCTTCCAAGCTCTCAAGAAGCTGAACAAATGCAATATATAAAATACATTGAACAAAGCGGGTTTTAACTATTCATTTGGGAGTAACACAATTTTGCTTGTTAACACATAATACTTCTACTGTTCCAAGTCTGAAACTACTCATAGCCCCTTCACTTTTTAATATGTTCCTGGTATTTCTATTTCACATTTGGAAAGAAAAGTCATACTATGAAGTGGTGGAAACATAGAATAGCTGCAAAGCACAGATGGTAAAGGGTAAAACATTAAGAAAACAGTAAGAGAGGACTGATAGTGATTGTGAAATGAGGTTGTATACACTGAAATAATATGTGTGTTATGAGTTACTTGTGCAAGTAAGGTGTGCAAGGTTTACACATGTGGAAATGAGTTACACTCACTGGGTGCAGCTGGAGAAGTGAGTTAAGGGGGCAGACGTTGGAATATTTGGAGACAAGGGTAGAGCTATAAGGTGATATACTGTTACGGTCTTTGTATTTTAAAGTCACACAACAGGGGTTCCATATACTGTATGGTTACATTTTAACAGATAATAACAAGTTCTTTATCAGTTGAATATTATTAAACATACACATTTACCATACAGTAGACTAACATTTATTTTTACAATTTTGATCTAGAATTCTTTCAGTCGCCTTTCAGATTTACTCACAGATGAACATATTTTGGTAATGAAAGCTATTTGAGGCATTGGGTCCATTGCCTTGAGTGTAGTTGCCTGCACACAAAAAAAGCATGCTCAGACACTCAAGGCAGTGAACTCAATGGGGCTAATCAAAAAATAATGGCAATATTGACAAAATATTGTAATCTCTGCTTGTGAATGGATCAGAGAAGTAAGAGATATTCTAGTCCACTATCAAATAATAATGTCCTACAAATAATAGTTATACATCCAGGGAATGCATTTATTCCATTTCTCCGGTAAAGATGGGTTCAATTAACAAAATGGGAGGATCGGATCAGTTGTCAGACAGCTCAAAATTGGAGACTTCAATTAGTTTACTGCAGGGAAATGCATATTTTAATAGCATTCAATTGATAATGTACTAGTTACTACTTATAGTCTTAAATTAAAACATATTTTGAACCTCCTCTGTGGTTATAGACATCCTGACATAGTAAAAATGCTTTAATTTAATGATTTACATAGCTGCTAATGACGTTACTTTGGTATATATTTCACAAATATTTTATATTTTCCTAAACTACAGCGGCGCCTTAAACATGAGATCAACAGGGGTCAGTAATGTTTTGCATACACTATTTACGGAACTAATACTGTTAGTGTAACCTCGTCTAAATCTAGTCAGCAGTGTGTTTTGTTTTCCATCAAACAAGCCTCTGCGGTAAACAGTCCAGAACCTCCTTGTCTGATGACATTGAAAAAGAGAAATAACACATCGATTTTGCTGTATTTACTTGCTCCATGGCATGAAAAACTCACAAACACTAAATAGAGCAAATAACTCACCAAATGTAATGTCACTGACTTGTTGCATTGCGAGAATCCTTAACCCATGTGTTGATGGCAAAGCTGTCATTACTCTGTGGACCTCTCCATCACAAGAGCTAATTTGATGTTACACATAACTGTTATGAAAGCTAATGCTTCAGAATGTAACACAAGTGCTAACATGTCACTCAGTGATAATTATCTTTTGTAGAAACTTGTCTGTCACTAAAAGAAAAAAAATTATATATTTTTTTCTGGGCTTCCCTACTGTACTCTCCAATGAGACTAAAGTAACAGTCTGGGGAATACAAAACAGTCAGAGCTTACAGCAGTAAAATCTTACATTTTATAATTTTTCATTTGAAAAATGTTAGAAAATATTTCACATTGGGCCACATATACTAATGGGTGACATGATGCAGAACTCTTGAAGGACCTTTCAATTAATAAATTCACCTGTAGAGCAGTGGGTTCCTTTTTGTGATGGGCCACTTCATTTGAATTGGGTCTTGGAGGATGAGCTAAATACCATTGATGGACTTTGCAGACCACCTAATTAATTGTCTGCCTGCTTCTTAACAATTATAATGAGTTGTAGAATATTTGAATACAGTATGTGCACTTATAAACCATAACATTATTTTATATCATTTATTTTTCTTAAGTTGGTTTCGTAATTGCATTCTACCCCCAGTTTAACCTTGGACCACAGTTTAAGAACCTCTGCTTAATTACATATATAGCAATGTTTAGCTTCTGCCAAATATTCCCCTGTACATCACTATTTAGTACATATAGTCCAATTTGTTTAGTTTTTTAAAGAGTCCCATTACTTAATAAATTGTGTTAGTTCTGCAAAAGCATTTGTGGCTGTGCTTGAGCGGTGATAGACATGTAGGCGCATCAGCCAATAAGATGACATACAGCTGTGTGCACATTTGGTTACACATCCCCTCAACAATTGATCTCACTACAGTAAAACAGACAGAAGTTCACTGTGCAACAGAACTCTTAATTGTAACATGAAGTTGGAAATATGCCATTATTTATCTTGTAATAAAACCAACCCCATACAAGAGTTGGTAAATTAGTAGGTATTGCAAACATCGGAGTTGTCAATACTGTTTAATTCTAAGCTATTGTTCCATAATAGGTTTCTTCCCCTCAAGCACCAATGCATTACAAATAGCTATTTCCTATGTATTGCAAACATATTTCAATGCGTTCCTTTGGGCAGTGAGAAGTTTAAGCCATCTAATAGGATTACATTATTTTATCATCAATTTGTTTACAGACACTCTATATCACCCTACATATCTATCTATCTATCTATCTATCTATCTATCTATCTATCTCTATATATATATATATATATATATATATATATATATATATATATATATATATATATATATATATATCTTTCTATCTATCTATCTATAAAACATAGTACATCTGCACACCTTCAAATAAGTTAATTAACTTAATATAGCTTATGGTGGACATAGATGATAGATAGATAGATAGATAGATAGATAGATAGATAGATAGATAGATAAATAGATAGATAGATAGATGGATAGATGGATAGATAGATAGATAGATAGATAGATAGATAGATAGATAGATAAATAGATAGATAGATAGATAGATAATTACATAATTTAATCATCCTATTCTTTAAAGACTTTATGTGTGTTTGCACATATATATATATATATATATATATATATATATATATACATAAATCAGATGATCAAATAATGTAATAAGGGGAAAATGGCTTCCAATTCTCATTGCCTAAAGGAAATGATTAAAAATGACTTTGTATTATATACAAATGTGAATAACAATGGTGACAAGTAACTGAACAAGCACGTTGGCTTTCTCTTCTTTGTCTTCTCATTCCTTATGACAGCATTCAGCAGAATATAAGTCATAAACAATTAATTAGGATGAAATGTACAGAACCAATACTGATGGAGCCAGGTAGACATTAAGCCTAACCATCATACATTAAATCATTAATTTCTGAGAAATACAAATGACTGCTTCTTATATTGAATTACAGTCAGGACACACACATTGTTTTTAAAACTAAACTACACACATACAGCCTTGTGATTCGGACAATTGAAAAGGGCTCTATATAAGCACATAACATATTTTTTTACAGAAGTTTTTAGTTAGTGAACTTCTATTCAAAAGCAAGGTCTTCACTAACTAAACACTTCTGTAAAAAAATATGTTATGTGCTTATATAGAGCCCTTTTCAATTGGCCAAATTGCAATTTAATAAGGCTGATAATTTCCAGTGGAATGTCTAATGTTTTCTTCCAACCTCTTTTTGAATCAGTGTTTTGTGTGTTTATGGATAATGTTGTTCACAATAGTAAGGTGACCAGAACTCCCTTAAAGGGGAGATGTAAGAAAAAAAGCATGCTGCTTTAGTATAAAGGGTCTCTGTACCATCTGAATGCAGCCCTGTACTAAGCACTGTCTCGCTGGCACATCTCTGTCTGTTTATAATGTGTGTTCTTGGCGTGTTTGCATGTATAATAGCAGCCATGGCCTACTCTCGGAATACATTAAACAGTGAATTGAAGTAAAGACAGATGCATACACTATCTTAATGATAGTGATCTGCCAATTCTCAGAATGATAACTCAATCATAATCAATTCATTATAATAGAAGTACAAGGGAAAAGGATTGTTTTTACTATAACAGAAACTGAGAATATTTATTTATGCAGTGTTACCTCTTAACAATATAAATAACTTTAATGGGATATTTTAATCCGGAAATAGCGCTGCTTAAAAGTTATAAAAATTGGTGCACAATATAGAATAAATAAATACTATATGATATAAGAATGAGGATAGACCAGTATCATCACCAATATAGAGATCTGGTCATGAGAGGTACCCTAAATAAAGGGTTAACGTATTCAAAAATAATAGAAGAATGAAGTATTGAATCCTCATATATCAGAATAAACTGATATACCTGAAAAAGTCAGGATATACCGATAATCATTGGATTATTCTATTTATAAAGCACTATAAAGAAAAAACTAATGTTAAAAACAAAATATAGAGTAAAACAGAGATCATAAATAAACTGGAGGTATCAATATATATGTAAATATCAATATCAAAGATATTAGGGACACTGTGACTTGATAATAGAAGCTGCAGATAACATATAACAGTATAACAATATAGTGTATTGGCAAAACGTTGCCACACTTAGTATACTTGCTGTTCAGTTGCTATGCTTCATGTGTAACAACGTGGCTTGTCCCATCAATTCACTATGTTAAATTGGTCCTCCAGTGGTCTCTGTCCTCTATGACTACTGATAAAAGTGCCAACGGGCCGTTTCGTCCATCCTCGTGGACTTTCTCTAAGGCTTTCTCCTATTTTGTATGTGATCTACTTCATAGTTTCTATTGTATTATAAACAAAGAATGAACAAAATATTACTCCTTGTTTTATATTACTTAACAAGTAAGTATAGGAAATACACACTCCCCGCATGATTTCTGTTATAATGCATTGAATATACTGTAAGTTAGTTACCATTAAATGGATTAATATTATAGTGCTGGTAAATCCTTTTGCCCTTCACAGACTTTATTATAAAGCAATATATTAGTGAACACATCCAAGCTCGGGGCAGCTTCTCATTGGCTAGTGAATATAGTGATTTTAGAACTGATTCAGTAGTTTACTTTTTCATCTTTTTTTCTATGCAGTCAGTGGAAGGATCATATATGCACCTGCCTTCCCGGGAACATCAGTGGAGAATCTGCTTGGCTGCACTTTAATTTATGTCACTATCCTACAATATCCCCATGGGAGCCAGAGATGACGAAAGAAAAATATTGGTTTGAAGGCAGAAACCTCTTATTGTAATTAAATATACTTACTAGATAGTATAGTGATTGTAATCTAAAAAAAAATATTAATTTAATCAAGTCAATTTAATTTTTGATCTTGTCATCCATGTTTTGCTCATATCATTTTTGCATGTTATCCATGTTTTGTTCTAACATTTAAACATTTGTCTTATCACTGAAACACTAGAATGTAAGAATTTCTCTGCTTGAGAATAGAAGTGTGATAAACTACACCAGTTTTCTGTGAGCTGTGGACATGCAATGCAAAAAAGCTGGCAGCAAAAAATGGACAGTATTAGATAAAGGACAAATTAAACAAATTATTTTATATAGGCATATAATACCTTCAAAAGTCATAATGTACACTCTGGTAAAAAGAACAGTAGAGAAACACAGCACATTTAACAATGTATAGACTGGGAATAGGGTTAATCTCAGGTGAATAGTCTGGGGAATAGGTTTATCCTAGGTGTTAGAGCTGGCATTGAGGTATTATCTGTAGGACTAAGACAGTTATTAAGGTTATGATTTGGGTTAAATATTAATGCTATAGTTATGGATCAGGAATCAGGGTTAAAGTTAGGTATTAGGACTACATGCATAGAAATTAGGGATTTAGGGTGGGGTGAGGGGATAGGAGTAACGTTAGGTTTTAGGGTTTGGATTGAAGTGAGGGACAGAATGCAGGAGTTAGAACTATGGAATCAAAGGTTGGGGTTAAGGTTATGTGCTAGGTTGTGCCGGATATACCTTTTTGGAGCCTCTAGGCAGTGAATTGGAGAAGTCCCTGTAAAGTGGGTTTTTAAGCTAAAAAAGGGGCACCCTTCACAGGAAAGCAACCCCAGGCAGCTGCCTAGTTGGCCTAATGGATAATCCAGCCATGGTGTTAGGATTAGGTTTGGAATTATGGTTATAGCTAAGGTTAGGCCTTAGTCTCTGGAGTGGAGTGAGGGTTTGGGCTAGAGTTAAGGCTATAGATAAAAGACAGGGGGGATTAAGGTTATGTTGTGATTTGAGGGTTAAAGTGAAAGTATTTGCTATGACAAATCGAGTCAGTGTACACAAATGAACAACTCTTATAGATAGTTTGGGATAACTGACCAGCTCTAAAAAAAAGAGGGGAAGGAGAAAGAAAATCAACTAAAATATCTAGGGTGAGACAAGTATATCCAAGTTGTTTAGGGCTCATAAGCCTATATATATCTCTGTCAGCAAGTTTCCAAATCTGAGATTTATTTATTTTTTGCTGTTGCAACCATAGTGTCTACTTTGTTGTGTAACACCTTGTTTTGTAAAATCATAACCACATCACTAGCAGCAAAAGGGTTAATGAATAATTCATGTGCCCAGAGACAGCAGAAAAGCTGAGCTAGACCAAACTATCCAGGAAATTATGATTTAGAATAATCAGGTTGCTTACTTTAAAGTCTGTTGTGGTTGCGTTTTACAAAAGTGCCCTTATTTATTGCACATTAAAGTTTTTGTGGGTGTCTGCAATCCAGCTGAAGGGATTATTATGTTATGTTTTGTACCTGTGGCAATAAAGTTTGTGTGTGAGCTGCAGTTTTAAACCTCTGTGGAAAGACTCCACTCACCTGTGGGAAATCTCTGCCTGCCAGGACTAAGGAAGCTATGGAAACAACTGCCCAGCGGAGCCGCTCAGAGCAGAGGATACAGGAGGCTCACAATACTTTATCATACCAAATTATATTACATTCGCACATTTAAAACTTAGAGACACATGGAAAAGAAAAGAAAGAATGAAGGAGGAAGTGAGTGAGTGTGGGGGAGAGGGTGAGAGAGAGGAAGAAAGGTGGGGAAGGGGAAAAGCAGGGAGGGGAGGATAAAGGAAGTAAGAAAAGAAAGAATGAAGGAGGAAGTTAGTGAGTGAGGGAGAGAGGGTGAGAGGGAGGAAGAAAGGTAGGGAAGGGGAAAAGCAGGGAGGGGAGGATAAAGGAAGTAAGAAAAGAAAGAATGAAGGAGGAAGTGAGTGAGTTAGGGGATAGAGGGTGAGAGGGAGGAAGAAAGGTAGGGAAGGGGAAAAGCAGGGAGGGGAGGATAAAGGAAGTAAGAAAAGAAAGAATGAAGGAGGAAGTGAGTGAGTGAGGGAGAGAGGGTGAGAGAGAGGAAGAAAGGTAGGGAAGAGGAAAAGCAGGGAGGGGAGGATAAAGGAAGAAGAAAGAAAAAGGAAGAAGCAAGGAAGAAAAGGATTTAAGGAAATAGCAAAGGAAGGAAATGAGGAAGAAAAAAGAAAGAAAGAAAGAAAGAAAGAAAGAAAGAAAAAAGATAAAGATGAGAGAAAATGTAAGGATAAAAAACAGAAAGAGGAAAAAGGGTGAAATAGAAAAAGAAAGAGATAGAAGACAAAAAAGTTGAAAGAGTTAAAAGGAAAGAAATCAAGAGATGAGAGAATAAGAAAGTAGGGAATGCAGAATGGAAAAAAACAGGAGATAAAAGAAAGAGAGGAGACAGAAGGGTAAAAACGATTACAAGGAGAGACAAAGAATCCAGAAAGAGAGGAGAGGATGAAAAAAGGAGAGATAAAAGAGAGGAGATAAATAAGGGTAAAAAAGAATATAAGGAGAGAGAAAAATAACAAAGACAGAGAAAAATAATGAAAAAATAGAGAAATAATGAAGAAAGAGAGAAGAGAAGAGAGTGAGTCTAGAATGAGGGACAGGAGAAAAAAGTTAAAACACATGAAGGAAGAATGCAAGAAGAGATAGTTTGAGAGAGTAAGGGTAGAGAGAGAGGGAACAAATGAAAACAGAGAATATATGAAAGAAGAAAGAGAGAAGAAAAAGAGAGCGGACAAAGAAAAAAACAAGAGGGAAGAATACAAAATGTATGAAATGTCTGAAATATTAGAAATGGAGGGATATCCCACTGATGCTGTACCATAACTGCTATATACCATGCCGTGTACACTCAGTGTGAAGCCTGGCTGTCATTCTCTCTTGCAGATGTTTCATCCATTTACTTGATTTTTATCTAGTTGTGTCTTTTAGGTACAAATGTACAGCAATCATAGCCCATTATAGCAAACCAAAGTCAAATTTACATTTCTGACTGTGAAAAAGTAAAAGTCTAAATTATAATGGTGAGTAGAGTAAATATCATTAGCCAACTGCTGGAAAATAGGGAAGAATGTCATAGTGCTACTTAAGAGGAAGAGAAAACACCCAGTCTACAATTTGAAACAATGACAATGGTTTAAAATTTGTTTTAAACATTTAAGTAGTAAATTAAATAGAAAAAAAATTTGCAACAGCAAATTAAATTTAAAATTTGTTTTGGAGATCTATGCACAGGTTACACATTCTGCCTTCATTTTATTTTTTTCTCCTCTCTTTCATTTTAGACTTACTTTCTTCTCTTTCTTCTCTCCTCTTCTCTACTCTCTTTCTTTATTCTTTTGCTCTCTCTCTAGTCTTTTTTACCCTTCTCATCTCCATTCTTTCTTTAATCTCTCATTTTTAATTCTCTTCACTCTTTCTTGATTATTTCTCTCTCTCTCTCCTTGTATTCTTTTTTACCCCTCTCCATCTCCTCTCTTTCTTTTATCCCCCCGTTTTTCCTTCTGCATTCCCTACTTTCTTATTCTTTTGTCTCTTGCTTTCTTTCTTTTTAATTCTTTCCACTCTTTTTTCTTCTTGCTTTCTTTTTCTATTTAATTCTCTTTTGCTTCTCTTCCTGTTTTTATCCTTTAATTTTCTCTCATCTTTCTTTCTTGCTTGCTTTCTTCCTCATTATCTTTGTTATTCCTCATTTCCTTCATTTCCTCTCTCTGTCCTTACCCTTGTTCATTTATTTCTTCTTTTTTTTTATTTTCCTTTCTTCTCTTCCTTCCCATCTCCTTCCCTTCCTTTCTTCCTCCCTACAAGTACTCCACTCTCTGTGCTGTTGCTGTGTTTTCATTTAATATTATTAAAGTCATTATTTATGTGTCTCTAAAATGTCACCACCTGCTTAACAGGGTTAATCAGACAATACATCTAAGCCTGGGATTTTATAAATTAAAACATACAATTATCTGGTAGAGCCTATTAATTGTTTAATTAATAAAAATGAAAGTAGGAAGAGTAAATAACTTTGCGTGACAATTATATATTTTTAAGAAAAATATTAAATAGTGTATTTTTGTAACAGACTTAACATTGTAAGATTTTTTTTAAATCCTTTGTTTCAGTTTGACAATGTTCCTTTTAATATTTACGATAAATCTACATTTTTATGTTATGTGTTTATTTTTGGAAATGCAGATTAGCTTTCAAAGAGTTTACTCGGTACACTTTGCTTCATGGCCGTTGTAAATGTTTAAATACTAGACTTTGTTTAATGCCCACAGAAAAGTCTGAACATCTGTCCACTAATGCTTGCAGCAAAATGAAAAGTATAATAAAACTGACAATGTCTTAGTTGTTAGAGACTTTTGTGGATCAGGTGATCAGTTTCAGTTCAGCAGGGACCCAGCTCCGTCCTGTTAAATATCATTGTCACATTTTTCATTGTCAGAGCATTGGTGAAACCCCATTCATCATTACCATTTCCAACCTACCAATGTAAATTCATAGCTGCTCGATTTAACTTGGCTCTTATTGTCCTGAGAGAATTGTTTCTCTCTTCCCATCCATGCATTAGAGAAGTTAAAAACAAAACAACGAAAATAAGATGCTTGATAATCAATAGAGTTGTTTTTGTTTTTATTTTTTGAATAGTCTAAAATGTTGGTTTTTAGCCAACCATTTTTTTCAGTGTTGTTGACAATGCAAGAAAAGGATCAATGTTAAAGCCAAGTAACTAGGAGGAAATGTTGTGTTAAATTCCGATGAACCTTACATTGTATTTTCAGGCTTGCTATCCCGTTCACTGCTCAAGAGATACAGGACTCATATTTGTGAAAACAAAAAAATCACTGATAATATGAAAAAGGTAATCTCACCATCTTTAGGTGTTGGCTGTATCCATACTTGTAATTTGTATTTAATTGTATTAATTTATTTATTTATTTACATTGGTATATAGTGTCTTTATCCATGTACGTTTACATGGATATGAAATGGTTCATCTTTGTATTGCAAAATAGGGAATAAAATAAGACAGAAAGAAACAAGAGAGAGAAAAGAGAAGGGAAGAAAGTGAGTCTAAAATGGGAGAGAGGAAAAAAAAATAATAATAAATGAAGGAAGAATGCAAGAAGAAAATATTTTAGAGAGAGATGGTCCTACTGCTAATATTGCTTTATAATTTTCATGAGACCTTCATTCTTGCATTTGAAAAGTGTGTGGCAGGGGCCCACCATTCTCTTGCCTACATCCATATTTACATATCAATATTTGTACTTGCTCAGAGTGATTGAAGCACCTGGATGGAAGTTAAGGCAAATATAACATCATTTTTGATCATGGATGCAATAGGTCAAGTGAGGAGATCAGGAGAAGTAGGGTGAGAGCATCTAAGGTGTATTAGTGTTGGGCCTTTATGTCTGTAGGTTGGGAAACTGTCTTAAGTGAAATGGAAGTTAATTGACTCTCACCTACAAAGCTGAAAATAATATTGTGCCAACTTCACCTCTTATCTGATCTCCAAATATTCCCCCAATTGCCCCCTCCCAAGACTTACACATGTGTTTATCTTTCATTATCTCATCATTCTCCCATCTAAAGGACTTGCCCATGATGCTCCAGCCTAAGGTATGGTCTGCTTCTCTCTGTCAGACTTACATACACATGTCACCACTTCAAACACTCACTAGATTCACTAAGCTTCACAAGGTCTGCAAATAATGAGCCACATTCAATTCCAAGCCCACAAGTTACTGTCCCAAAGCTGAAACTGTAAACCATGCTCTGGTTCATAGCAGATCACGGCAGGAGCATGATCAATTAAGCAATGCCCATAAACGCCCATTTTGAATCAGCCAATAGAAAATGAGTCTGTCATTGTTACGGCAGTAAAACATGGAGGTTACATGTCAATCAATTAGCTTCGGGGGTCCGATATACAATCAGACTCGCAAATCCTCAAAATAAAGAATTATGAAAATTAATGCCAATACTGTTCTAGTCCATATGGATGGCCTGACATGTATTAACTCATTGATACCCAAGATCGATTTAGCCCCCAAAATGAAACATAAAAATAATTATAATTTCCTGCAGATTTGCGGCCTTGAGACTGTTGTGCAATTAATCCTAATTTCTATCATCGCTTCCCCCGTTATTTACAGTGCAGTAGTGATTTTTTATTTGCATTTACAGTGCTACGAATAGATGTTTAACCCCCTTGCGGGTCCTCTCTAGCACTCAAAGGATTTTCTCCTTCATTTGCCGTTTACAGGGGTGAAAACACTTGGGGAAATTGAGCAATTGAATATAGATTTGCGATTTTAGCCTTACGAAAGTGAACAATGACGGGTTTCTGGAGGCTGTAAGTTACGGGTTTAACCATCATAATATTTTCAACGCCATAACTCGTAACCTGTTTGGAGCTCACGAAAAGACGCCAATTGAATAGCAAATTAACTTGCGACCTCACTAATGGACTAACGGGTCTCCCGAAACCTCAAATTAATATGGCCCAATGTTTCTAAAGGCTGTCATGAATGTCTCCTACGGGAGCAATTGTCATTGCTGTGGTCCCTAAAATGGTTTAATTAATCTACCCCTATGAGAGAAAAAAATATCTTCATATAAGATTCCTTCACCAAATTAAAATATCATATTATTTGACTATACTCAATTATAACTGGCAAGCTCTCTCTGTTTTATGCAAATTGTGACTGCAAAGTTGTCTTTGCAGCCACCAGCCCTTTATAAATATATAATGATGTAAATAAACACTCAACCTCAGCTCTGAGTTCGCCAAATGTTCTGCACATTGTCATTGAAAATAGATGAAAGGATTCAGTGCAACCAGGACTAAAAAAATCTATTCAAAAACTTAAGAGGGCTTAATGACTAAACAATTTAGCACATGTATTATTTAAAATCCACACAGTTCCCTTTAGCTATTGAAATGCTGCTACTTCAGATCTCAATTAATATATTTTTGTGTATTTTGTTCATCAAATCTTAACCTTTAAGCTTTCACTTCCATGATAAAAGGCCTTTTTAGTAGACTTTATTCCTAATTGCTCTTGGTTTGAAAATCAACCCCTGTAGTGAAATGCGTTTGCTTTCACAGAATATGAAAAAAAAAAACAGGGCACCATTGATAAAAAGGCATAATGTTCCTAATAGCAGCGCTGGCTTTAAATACACCATAACAATGCTAATTAAAGGGGGTCTCTACCCCTAGCTACAATGATTTTGATTCAAGCTCGGCTCTAATGAATGGCACCATCAGGCCCCCCTTGCGACATTCATTTTAGAAAATGTGTTTTTAAATCTTAACAGTCAATTCTTTTTTGTACGGTTTGTGAAAAAGGCCAAATCATTGCTGATATTGACCGTAGAAGGGCACACACGTAAATCACAGTAGTTAAAAATACAATAGTTCACCTTGTATGCATGAAGAAGAATTGAGAATGGAAGAATAAGATCCGGCAAAACAAAATCTGGAGTGATCAGCCATCTGAGAGCATTTATCTGCTGGGTAAAAAAGCCAATATTATGTTTGTATTGGTTCAAGGGTTGTTTCCTTCTGATATTAAGTTTTCTTTGGATGTACGCTTTCACTAAGCGCGTTTTTATTTGCATTTAAATGAATATGGAATGTTTCTGGATTTCACTATGGATATAATATATCTATGTATCTATTTACTTTTATATAGCTTAATCTTTAAAGAAGCGCTTTAAAGCTCAGTTTTTTTACCTAAACATTTTACAAATCGTACTTGATTGGGTTTGCCCTCTGTAGCTTATGAAGACACGGACTGCTGTACTTGCTGTGCAGTGTCTCAACATGCTGCAGAAAGATGCTCACTGATTGGCTAATTTGAAACACTGCACATTAGAGAATGTGTCTTCATGAGCTACACAAGCTACAGACGGCAGACCCAAGAAGATACTATTTAAATGATTTCGACAGTAATTTAGACAGTACAAAAAGAGAGCTTTAAGCACTTAAAATAAATTACATGAAAGTAAACATATATTATATTCCTAGTGATATTCAGAAACTGCCCATATCCCTTTAATAACACATAACCATGCAAAACTAAGTGAAATAATATCTTAGAAGAAGCTGTTCCTACTGTTAATACTGGTTTATAATAATCATGAGATCATCATTATTGCATTTGAAAAGTGTGTGGAAGGGGCTCACCATGTTCTTGCCTACATCCATATTTCCATGCCAAGATTTGCACTTGCTCAGAGTGATTGAAGCAAGTGGATGGAGGATGAGAACACAGTCACAATTTAGTTCCGCCTGCACATTTGTAACTCCCAGGGATTGGTAATTAATATAAATACACAAAGCAGAACTAGAGGGGAGGGTTATAAAGGCTGATTGACAGACAGAAACTACAAACTTCAGTGTAAGTTTCCAAGAAAATACAGAAAAATAGCATTTATTCCATTGAGGACGTAGTTGTTACTATTTATTACATGCATTTGTGTATTTTTCTATGTATAAGATATATTAATCACACTAAACCCTAATCAGCAATTTGGTAAAATTTACAATAACATTATAAAAAATACTGTAGTTATGAAAGATGGATATAAAAGCCAAACCTGGAATTTGTGAAAATCCAAATTTTTCAGATTTTCATTTACAATAGCGGAGTACAGTTTTGAAATATGTGATAATGTAGAACTATGTTCATACACAAACTTACAACAGGCAAGAGTGTCCAACTCTCCGTGACCTCATGGACCGCAACACACCAGGAACATCTTTATGTCCACGGTTATGCTGATCCACTTGGTATTCATGGCAGAGATACTGGAGTGGGTTGCCAGTTCCTTCTCCAGTGGGCCAGAGCATACAGCTTCTGGGATTCCTAGGTTGTCTCCCATCCAAGTACTGACCAGGCCCAACCTCGGATTCAGGGTGGTGTGACATCTTGGTTCCCTGACTGGAATCAAACCCAGGTTGCAGTGGTGAAAGCACTGAATCGGAACCACTGGACCAGATAGAACCTCTTAAAAAAGCACGATATAAAGCCTAGTCAGCTTGGTGGCAGTGATTTTGACTGGGATAAGCCAGGCGTCCCTTGTAAGGCTTCCAATCTTCTCCAAAGACAGGAGATACTTGTAAGAGTTCAATAATACATTGGCTTGTCTATACAGTAAGAGTGTCATAACTGGTTCTAAGTTTGAAAAATAACATGCAATGTATGACTCCAAAGCCTAATGTGTCTCAGCACAAATTAACACATGGCTTTGTCATTCACAAACTTAGAGCTCTGGATTGTCACACTTGTGGCCTGAACAAGGATTATTTTTCCTTGCTATTAGAATAACAAATCAGATTACAGCTGTGGATTCAAAACATTGTTGCCTTGTTGATCTTCTTCTGTGTTTGACTTTTTCATTTAGTCTGTACTTTTGGTGTGTTCTTTAATACAACAGCAATTCATGCTTATGTATTACTTCAGAGAGCAAAAAAAAAAAAACACAATTTAAGCTGTTAAAAAACAATATTATTACTATTGTTATTATCATTTATTTATAACGCGCTGACATATATCGTAGCGCTGTTCATAAGATAAATTCAAGACAAAGATACATACAAATTAAATATAGCAAAGCAAGGAGGGCCCTGACCATAATGTCCATAGTGCTTTCCCCAAAGCACCTTGTGGGATTGAAACTTGCAGACTTACAACCTAAAGGTATTGTGTGCGGAAAAGGAGGGAGAGAGAGGTGATGAGCGTGTTAGGGTGGAAGGTGATAAGCTTCTTTAAATAGATGTGTTTTTAGAGAGGTTTTGAATGTTTTGAGGCAGGAAGATAATCTGGTGGATTGAGGAAAGGAGTTCCAGAGAATAGGGGCAGCACAATAAAAGTCCTGAAGGCGAGAGTGAGAGGAGGTGACAAGAGTTGTGGAAAGAAGAAGGTCATAAGCAGAACGAAGAGGGCGGGTGGGGGAGTATTTGGAGATGAGACCAGAAATGTATGGGGGTGCGCTATTGTTTAGGGCTTTGAAAGTTAGGGTCATGATTTAAAATTGTATTCTGGAGGCTATGAGAAGCCAGTGGAGAGATTGACAGAGAGGTGATGCCGACACTGAATGTTGTGTAGGGAAGATGAGTCTAGAAGAGGTGTTTATTTTGGATTAAAGTGGGGATAGCGGATAGGTGGGGTGGTGGGTAGGCCAGCAAGAAGCGAGTTGCAGTAGTCTAGTCGAGAGATGATGAGAGAGTGTATTAGGATTTTAGTTGTGTCTTGAGTAAGATAGTGACGAATTCTGGAGATGTTTTTTAGATGGAGAAGACAAGATTTAGTTAGTGATTGTATCATTAACAATGTTTATTTCTAGGTATTCAATTGTCTAATTTTTATACTGCCTGTTCTTGACCTTAAGCTCAGATGTTTGACTTACATTGACTATTATAGTATACAAGGTCCTAGACCCCTGGTCTATTTAAATGTAGTAATCTTGTTTTGGACAATTAAACTATTGTTCATGTAGATCCAGATTCTAATTATGATATCAAATCTAACTAAAAAAGGTCTTGTATTACAGAGATATTAAGTCGCATGTATTAGTCATCACTAAACAGAATATATCACCGAAGAACAAGTTAATTGTCTTCCCCATTTACGTTTAAGGTTATTTAATAATATTGAATGCTCTGCGGTTTGCAAGAGAGCTCATTCATTATCAATTCTATGTCTTTTCAGCTATATTCATTTAAGTGGCCTCCAGTGCATTGTGAAATTTACATTAATATAATAGATATATTTTTCCACTCTGGTCTTGCTTTAGCCAAACCGATTTACTTTTCTCTATCATTTTTTTTTTAAAGCTCTGTGCAAAATAAATAAAAAATTCTAGAATTCAGCAAACTGCTAGAAGCAAAAAAATAAAAAAAAAGTTGCAAGGTACAGATTTATGCGTGTTACATCTTTCATTTAACAGACTGATAAGTTGTCCTATGGCTAAGGAAATTTTCTTCTTCTCTTTGTCTGTTATTTTTCTTTTTTTCTGAATGATCTTTTGATCTCTCCCAAATTGAGCCTGCCAGCTTCTATTCTGTCTTTTGAAACCTTCTCCACCCTACGGCTGCAAATCACAAGCTGCCATAGTCACGGGTCACTGACCTGCTAAATGTTAAATGCTAATAGCTTTGGGAAGAAATGGCACACTTGTTGTCAGTCTGTATAACACCTTTTCTACAAAGTTTTTCAAATTAGTTTCAATACTTTTTTGTTGTGAGCTATATATACTTTTGTTTGTAAAATAGACAATAAAATTCCAATGTAAAAATAAGTAACAATATCATGTTATAATAAAGATAATTTAATACTTTATAATATTAAAAATGGAATAGTACAATATAATATGAATTTAAAATAGGTAAAATAGCATAAATAAAAATTTTAATGAGCCAAATATATTTTTTATTAGAATATACAATGAAATTACAATAAAATGATATAAGAAAAATAATAATATTTGGGTATATAGTATTTTAAAGTTTAAATATTATATTTATTATCCTTTATTATCAAGGTAACATATGTAGTTTTAGATATTAATGCATATGATTTCATGTACTTAATATATATATATATATATATATATATATATATATATATATATGTGTATTTATTTATTTTTTGCTCAAAATAAGATCCACAATAACAATAATTTAGTGTTTGTTGATTACTATGATCTATAATAATAACATAACACCTATAAAAGGCTATTGACCACTTTAAATCGGTCAGTCTTAACACTCTTCTCATAGTAATAATGACAGAACTTTATTTCTAACTCTGTCTCTCTCTCTCTCTCTCTCTGTAAATATATGTATATATATATATATATATATATATATATATATATATATATATATATGTACATAATTTGTTAAAATATAGTACGCATTAATATCTAAAACTGTATATGTTAACATGATAATAAATAAAAATAAATATAATATTAATACTTTTAAATACTATAAATACATTGTAACAAAATAATATAAAAAGAGAAAGTAATAAAAAAAGTACATAAATCATATTTAAAGTAAGAAATAGGTAAAATAAACATAATAAATAAATAAACAAATATGCAAAAAATATAGTATATTTTTGAAAGGTAAATACTTTAAGAATATTAAGAATGATTTTGCCACTAATAATAATATTGAGGCAAATCCATACAAAATCCTGTGTTTTGCATTCAGTAAGAGATTCAGATTTGACCATTAGTAGCTCTGTGTGATTCTTTTGTTGAAGAAATGTAAAGTGGTTTTAGCTAGAAATATGTTGCTTGATTTTATGTCTGCTTGACACTTTCATTAATAGTAATCTTCATGTACAATATTTAGTAGCTCACAGCACAATATGGAACATAGATATGGTATAATTCTAGAAAGACACCAAATTGTACATTGATATTGATTATTGCAATTACTGGATAATAATTTATTAGATATATTTACCTTATGAATTAAAAAAATATCCTCCACCATGTTATGCTTAACAGAAATATATTTTCCAATCACATTTTTATTTCAATTAGTACTTGTTTATGCAGTATGTAATGGGGTAAACCGGGGTTTGAATCTCCAGTAATTGAGTGCTAATTTTTATAAAATTTAAAAGTTTAATTTTTTTCTCTCCTTCACCAAATCGTTTAAATGATACTTTTTTGCCTTTTTAGTATAATAAATAAAAACTTTATAGTTTTGCTTTGCTGTATTATAATGAAACACGACTACATTTCCCATAACACAGGAAATGCTGTTTACCAATGATATCATGATATATATATATTAATGTAAGAGCAGTAACATCAGAGTGAAACCACTTCAGAGGCACGGAGAGCCTAAGATGAGGTGAGAAGGGATGTGATCTAATTTTTTCTCCATAGGCAATATAGCATAGTAAATACAGGGATGCACATCTCAGACACTTGCTTAGTAAAATTTCCCAGCACTCTGTCAGAAAACAAGAAAAACATACATTTAACTGAATGTCCTTGGGGCCTAGATGCATTGGTTAGACCCTGTTAAGCATGTTGTCAAATCTATAAACATTATTAATATAATCGTATATTATATATTAATAATAAGTTTGGCAAGAGCGCACATCTTAGTATAACCAGTCTTCTAAGTGACAGTGGGAGAATCCAAATGGCACCTTTAGAAATATTATATACAACATCTATAAATGGTAGTACCAATGTTATATAAAATGTTGCTAGCTTGAATAAGGCTAAACAATGTAAATGACCCCCAGTGTTTTTATTGAGTGCTGCTAAAGTGAACTAAACATAATTTTAAAGAACCACTGCTGTTTCAGAAAAAGGTTTGCCAAGTATGTACGAAACTAACAATATCAGCAGCTGTGTAAGCCATGAGCATAAAATATTTTTTGGAAACTGTGAATGTGTGAAGACTCTATTTATGAGTGCAGGAATCCATTTTGTGTTTGTTACAACATTTCCTCAGAGCTAAATCTTGATGGTGTGCATTTTGGAGAGAGTGGTGGGGATGGAGGGAGCAATATGCATTTGTTACGATAATTGGATAAGATTGAATTTGTAACCACACTCCATTCTCTCTCACTAGCCCAGAAGCAGGTTTCTTGCTTTAGGAAATGCAACCATATCTCGCCAGAAATGTAAAGCCCTTTCACACACACAACTTCCACCTATGTGTCATGGATTCTTCCAGTGCCAAGGAGAGGCTTCAAAATTGTTGTTTTCTAACTAGACACTAGGGGCCTTATTCTATGAACGGCCGTAGGAGATGCATGGCCGCAAGGACCGGCCGCAGGCTATTTGCCTATTCTATTCCTTTGCGGCCGAGGGCTCCGGCAGGCTTGCGGCCGGCGCCCTGTTATCCCTTGCGGCCGCACTCGCAGCAGGAAAGCCTTTGATCTTACACGGCCGCAAGAGTTTCGGCAGCAAGAAAGCCCCGGTTGCTATTCAATTGCTCCGGGAACCCTCTCTGCAAGGCTAAAACCGAGCCGCAGCTTACTTGCAGAAAAAAGGTCCCGCAAGCACACAATTAAGCACATAATAAAGCCATCCTGCACTCTTATGAGACGATAAAGTGATTGGAGGTGTTAGCATTCATAGCATAATATTCCCCTACACTCAAATCTGAAAATCATTTTTATTTTAATTCATGTCAAATATCCGTGGACAAAGTCCCGAGGGCTTGGAGCACCTCAGACCCGCCAAGGCTGCGGGACGGAAAATAAACCGTAAATGATATATCGGATTTGGGCGATGTGCAAGCTTGAGAGGGTGTTGCTATTAATCCCCCATTATGATCCCTAGCATTTACAGAGCTTTACAGTGCCATCTTGAATTTATATTTGCATTTACAGTTTTCTGACTTTGCGGCCGGAAAACAAGATCTATGGGCACTGGGAAAACGCTTGCAGACGTTTGCATGATATGCGGACGGCTGGAAGGAGGATATCCTTGCGGCGCCGTCCATTTGAATAGCAAGGTAGAAGTAGCTCTACACAGGCCGTAAGACGGCCCCAAGGAATCTCAGCTTTGCGGCCATTTTACGGCCGTTAAAATAATGAGGCCCTAGCTGTATGACTTGTTCCTTCTTAATTATGTTCTTAGTTAGACTCAAAGGCCTCCATTCAATTGAGCACATTGTAGTTACTGCAGCCTGTAAAATAATTTGCTATTTAATTGGCATCTTTTAGCTATTCGCAATCGGTTTGCGGGTTAGAAGCTCAAAATCCCTACAGTTGTCAAAATCGTAATTCCGACCTGATCTTTCAAGCCCGTAAATGGTACAATCCCAAATCGCTATTTATCTGCTACAGTTCCTCAAGCCTGCAAATGTTTTCACACCCGTAAATGGCAAATGTAGAAGAAAATCCTACTACTATCAGATAGGACTCGCAAGGGGTTTAAACATCTGTTTGTAGCACTGTAAATGCAAATAAATATCAATACTGCACTTTAAAAGATGGGAAAAGCAATAAAAGTCATTAAAATTAATTGCAAAACAGTCTTAAACTCGAAATCTGCAATAAAAAAATATTTTACGTTTTATTTTACGTGTTATATCAATATTGGTAATCAAAGATTTAATGCATACCAGGCCACCCACATGGACTAGAACAGTATCATCATTCACTTTTATTATTTTGCACATTGCCACATTAAGAGTCTGATTACATATCGGACTTCTAAACACTAATTGATTGACGTTTATCCTCCATGTTTTACTGACGTTATGATGACGGTCTCATTTACTTTTGGATGTTTCTAAATCGGTAGTTACGGGCTTGCTTACTTATTCATTATCACGCTCTAAAATGCTACTTACGGGTGCATGGTTTACTGTTTCGGTTTTCGGCCAGGTAGCTGTGTGTCTGTTCAATTAAATCGATCTGAAACTGTTGCAATTTTCAAGCCCGCAGTTACCATCATACCGGCCGTAAGTCTGAAGTTGAATCTTGATACAAATATTTGTTTTTTTATTGTGTAATGGTCTTTTAATGTTATTTAATTACAGCTTTACAACCATGCTAGGATGAAATATCAAGTTGGGAGTGCCCACCTGTAGCCAATGCTTCAAAAGAGTAAACTGTTTTTTTTTATTGTCCACTGTGACCCTTCTGGTGCCATGCCCCAACACACCCTTATTATTATTATCATACATCAGAATGAGGTCTTACCGTTTATGCGAATGCAGATTACACAGAGGTTAACACTTCAGTCTCGTAACCTTGTGATGCTTAACATCTATTAATGTTATGCAATAGGAATATATATGTTCCATATCCCATATATATGCAAATATGTAATTTTAGTTCCTATCAATATTAATTGAATATAATGTAACACAACCTATACACAGGATACGCTAACATTTACAGTAGAATTCAGTTACATTATTTAAATTGCAAGAAGTAGCTAGGACTACAGAGAAACTTCACTTCTCAAATAAAGTCTCTACTTGTTATCACAGGATTCTGTGGCTCTAGTCTCTGAATGAAAACATCAACCCAAATGAAAGGGTTTATAGACTCGCTTATGAGCCATAACAGAGCAGATACCTTTAACTATGGGCTCTCATAAATCTTGTCTGGAGGAAGGAAAAAAAAACTTTCAATTTGCAGTGGAAATATGCAAAAATGACTTTACATTGTAAATCTTTCTCCCATTTTTTTTCCGGTTCTAAAGAGATAAGTCGGACCCCTTGACCTTCCATGTTATATTCAACTTCATTATTTGAGCTGACACGACAAGAGAAAGCGGTGATGGCTCTTTTTTCAGCAGAGTGCATGTAAATCGCTTTCTCTAAGGAAATTACTTCTCCGGGCTGAATGTTATTAATCTAAATTCTCAGTTAGTCAAATTGTTACACATAATAAATATGGAAAGTTTTGAATACTTATCTTGTATGTTATTCACTTCCAGGAAAAATATAGAGAAATATGTCCATAAATATAATATTTTTTACATATAAATTGCGCTCTTATAACATGATATTCTAAGGGTGCAGACTCTACTTTAACCCAAGAGCTTACAGTAAGTCATTTAGGCTTGTCAAGTATCTGCACCTGGCAAAACTAATTGGACGACTCCAAGATAGCATTAAAATCCTCACCGTCTTTGTAGTGTCTTCTAGTTTATCTCCCTAAGGAAACGATCCTTCAACCCTTGTATTAAAGTTTTATTATTGACATAATTAACTGATAAATGTATTTAAATGAGACAATAAACTTTTTTTCTCAGCCATTTGTCATCGCGTCTTTTACTTATCCCTGGCATGTTACTGTACTTTTATAGCCTGCCTTTACAAGCTTAAGTTATATTCACATTTATAAAAGAGTTAAGTTGTCTTAATAAAAATATTATTTCCTCTATGATCTATCCATAAACCAAGTATTTTACAAGTTTTGGCTTGCAGGTTTAGTAAGACATATTTTTGTTAAAGTGATATTTTCACATTGGATACTGGTACAGGTGATATGGTGAAGTATTTGGGTTATGAATTTAACTCTGTATAGTTGTCTATAACAATGCAGTTTTCTGACTGTTGGCTTTGAGATCATATGAGACTGTGAGAAGTAGTTCCTGTGCAGTCTATATGCTATTGATTTGCAAATCACAACCTTACTAACCAATTTGTCCTGAGTTTTTACCTTTCTTAGTTCCATATTTATGAAAGACTTAGAGAGGAAGCGGCTGCCCCAGAATAAGGGACACTAGTCTAGACTAGAGGATGCAGTGTTGGAGAATCTCTCTCTTCCTATGTTATGGTTTTGAGCCTTTCTGCTAAGATTCAATATCTCCAAGAGACTGAAACCCCTTCGACATTTAGTACATCTGGCCCACTGTGTTTCTGCACTCATTTCCTTGCATATAAATTGTCTCTGTAAATGTTCAACTTAAAGAGCCATTTCATTTTCAGCTTAAAGGGTCATTTACATGTTTATGTTCTTCATAGTGTGAAAGAGCACAATATTGTATGATAAAATTATCAATTTTTTTAATTACACTAATAACAGCTAAAAGTCTCTGTTTACATACAAGTCTATTCTGCCTACTGACTGTTGCATGAGTAATAACGGATAGTCAAGTCCTGGACATGTGCTGTGATTATTCTATATAGGGGAAGGCTATGACTGATAGCAGCTTTTCACCGGACTCAGGTTACACTGCACATACCAGTTAACCCATAGCTGTCCTGTATTAGGTAAATCCAGTATTCCATCCCTGAACAGATAGATTTGGTAAGGGTTGTTTTTGTTTTTTTGTTTTCATCACTACACAGATCTGCAGGAGTTTGTACGTTTGCGAGTTTTCAATTGTGTGTCCGTGTCTTGGAAACAAGCACTATGTGCATTTGATTATATGCTCAAAAACAGGGCCCTCCATCCTTTATAAGGTGTTAAGTGCCTTGTACAATACCACTGTACAGCACTACGGAATATGTTGGCGCGATATAAATAAAGACAATAATAATAATAATAGTATGGAGTGCTGGTCTGCATTGCTCAAATTCCAGAGAGGCAAGAGAGCAGTAACCTGCATTTTCTGCCTTCTAGGAAAAAATAAACAAGGTCTGTACCCTTTATCCTGGAAATGTAAGCAGTCTTACAATTGACTTGAATGGTGGGCAGACCCCTGCAACCTGATTGGCTGCAGTAATACAAAAGCATGTGGGCAAACTGTTATAAATGTAACCACAGATTTGATTTTGATTTCTCAGTGAAATACACTTTTTTTTTTTTAATTCAAAAAGTATTTCAGCATGCTTTAAGGAGATCTTTACTGTGATAGGGCCAAATTGTGCTGAATGAAGTGGCGCTTTAAACACTCAATGACTTTACTAGGATTGATAGAACAGCTGCTGCTTAGTTTATTTGTGTAAATATCATGCTTTTACACACCTTTCTAACCAGGTTACCTCAAAGATAACTACATTTTATTTTAAAAAATGGGAAATATTACTTTGAAACAAAAGGCAGCCATATACAAGTGATTCTTTTTACATTAAATCAATGCATACATATAAAAATGATTAAATTCACAGTTTAAGTTCCCTGTTACAATGCATTGCAGCAAAGTGGTTAAACGAGTATGATAATGCATCAGCATTCATACACTAACTTGCAGAAAAGCAATATTACAATAAGCATTGTGATTAGCTATTCAATTCTATAACATCTGCATCCAGCACAAGCAACCTGACAATCAAATCAATGAATGTCTCTAATTTCTTTGATGCAAAAGATTGCATGTAATTATTACACTAAACTAGAGAAAAATAAATATAAAACTTAAAGGAAGGGAGGCACTTCAATCACATCTTCTTGACTTTTTTTAAGTAAGTTTGGGTTTTGAGCCTAAACTCATCTAGACTCCACATACAGAAACATAAGGTGTGTGGAAATACCCTTCCACCAAGTTCCAAGTTTGAGGTAAGGCACGGCTATTTTTTCTCCATGTTCTGCTTCTCTTCGGAGGTGAGATGAGGGACCTGATGAAGGTCACAAATCAGTTTGGTTTCAAAAAATGTTTTTGCTTGTTAAACTAAAGTTGTCTATACATTAAAATACTCACATTTGCACAATGCTATTTTAAAGAACTACTTTTTAAAATGGGCATTTTTTTTAAAGCTATACAGTCTAATTCTCTAGCTGATATCTAAAAGTATTATGTCTGTAGCCAAAGAACAAGAAAACAAAAACTTTTGTTTGATGACTTTAAGTCTAAGAGCAAAATTAAGCAAAAAATAATCATGCAACTAGTTTTTAATTATAAAAAAGAAATGTTGATGCCTCTGCTGGGCCGTTTGGTTGTCCATGATGCATAGATAGAAGTTATGTGGGTAAGAGGGGTGTTTACATTCATGGAGAGATATGATTGCATTTCCTGAAGCAAGGAGTCTCTTTCTGAGTCATTGAGGGGAAGAGTATAGTGTAAATTTCAGTCTTACTAATTATCTTAAGAAAAGCTCTCCTATTGAAGGTACTGGCACTTTTCATTTGAAGAATCTATATGCTATTGGCAGTCAAAATATCCACCCACTCTGTGAAGCAGATAAAAAGAAACAAAAATGGCAGCTACTACTACAGCCTAATGGGTAATAAATACAATTTTACTTTCTAAAACATTTTGTCCGTTATTATTTGTAGTTCTACAACAGACAGTAATGTAAATATGGATCTGATGTCATTATTTGGTCCTACAGTTATCACCTACAACTAAAATATTCACACAAATGTAGAATGCAAAACAGAATCCATCCACAATTTGATCTTCTTCAAATCCCTTGCCTGAGCAGAATTATTTTTTTATACCAAGGTCAGATCTCTTCTGACCTTTCATGGCCTTTTGATTTAAATCTCCAAGCGATTAGGTTTCTAATACAATATTCACTCTACATAACCTAATTTTACAAGCACACCAAATACTGCATATGTACGCAAACCTTACTGAAGCATAGAACAAAGTGAATATATTCCGGGGTTCACTGTTGCATGTAGGTGGAATTGATATGCAGGGAGAGATTTAAAATAGCCAATGTATTCCACATGAAAAATATTGTCAAGTGGCTTAGTGCGTCCATAGGGTTTTTCCAGGGTAATTACAACAACTTTAGAATCCATTTTGGGAGTTGTACTTCATTAAGCCAATTTTCAGTTGTGTACCCACAAGCCTAAAATGTATTACTCTAATAATGGACTTTGTTTGTTTCTCTCTATATGTCAAATTGTTAATTTGCATCATGCGGTGCTGAAAGTATAATTTCAATGAGAACTGATTATGTTTAATGTTATGAAACAGTGTTTTCATTAGAGTTTCCTATCTGTAGCAAGCATTTTTCCTTTAGAATTCTTAATGTGCAAGGTCGCGGAAGGATTATGAATGCAATCTTTAAAATACATTCCAGATTATGCCCTAGTTAAATCTTATATTCCTAAATGTTTCCTAATTAAAAATAATTCTTGAATCAAAACTGCATGTCATTATCCATATTGTTAACTGTTTCAGTGCCTAAGAATTAAATGTGGATTTGGTAATATCAGAATATTTTTATGTAAAATAAAAGTGAAATAAGTTATCCGTAATCAGGCATCAATTAAATAACTCCCAGTTACTGTCTCCATAATGACAGCGGTACTAAAAGGACCACTGTAATGCATTTAAAAGTAAAGCTCATGTGTTTGTTGGGCAGAGACTATTAAAAGCAGCATGCATTTTAAAATAAATAACAAGTTAATATTTGTTTACTTTTTATATTGTCTGTTTTCTCCTCAAGCAGAGCTGCTTTTCTCCACCTCCTGGTATTTTTCAGGGGGTGTGGCCAGCTCTGCCTGAAGGCTGGGCTATAAAGTCACTGCTGCTTTTCTTCACCTCCTGGTGCGTTGTCAGGAGGTGTGGCCAGCTCTGCTATGATATCACTGTCCCTGTCCTGTTGTAGAATTAGCTCAAACACAGATATATATATATATATATATATATATATATATATATATATAAATAAATAAATAAAAAAAGAACCTTTATTCATATTCAAATATTAAAACAGACATTACAAATATATCTACCTGATAATAGTGGAGAAAGACTCAGATCTGTAATCATGAGTAATCAACAATATAATATTATATTATACTGCGAGTCCAATGTGTACAATTTTTAATTGTCTGTGTCCAACAAACAAATATTTGAGCTTTACCTGTAAACGACTCCTTTAAAAGGCAATCAAATTCCTATGTTTACAGATCTAGACTTTTTTACTGATTAGGCCTTATTTGAACTGCTTTGTAGACTGATAGGATCACTCCTATTGAAAGGTCTGGTTTGTCATGTTTCAACTGAAATAACAAAACAGTTCTATGAATTGAAGGAATTTTACAACCTTTGAATCAGGTAACAAAAATGGTGGTTCCTGCTACAGTATGTGTGCAAAAACTATTGAATAAATTAAATGTTGTCGTTAATTATTTATTGATTTAACCTTCTAAAAATATTCTTTCCAGTATTGTAATTTTTTTCAACATAGTATAATGTATATTTTATTGTATATGATGTAGAATTGTAATTTTGAGCAGAAACGTTGATTTTTGAGAAAAGCCACTATCCCTACTCCGATGTTAGCTGTATTTACCACTGACCAAATACAATGCATTGCAGACATGTCCATGTTCCAATAAGTCAAGATATATTTGAAAACAAATTCCAGTCCATCCCAATATAATAAAGTATAGCCCTATTTCCCCCCTGGAGGAGATGAGTTCTCAGTTCCCATGAGATTTGGATTTCACTTAGAAATCTGCTACAAAGATATAAACAATGTTGACATTTCAACATTTTCTTTTCTGTATGCTTCTAACTAAAACCCAAAACTCAAGAAAGGGAGCAGTCATAGAATAAAGAAATGTTGGCCATTGCTTATTAGTATCCAGTATGGCCTATGCCCTCTTTAAAAAGATTGGTTACTATCTCTCAAACAATGGAAAAAAGATGGACATTGTACTCTGGTTGAGTTGATTGCAGTCTTCTAAAGACAATCTTGGAGTGTCCTAAATTATAACATAATCAAAAATATGGGCTCCAGGCAGTAAGATAATTCTCTCAACTCAAACACTGTTTAACCTTTCAGCAAAGAACATTTCTCACTTTGTAATGGAGATATAACAATGCCTGATGCATGGTGCTTTATTTCCGATCTTTCTATCCTTTTGATGTTACTAATATGAGAACAAATCAATACTGTATATTGAACAATTCACAATAAGAATATTCAGCATGAGCCGTCTTTAAAGAATACAAGGCAACTGGGCCCTTTTATTGAGGGTGTTTATAAATAATTAACTGCAATAATGTATATTTATTTAACTCCTGAAAGTTATATTTCTGACGTATTTCTATTGACATTTCAAGTTTGGTCTCCAGCCTCTTGCAGCCTTGTAACAGGTGTATGGTATAGGATAAAAGTAGATTGGTATTATTATTTATTTGTAAAGCGCCAGCATATTCTGCATCGCTATATATAAGTTGGGGTGAAGGCAGGAACAATATTAACACATTGCTAAAAATGGAGGGCCCTATCTTAGAGCTTAGCATCCAATGTCCATAGTGCTTTCCCCAAAGCACCTTGCAAGATTGAAAACTAACAAACTTACAATTTGAATCATGTTACAGCATCAAGACATGTATTGTTGAAAGTATATTAATTGGTAATTATGAGTTATTAGAGCAAGGGAAGTCAACAGAGAAAATGTGGTACAAATGAGGACCTCCATTTCCCTTCTTCTAGATTTCCTTTGCATTATTACATGTTTCATATATTTCAACTAAACTTCCAAATGCTTAAATGGCCACTATATAGTAGCAAAAACTTCACATATTTGTGAACTAATCAACAAGCTAACAACATATGCATCTATGTAAGTCATGGGCATAAAAGTATTCTCAGAGAAAATCTTAATTTTAGCAGACTTTGCTGGGGCATAGAAGCTGCCATGATAGTCCTGCTTCCGTTTTAAGACAAGAGGAGGCAGTAACAGAGTATGGATAACAATGCTTGTGAGTATATTTGCAAGTTGTATCTACTTAGCTTATAGGGGGAGGGGGGTGCATAAATATTATCTAAATCCATCAGTACAAAATATCCCACCTCCTACTTCTAGTCTTGAATAGATAAAAAACAATCTTCAAGTCTTCAAGGCAGCAAGAAATGTGGAAGACACAAACATGGTATCATTCAGGCACAAGCAGTGTCTAATAAATAAAATAATTAAAAATATATATATTTTCTGTACACAGTTTACATCGCTGATATTACTAATTTGTTACAAAGTTCACAAACATTTTCATTTTCTTTCCCCAATGTAAAGTGGTGATTTAAAGCAGTTGATTGCAAGGTATTCTTTTCCTACATCTCTATGTCACTATGTAAACTACCTACCAGTGTTCTTCATTATGCCATTATAGAATAAAGTCATAGATTAAAGAAAATGTTGGCCATTGCTTATTAGTATCCAGTATGGCCTATGCCCTCTATAAAAAGATTGGTTACTATCTCTCAAACAATGGAAAAAAGATGGACATTGTACTCTGGTATTATAGGTATGTGTGTGCGTGTACATCCTTAAACATATTGATTCTAATTATAGTTATAAATATACATAAGAATGAATATGTATATATGTACAAATGTTGGCATCATGCCTTTATATATTTGTGCCAATGTTCAGTTTCCATAAATATTAAACATCAAAGTTTTGCTTAAAAAAAATTCAATTACTGTGATTGAGAGACCCTGGTAAATAACTGGGGAATATTTTCCATTAGTGGCCTCATTAGTGGCCTCATTACTTCATAGTACTGGTGGCAGAGTGTGCCACGATCTGTCATAGTTTGGAGAAGATGACCGGAGCTCCAGCCTAAAGATCAGCTGAAGAGTTTTCTCACAAAAGATCAACTTTTTTAATCACAATACATTGAAACTGATCTTGTTATGGAAGCTGAACCATTACAGTACCCCTTTAATATGTTCATTTTCTCATAACTTTAACTAAAATATATGATTTGTTTATTTTGTAGACTACAGCATATTGTAACGTTATAACACCTTACATTTGTAGCATTTTCATAGTTTTCAACATGTATTTGCTAACCACATATCTGTCTTGTTCTAGTAGATAGTAGAAGTCCTTTTCTGACTTTTGTGATGGATTAATATCAAGTTTATCATGCTGTCATCAGTATTTGAATAAGTATTTGAATAACATCTCAAGGAAATTCAGTATTATTTAACAATACCCTGTGAAATTAGTTAATTTTAAAAGTTACTGAGTAATGCTTGCTAAACATGTACTAATCAGTGCTTTTCCATATGTTACCTAAACATGATATCTAAACACAGCCTTGATATATTGATGAAGGCTTTATATACAAGAGAGGCGTTTACATTTCTGTGGGAGCAGGACTTGCAGATATAGTTGCTGTCTGCTTCTGAGCATGTGAAGGGGCAGAGAGTGTAGGTGTGAAATTCCAAAAGGTCTATCGATTTAACAAATGCCCACTCCCCTCTGTTATCCTCAATCTCATACACTAATAAATGAAATAATTCAAATAAACATACCCCTCAGGTACCAGATTAGAATAAAATGCTCAGGTCGGAAAAAATCGAAACCTTTCTATGAACAGAATTCAGAATGTAAGCCTTGCTTTTTTGTTCATGGCTTATTCAGCTGCTAATATGATTGTTTTAGGTTTTTCCTAAAATATCAATTTAATTTGCCTCCTTAAGCACAGGCCTTGCATACCTTTATCTGCATAAATCTATGTAGATAGATAGATAGATAGAATTATTAATATGATGTAAAAGGTTCTACAAGGCATATCAGGACAGGAGAAGTAATACTTTATTGCTTTTTTATGATGGAAAATCAAAGGTGTTCCTCTGCTTGTTATAACTGTTTAACACCATAGCCGCAAGTACCACTTCAGCAATATGCCTTTGGCTCATTAAGCCTCTTACATCAGTTTGCTGTTTGCATATGTCAATCAATAATGTAAATAGAAAGGAAATATCTGGCAGCGCACATTAACCACACTTAAATGTCAGCCATTTTTTTGTTGGCCCATTAGCCTGCAGACGGTTACTGGAAAAAAAGTAGAAGCAATAAAGAACCACTGTAATTTGAAAAAAAATCTTCACATTTGTGCAGTGTTTGACAAACTAACAACATAAGCATCCATGCAAGCCATTGCGCCATCCATAGCTAGGTTGCCTGTAGGTTTATCCTACTGATGATTTCTCTCTATTCAGTCCTATTGTCGAGTGCAGCTTTATAATGGCTATCTTTCAACAGTAATGAATTGATATGTTATTTGAATACTCTATTAACCGCCCTGGCGGTCTGGCTGTGTCATTGCCCCTGAGTGTTAAAGCAGTAGACTCGGGGGTGCTGATGCGGCCAGACCACTTTGTTGCGCCACCTGCGTTGCCTACGCATGCAGGGATGGGATCTCGGAAGAAGGATGCGTGTGATCCTGAGTGTGGCTCGGGGTTGCCGCTTTAGGTTCTGATGAATAACCCCCGAACCACGCTCGGGATTACCTCTAAGGCGGTTAAAGAAAAATTTAGTACAATAGTTAATAATTAGAAACTGTATGTACGGTATTTCATTTACACTTTCTAAAAACAGCTTGCCTATCATCAATTTAGGTTCTTCGTAAGAGCATATTATAAATATGACATTTCAAAGGTTCCTTAACCTCGTAAATGCTGGATACATTCAATGATGCAATGGTACTCAAAATATTATGTTACTATGACACTGCTAAGGGCAAGCAGTTGTTAATTCCTTGGTATTCACTAGTTAGGGTAGATTAAGCTCCATCACAAGCACACAGGCATAAAGTGAGTTCGCAGTATTATAAATCTGCTGGTACAGAAGGCCTTTTTCCTCATTTGTTAGTCAGCGATGTGTGAAAATGTTAATGAAGGGAGCTATAATCTATGAGAATTTCACTATTAAAATGTAGTCCACGTCTGAAGGCTCCTGCTTACGCAGAGCCCACTGTGCATCAATCCTTCCAGTGTGCTACTAATAATAGCTGTAATTGCCTCACTCAGTCTAGCCACCTTCACCCTTGCAATTCTATGATTTGCTGGAACTGTTATTGTAGAAATTATTTTCATTCTATTAACTTCACACTTTATTATAGGTATTCGCAGAACAAAATACATGCTGAAAGATTTCAGGTGCATATCCTGCAATGCACAAAAGATCTTTTTTTTTATAAGGATAATTTGATAGAAATGCATTAAAGTGTGTGATAAAAGTGCAGAATGTGTATAGAAATTCTAAATTATGGACCGTGCAGTAACTATCAAAAATTGATTCTTTTTCTTTTTAAAAAAAGGCATTGTTGGTTACAGCTACAGAGCGTGTAAGTCTTGGATATAAACAGCATGTTTAATAAAGAATTACAGGAGCAGTAAAATAATGTGAAAAAGCAGTGACTGGGCACATTACACTACAGTGAGTTTATAGTGTGGGACAATTGGGTATTACACATTGACAATATGATTTATTTAAAGACCGGTAAAAAAGAATAGTATATTATGAAAATCAGTTCATATGAATTATGTGATATTTTTGTAGACTGCTTTTTTGGCCAGTGATTCTAATCCTAAATCTGAAATACTAACATTGGTCACATGGGCAAATATTACAGATTTGTATTCTTCAGTACCTATCTTTCAGCTCTACCTGTTTCATTCCTTCCAGCAGCTCCCGTGGGTTAAGTGGGACATTTATATTCTGGAGAAAAAAAACATACACTACTAGCTAGAGTTAGTACTATTCTCTATGAAGAGCAGTCACCTAACAAATATAGGTCTACCTGAACACAAATGATGCTCAGTTATTGTAATGAACCTAGTTGTGCCTGGGCAGGGAGTGTCGGGGTATTCTAATCTAATCACTGTGGAAGGACAATTCCCTATTCAATTTAGCATGACAGCACTGTATTTTGTAAATTAAATAAATATTTCAGTTACTTTAGATGAGTGCTCAGGGTTTATGTGATGAATATTATAGGGTAGGCATTTTTTAAAGTTTCTGTTATGCTGAGTATGGATATCCAACAGAACATCTGGTTTTGTTGACTGATTGAGAAGAAACTGTTGTACAATGATATTATATATATACGGTAACACCAACTTTAGAAAATTCTATGAATATTAATATCTACCTAGGTATTTGATTAATACAATTAACCCTTTTTCAAATGTTCTTTTTCTTCTATTATTAATGTTTTCTTATATATTGATTTTCTCTGGTGCTAGTGTTTATCTTTGAGTTGCTATTGGGATGATAAATAATGTTATTATCCTAGGAGTCAGGGCATAACCTCTGCCATTCATCCTTAAGAGAATATCCCATCATTAAATCACCAAAACAACATTCAATAATAGTCATTACCTTAGCTACATAATCTTTAATCATCAATATCAAATTACCTAGAATAATAGTAACATTTTATTTTTCAATACAAAACAGAACATTTTATATTTAATGATTTAAAAAAATGTTCTTGATTGGTATTTATTTTCCATTTACATATGGTACATTGCTGTTCAGTTGGATACATTGATGTAATTATTTTATTATAAATGAATGACAAATGGTTTCTTCCATGAAGCTTCAATGTATTTTATATACATCTGAAGGTTTACTGCCATTATAGGTAATCAGTTACTATTCCTTACTTATTTATTCTCTACAGTAATGATTAATATTGAATTTTTGTTTTTTAATATATTCCAGTAATGTGTGATTTTACACATAATTCTAAAAAATATACAGCTCTTACTTAAAGGGATAGAACTGTAAGGAATAAGTTAATAATTTTGTGTAATATTTGGTGAGAATAAATATAAATTATTTCAGTAAAACTATTACAATTCAAATGTTTAAATATTTAAATAGTGCTAAAAGAAGACAATTTTTTATAATATTAAATGTTTTTATTCTCGTGACTATGTTGTATTGATGGTATTTTTATTAAATTCTTTATTTGTTGGGTTGCTAAAGTTTACGAACTGAAAGGAAACAATAGATTATAATATGTAGATTACGGTTATGATCACACAGTAAACAATTGTAAAGATTAACAGCAGCCGCTATTAGTCTTTAATTCATTTTCTGCATTATTGATATTTTAATATGGGTCTGTAAGCCAGATATCACATTCAAAATTGGGCCTTCAGTTTAAATGATTGCAAAGTTTGTCTATAAACAGAAATCTTCTTGAGTTATATCAAAACATTAAAATGAAAACTTTTAAGTGTTCTTCATTTATCTTCAAAATATAGTCGTTAAGATGACAGCAAATGACTCATTGTGAAAAAAATGAACGTATGGCACATTAATGTGCTAACTTCATTTCAAACAGGACAGTTCAATATAAGAAAAATACATTTGTCATATCCCCTCGAATGGGGGCAAGGAGAAAATAACACTCTCTCTAAAATTCAAACTACCACTTCAGCCTTTTGAATTTTTATTTTAATTTCAAAACAGTAGAAGGGATAAATAAAAATCCCTAGGAGTATTTTAGGAAGATGGTAATGGTACCATAGTAAAATAACTCATCCAACAATATAATTTTAGTGCCACTATCAAAATGAAATAATGGCTGTTTAGTATATTACACCTTTCAAATGACCTTCATTTGAATACAAATTGTACACGCCAAAAAGCTACTCCGTTTCTGAATGCAGAAAATAAAGCTCGATTATACGATTTGCTTTTCTAGATTTGCAGGAGCAATAGTAATTTATTTCTTTGTGTACAGTTTGGCTAGTTTGAGTTTTTGAACTGTATAACTCTTTGTGGCTCATTCTTTTATTAAATAGAGTTAGAGGATATTGTGCTATTGCTGATTACGAGGTGCAGACACTGAGGAATATCCCTGGATTTAAAGTTCAATGGCTTTCAGCACTTCCTAATAGAAGTTGTTATAAAACACTATTTTCTACTCCGTATAAGGAAACAAAAAAAGCATAAAACCTAAGACATTGGCCTTTTCTACAGTATGATTCAGATCTGGGAAAAATAAAATAGACAGAAGGATCTTCTGAAATTGTAACCACAAAAGAGGTACTATAGCATATTCAATACACAATGGTTTGGCAGTCAGAATATTGTGTTTCCCCTATTATAGTGTTGTATTAGTACTATGACAATTTATTTAAACGGCACAAAAACTGAAGGCATTAAAAATGGTCTTACATAAAAATTTAAGTGTCAAGGTCATGGTGGGGCTAGTCACCAAAAGTTGTAGCCAGTAACACGCAGTCTCTAAAATAGCTAGTTGTTCACTCATTTTATTAAAGCTTGTGGATATCATGTAAGTAACCTCAATGGGAGCTGGGTACTGGCAATGTAAAATGATCTGGCTATAGCTACTATGTAGTGGGAGGGGTGGTGTACATCATTACATTATTGAACACTAGATGAATACTGATAGCAGCAAAGTATGTAGGCAACAAAAGGACTGGCTAGCTTGGATTGATTCCTGTTTGCTTGCTATTGGTCATGAACCATTCTCTCCCCAGCCAATAGAACTCCCACTTACATTTGGGCTTACTCATTGGTCTAATTCTAAGCTGCCCATAATGATATGGAAACCTACATTGTGTCTGTGTTTTTTGTGTCATTCAGATGTTTGCGACTCTCCATGACCTCATGGACCATAACACACCAGGCACATCTTTATGCCCATGGTCATGCTGATCCACTTGGTTTTCATGGCAGAGATACTGCAGTTTGTTGCCAGTTCCTTCTCCAGTGGGCCCCAACATACAGCTCCTTGTATTCCTTGGCCCAATCCTGCTCGGCTTCAGTGTGGTGTGACATCTTGGATCCCTGACTGGACTCAAACCTAGGTCACAGGGGTGAAAGCACCAAATCCTAACCACTGGGCCAGCAGTGTCTGTGTTAGCCGTTCCTTATTGTTCTCACATGTATAAAAACCCTGCTGGATTCCTGTGTGTAGAGAAGCAAGCGTAGTGACATGTCATTATTGCTAGTAGCTTATACTTCCATTACTACTATAATAACTTTGCTACAATTATCACTGCATTGGTATAATAACTTGATTTCTGCCTTTTATACCACTACTGTTGTGCTGCTTGGGATCCTGACCCCTGGAGAAGATTATTGCTGCTGACACCTTTGGAGCTCCAGTTTAGTGGCGAGGTGCTAAGGGAAATCCACTCCACCATCTGGGGCTGAGGCCTAACTGGCTTGATCCATTTTTATTTGCATGGCCAGATGTCCTTGTTCTGTCACTTCAGGGTATAAATCAAAATGTATACAGGTAAATGTGTACAAGTGCAGCAATTTACTTGATAAATTACATTATTTAGCTATTAATTAGACAGTGTGGCCAGAGTTTCCCTATATGGACATACACTACAGTGAGTGTAACCAAGATTGCTATAATTTATCACTTATCACAGAAGTCTCAAAACATTGTATCATATATCTAGAAACTAAAACAACAGATCATACATTAGTTATCATTTTTATATTTTGTTAAAATAGGCGCTTTTTATTAATTTATTAGAATATCTTGTAGAAGGCAAATGGCTTCTTTGGATTGTGAAAGCCTTTCCTTATAATAAAGAGTATTGTTATTGACTACAAGAGCCAGTGAACATATCATACCCCAAGATACAAACCCCATTCTTACCCAAATATACAAATTCCACTACAGTACACAGTTAATTTTAACCTTATTTACTTTGGCTAATGAAAGGAATAAAGGCATAGTGCAGCAATTTTGAGGATTCGTTGAATGTATGTACAAAAATGAATGTTAATTGTTGGCCATCACATAGTTTTGGTAGGTCCCTTTTTCTTAGATGTCAGCAACTGCTCATTGAACTTAAAAGGGAAGATTTCAAATTAAATTGAAAACACGGTGTGTATATAAAAATTAATTTTATTAAATATGTTGCCAGCCTAGTTGCAATCTCAGTCTTTTTTCTCTCTTTCTTAGGCTCTCTGAAACTCCATGTTGCAGGTTTTTTTTGCCAATAACATACTTTTAGACAGCTATTTATTTACACAGAATTATTTTACAGAAGATTTTAGTTAGTGAACTTCTATCCAAAAACACTAAACACTTCTGTAAAAATATATGCTCTGTACTAATATAGAGCCCTATTCAATTGGCCAAATCGCAATTTAATAAGGCTGTTGATATCTAAATAAAGTAATATGTCCTTTGCAGAAAAGCTTTCAATAGTATTTCAATGAACGTATCATAGAATTCTATGTACTCACAAACAGTTCTTTGGACGTGACTAATTAATTGTACGATAAATCACCAGTGTATGGTTCTGAAAGAGCTTTATCATTTCTGTATGAGTTTCAGAATTAAACATTTTTGCAAACTAAAAAACATTAAAAAGCACTGTTACATAAAAGAGCATGAAACAAATGACTGTGCTCTTTTTCTTAATCTAAAGAGCAGAATACAAAAACAAACACCAGTGTTTGACTATAAGCTCTGCATTATTATTGTTTTATAATAGAAAGCCAATGATTTCTCAAGATTTTCTAAGTACCGTAAGAGTGATGTATAGTTATGGATTATTAACTGCACTTTGCTTTTACAAGCCTATGTGCCACTTACTAATGTGATAATATATCTTGTCTTCTCTTATTGCATATTCATTCTGTCTTGGTTAAAAGATTTCTATTGCTCCAAGTTATTTCTTAAAGCGGTATAATATAAGCTTTAAAACAAGCTGCTGTCCTGGTTTTGAATGGAGTCTACTCCTCAGTTGCACATCACTTACAATTAACTAATCTTCCTAAAGTGCAGAACTTGATATTAGCTTCTCCTAATATCTGCTTGCTTTAAAAAGACACAGACGCCACACAGAACAGTGATTGTAGACGGGGAGTACAGTACACCTATGTGATCAATATATGGAAATCCAACCAGTTGTCCAAGAAATAACCACAATCATGAAAAATATATATTTTTTATAATATATTGTATCTAAGCACCTGTCTAAATCCAAAGAGTGGTTAAGTTGCAACTAGGCTAGCAAGGTCCAGGCCTAGTATAGTACATTTCAGGGTACATCAGGATAACTCAACTTACCAGTTACATCTACACAGAAATTCTATAGGCAATGATCGTATTGGCAATTTCAGATGTAACTGGGGTATGGAAACAAATTGAAATGGCCCCATAGCAGCATAAAATCTAAATAGGTTTCTGCATCCAACTGAAAGAGATGGGGCTATATAGGAGGCCCAGCACAATATAGAGGAAATAGATTATTTATTTTTTATATATATATATATATATATATATATATATATATATATATATATACACGGTATATATATATACAGTATATATATACAGTATATATATATATATATATATATATATATATATATATATATATATATAAACTCAGCTCTCCATCATGTTACTGGGTTAAGTAAACCACTTCTTATCCCCTTCCCATTCAAGTCAATGGAGATGGTCATCAGTTTAGTATTCTACAATGGTGAAAGCGTTGATGGGCATACGGATGAGATTCAAATTTACATTTCCACATCCATTTATATAGATTCTGTATTGGTTTGGGGCTTAATAAAACCTATTTTTACAGTGGCCAAAGAACGACAGTGTTAATATAATCTAGTGCTTGATGCACGTACCTCACAGTTGGTCGTTTCTGAGTGCTAGATTAAATATGACTACCCAGTGATGTTTCCCTACTTCATCATAACTAGCCACATTTAGCATTATTGTGCAGCGGAGAGAATGACCAGATGTGAGGGCTGAACCTGCAATGAATAAGAAGATGCTGCTGGAGTTGGAAGCCTGTTTACAAATTTATGTAAATATCTAAGCGCCTTAAAGGTTTTGTAAGTGTTTATGAGTTAATTGCTTATTTGAAGTACCCCATAATATAAGAAAATTGTGAACTAGGTATCTTGCAAATGATTAGACAATATTCAACTAATTTCAGAGGCCCTGTCAGGTCTTTCTTCTCAGTAAAAATATTTTATCTATTTAATCAGTTGAAAAGTAATGCATGTTTTACATGGTACTCTTAATTGGAAGGCTAAAGCATGTATGGGTCATCTGGGAGAGTAGCAATTACAGTCCGGGCCATCCTCTCTGCTACAGCAAGCAAATTGCTTCCATCAGCCCGCTCATAGCTAAGCATTCCTCAATGTTTTTGCTTGTCTGAGCAGAAACAGGCTGCTTCGTCTAAGTCTGTCTGACTGATCTTCAAGCCAACAATGCTTGCCCAGAACCAGTCTGTGATTCTGTATTCCATTCCAAGATGGATTTCTACATAAATGTAATTGGAATGTATTGCTGTTTACTCTCTGAGCCCATCTTCCTATCATTTACACCTGCCCTTGTGTGTTATGTTGCACCTGTGGCATTCAATTAAAGAGAACCTAGTTGAGGATAGTACATACATTTGGGTAATACATTTCATATTATTTAAAAGGATATTTAGGCATGTATAATCAACCTTGATGTACAATCAGAAGGAGCTGCCATCTTTGTATCATTTTCATAAATATTCCATATTTTCTCATGAATTAAGATAAATATCCATCTTCTTATAATGCCCAGAGGAGCTCAGTTTGTCTTGAATCCAAGCCATAACATTACAAGTATCATGACCAATGTCACACTATCCCCCGCTAAACTGCCACCTAAGTCAGTAGGAGCCTGACATATCAGGTAATATCACCATGTGGCTTCTCATACATGGGCAATGCATGGGAAGGGGTAATTAGAGAGGTGTAATTTAAATGTATTGAAATGTTCAGACTGCTTATTGAATAAACAGATGACTGCTCTAATTTAAATAAGGCACTGTGACACCAAAATGGAGATGAAATACAAATGTTTTCATAATGGTACAGGAAGAATGAGCACCACTTTCAGTTTTTTGGGGGCACATTGTGTCATACTGCACTTCAGTCCTATGTTCTCACTGGGCCTTTATGTGAATCTTCTATTCACTACAGGGTCTTTGATGATGCCAAAGTTATGCAAACTCATGAACTGCTAAGAATGTTTTCCATTATCCTTCATCAAGTGCAAATATAATGGAAGTGTTTTAATTATATCAAATAAATTATAACTTTATTAATGCAACCATAAGTATCACATATAGAAAACACCATGCAAAGTGCTGTAAACTTTGATGCAATTTTCTATTTTCTAAAGGTCTGACAGCACTGTTGACAAACTGTCACACGGTCTGAAGTCGCAAAAAATGGATAAGCTGATACAACTGAGATATAGAAATAACTTTTGATCGGATGACAGAATTGTGTGGATAGATGCGGATTGCCTAAACTGGAGCTCCAGAGGGGAATCTACCCAACTCATGGCCGGATTACCCATTCGGCCAACTAGGTAGCTGCCTAAGGGCGCCTCCCTGTGAGGTGTGCCGATTTTTTTAAAAAATGGTTCCTGGCTTAAAAAAAAATGAAATGCTGCAGTTCATAGACTGGCTACTAGGGGGTAACCACCTAGAACAAGAGAATTACTACAGGAAATAGAATTTAAATGCACAGAGAAGGCAAAAATGGATCAGTGCATACCTTGCATAATTACTCGCAGGGCCTCCTCCACTTCACTGCCCATGGGCTCAAAAAAGGTAGATCCGGCCCTGGCCAAACTGTTTGGTGTTGAATTTTAAATAATTCATTATTAATACAATCTACATTTAAAAAGAATAATGTTTTTATGCTTCAACTATAGCATTTTGGCCTCCAACAGATTTTCTCAACTCTACCTCTTAATAGGTGTCTGGGGCTGGGGACGAGCAGATCTACCCAGGACCAATGCAGGGACAGAGACATAGAAAGACTCTTATTAAATCAGCCTCCTGGACAATGACCTATTCACAAATCATGGACACTGGAAAGATAGGAGAGAAGCTATATGGATTATAAATGTAAGTTTAAAAATGTTGTTCACATAGCGAAATACTGATTTTACTGCTAATCAGTTATTAAATAACAAACAATCTGTAACGGTACCCCCCACACATATAAGGGGGCGCCCAGGCCTTTTTAGCCGATCCGCCCGTCCAGTGCTATAGGGACAGCTACTGCAGGACACCCATTCCCCCAAGCACGAGACACAAGCTCTGTGGTTGAGGGTCAAGCAGAGAACTCTCTTCTTTATTAAAAACCAAGACATATATAAAACAAACCATTTCCACATACACCGTAGGGGCAGTCACTACCTTAGGTCGGCCCCTAATTACCTATGGCCAATCAGACAGGGTAGGAACCATGAGACTCCTCCCATGGGCCACCCCCCAGGCATGGCTACCATGCTCATTCTCACCCAGACTGTCCTCATGGAAACTTCCTGTTTGCTCCTGAACTATGCCCCTGGGAAACCCCATACACTGGCCCTTTGTTCAAGTCCTGGCGACACCCTGTGAGGTTTATCTTGTTCTGCCATCTTAGCTCCTACCTCAGTGTTTACCTAATGGGGGATGGTCAGAATCTGTAGCACATATCTACACATTTTTCATAACTTTAAAAGTATGCATCACATTCACATAAAACATACATTTTCAGAATCAGCATACTCCAAATACAAACATGTGTCAAAATGATACAAATTGGTCCAGTGGTTCAAAAGTTAGATCACAGTCCTTTCTGACAAAATGGAGTATGGCTTTTATGTAGGTGGAAAGTCAACATGGGCCGTAGTCAAACGGTAGAATGTGGGCCTCTAAGCTTCTCCAATTCGCATTGACGAGACTGATCTCGTCACATCTCTCCCCCTTTCCAAAAAGACTAACCGGATATCTGACCTCCTGCCGGCCAGATTCCGGGTTAGTCTGGAAGGCCACCCACAAAACACAATCAACAGTACAGCCCACCCACAATAACTGGTTACTACACCTGGGTAGAGGAGAAACTTGTCCATGTCCAGGTGTCTCACCACGGCTGTGCTGGGCACTGGTAAGCAGCCTTGGTGGGTTGCTGAGTGGGCAGAGACCAGCGGTACTCTGCCCTGGTGCCAGCGCTACCACGGAAGTAGCCTGTTTGGGGCCTGGTTGTAGGGGGGGGAGACCGACGGTCTCCCCTTTGGCTAAACAGCCCTGTTGCTGGGGGATGGAGTCTGAGCTCTCAATTCCCTGCAGCTCACCCTGACACTGGGGAATGGAGACGGGGCTCCCAATTCCATGCATATCAATCTGTCGATGGGGAATGGAGTCTGAGCTCTCAATTCCCTGCAGCTCACCCTGACGCTGGGGAGGGAGGACGCTGCTCTCCTCTCCTTGCAAGGTACACTTCCGCTGGGGAGGGGAGACAATGCTCTCCACTCCCTGCACTTCACACTGGCGCTGGGGATCTGGGCTAGCCACCCAGCATCCCTGTAGGGCCGGTGGAGAGACCTCGGTCCCATCTCCACCGGCCGCCTGTGATTCCTCCCAACAAATCTCTACAATATCTTCCCAGCTGAAGGGGTCTGGATCTGGGTCTCTCACCTTGTTGTAATGCTGAGCCTTCCCAATGGAATGGAAGAGATCTCGGTAGTCCTTCTCCAGTTCCCACTCCAGGGTTGCTAGGTGAACAAGGTCTTGCTCTACCTCATGGGGGTCATCCCAGTCATGCCTAGCCTCCCTCTCATAGAAAATATCCTCAAGTCTGGTCTGCGCAGGGCTCCCAAAGTCAGGCTCTGCAAATGACTGCCATAACAACCCAGGACCACCAAACTCCTCTCCTTCTGGCTTGTCATGCTCGGCTGTCCAGGGTGTATACTGTGCCATATACCACCATAGCGCCTGGTAGGCATCCTCCAGCCATAACTCCTGCCATGCACGGAGCTTTAGTTCCTCCACCCATTCCTCAAGGGGCTGCTCTCCCAGGAAGGGCATGCGCAGGGCCACTTGCTTCTGCAAACGTTGCTCTTCACTGGGGAGACTCTCACCCCGCTAGTATTGTACATTATCCAGGGCCTGGTACCAGATGCCTTTCCTTAATGCATCCCGGCCATCCAGGTCCTCATCTTCGTATAGCACTGCTGGTTCCATTCTGCTGCTTTTAGGGTCGCTGTGCTGGGACATGCGTTGCCCCCAACTTGTAAATCCACAGAATGGTGTCTCCTGTAGCTGTCCTTCTGGCTGTGGGAACAATTCCGCCGCTTGCCACCAGTGTAACGGTACCCCCCACACATATAAGGGGGCGCCCAGGCCTTTTTAGCCGATCCGCCCGTCCAGTGCTATAGGGACAGCTACTGCAGGACACCCATTCCCCCAAGCACGAGACACAAGCTCTGTGGTTGAGGGTCAAGCAGAGAACTCTCTTCTTTATTAAAAACCAAGACATATATAAAACAAACCATTTCCACATACACCGTAGGGGCAGTCACTACCTTAGGTCGGCCCCTAATTACCTATGGCCAATCAGACAGGGTAGGAACCATGAGACTCCTCCCATGGGCCACCCCCCAGGCATGGCTACCATGCTCATTCTCACCCAGACTGTCCTCATGGAAACTTCCTGTTTGCTCCTGAACTATGCCCCTGGGAAACCCCATACACTGGCCCTTTGTTCAAGTCCTGGCGACACCCTGTGAGGTTTATCTTGTTCTGCCATCTTAGCTCCTACCTCAGTGTTTACCTAATGGGGGATGGTCAGAATCTGTAGCACATATCTACACATTTTTCATAACTTTAAAAGTATGCATCACATTCACATAAAACATACATTTTCAGAATCAGCATACTCCAAATACAAACATGTGTCAAAATGATACAAATTGGTCCAGTGGTTCAAAAGTTAGATCACAGTCCTTTCTGACAAAATGGAGTATGGCTTTTATGTAGGTGGAAAGTCAACATGGGCCGTAGTCAAACGGTAGAATGTGGGCCTCTAAGCTTCTCCAATTCGCATTGACGAGACTGATCTCGTCACACAATCCAATTATGTATGATTATTACAGTTGTCCTTTAACTTGTTTTTATCAGTAGCAAACTGTATTAAATGGCAAAAAAAAACCTCTTTCCATTTATTAGTATATATATTTAGGAAGGTGAAGAATCACTTTAATAAATGTTTCCATTTGCTTTGGTGTTGTATGATGTAATGTACTGTCATCCACCTTTGAAAGGCAACAGAAACATGTTCTGACAATGAAGCCATGAGTATCCACTTGGGAACTACACTGCTGTCTATATTTATTTAATAGACATTTAATGGCCAGCTTGTAAATAGATTAATCCACAACGTCTCATCTCCTGCAGTGCTTTTCCTCTGGTAATAAAAGATCTGTAATTCTATATATTGATTTTAATTTATTACAGACCATTATAGGTTATTATTCTGTTAGTGAATATACAATCTAGATTACAGTACTAAATTCACCTTTATAATTAATACAAATAGCAGAGGAGGAAATCAAATTGCAGTTGAAGTGTGTAAATCACATCCTGCAGACCTCTCAGTAACTCGACACAATCGAACCATCTATGGGAACAAAAATGCAACAGAGGTAGCCATCCAAGATACAACACATCGATTTTACAACTCTAGTTGTGCCTTTGGGGCACATGTATAAAAGGGAAAATAGTTGCAAAAAAGCAGAAAATGGACATTCTCATAGACTTACTAAACTTCACAGGGATTGTGCCATTACTGTACAGATTAACTAAACTTCACAAGGAGACGCAAAGCTGTAACAGTGAATCTATGAGAATGTCAATTTTTAATCGATTTTGCTTGGTATACTATTACCTATTGATGTCATTATTGTTTTTTTTCTTATATACAGGCACACTGTAAGAATGGAAACTGAAATTTGATTTTGAAAACTCAACGAATATTAAAGAAGAATTCAAAATGGAACCCCTATTTTGGTACATCTAAAGGAACTTTGGTTGCAATAATTCCCTCCTCGGCCAATAACAGACATTAATTAGTGGACTAGGTGCATTGTGTATATTCTTAAGGTAAAAGGCCCATGGAAAGGATATATTTTCTTTGTTCTAGATGAGAGATAATACTTTCTAATGTTTCACGGTCGGTTCTATATGGCATAATAAAAAAGTTTGAATGTATAATTTCTCTTGGAGACTTGTCCATGTCCATGTCGGGAAATGCTCAGGAATATAGTTGTATGCCTCAAAATTGTCTGACAAAAAGATCTACAGACACAAGTAGTCTGTGAGCACGACCAGGCATTTCCTGTTAGAGGGTTGCGTATCCTGAAAAGGTTTCCAAGGAAAACACAACTTAATTTTGTGTATAAGAAACAATGAGTATGGAAGAGCCCATTGTATGATGTGGTTTAAGGTGCTATAATTTAAAGGACCACTTAGGGGAAAAAAATGGCATGTTAGCGAGAGATATATAATGTCAGATTGCCTTTATAATGTAACTTGAATATAATTAATTATTAGATTTTTTTATAATTTAATTTTCTGGAATGATTTAATTAGATGTAAGAGTGTAGGCAGAAAAAGGCTTCTTTGCCAACAGTGTTATTGAGATTATTATTTTTAACTTTAATTTGTAACGCGCCAACATATTCAGTAGCACTGTACAAGGCATAAGAACAAGAAAAGAAACAATATTAGCAAACTGCAGAAATTGGAGGGCCCTATTTTGAGCTTAGGATCCTTTAGAAAGTGCTTTTTGTCCAAAGCACCATGCAAGACTGGAAACTCACTAATAACAATCTAAAGGGAATGGAAGAGGCAGAGACATGGGGAAGAACTGATACGGAATAGCAATGGTCAGGAAGAAAGTCACAGTTACCTAAGGTAGGAAGGTATGCAAAGATAGAAAGGTGTATCATTTAGTAGTAGAGGGAAGGGTTTTGATAGGAAGCCATTTGAGGTGAAAAAGTCTGGTATGCAATATTTTGTCTGCTCCTAGTGGTAGATAATATAATCTGCAAATGGGAAGTCAGGGAGAAAGACTGTCAATGTGTGTTATATGATAGCTAAATTAGTAAAATGGCATCACATTTGCACAATAGGTTAAAGGGCCACTTTAATTTTCTTAGAAAGTGCTCTCTGAACAATAGCAAAGTAGGGCCTTATACGAAAAAAAACTTTATTAAACTTTTACTGTGCATTTATACAACACATTATTATTTTATTCATGCTCCCAGACTTTATGAGCACTCCACCTCCTGATTGATGTATTGTCTCTGCAGTGGGAGTCACCCAAAGGGGAATACTCTCCAAACAGGCATAATGTACTTGTAGTATGATAGTGTGAGGAGACTAGAAAGTGTATTTATGTGCATTGCTAGCATCTCATGTTACACTACTACCTATTATTAGAAGGGTGTTTTACCGCGTGGTCTCATATGGTTTTCAATTTGGTACATACCCTATCGGCGGCTCCCATTGCAAAGACATGCATCATTAAGTGGGTTTATAGATCTGGACCTTATATAGCCAGGCACTGTATTTTAAAACAGTAATTCATTGTTTAAATGCAAAGTAAATGCTTAATAAATATTTTTTAAGTCCTACCTAACTATCCTTTAATTAAAGAACCCTTTATAAGAAAACTAAAGTAGGCCTTTATAATCTCAAGAAAGGATGTCTTGAAATATTGCATATATAATCTACCTAGCACGTATCCAATATATAAATAGTTTTGATGCTAGTTTCTCCTTATATGTTACACACATATTGATATTTGTAGTACTATACTGAAATCATTATCCAAGTGATGAAAAAGAACATTTTAACTTACTTACAATTCTGATGCTCAAAATTGTAAAGCTGTCAAGAAATCCTTTCAACACAGTTTAATACTGAAAATAAAAAGCAAATTCTCTGCTTTTCACACTTCTGAATTGTTCTTCAACTGAATCAATAATGTTTGATGGTAATATTACAGGAGAATTTTGATGTGTGAAATCACATGGCTTATAATTAATGACATGAGTGCATATTAATAATACAAATATTTAGCTATGTACTTCTTTTGGGCAATAATAGTTTTCTTCTCATGGCTATTTATTGAGATGAAGTAAGACGTAATGTGTGATTAATGTACACTGTGACATATACTTATGAAATGCCTTAGGTGGGCTTAAAGGTCCACTGTGGAAAAAAAAAAATTCTGGTATGCCTTTAAAAGATCAAATATTTACAAATATTTGTCTCATATGAGAAATAATTGATCAATCAATAGTGTAGAAAAAAATATGTTAAATATGGACAGTTTTGGTTTCTTCTCTTCTGTCCTGATCTGTTACAGTTAATAGGGGAGCGATGAACCTTAAGAATGAGTGAACTGCAACATATTCTCATTTTGGTCCCATTGTTTTAAACATAAAATTCGATAAGCAAGCAGTCTTCATGAGTCTTTTTTATGTACTTTTCCTTAACTCGTAAAAAACACATATTTTTATTAGCCTGTTGTTTTATTCTTACATTTCTACAATTGATATGATTTATTTTCCATCAGAAAATCTTTTGTAATAATAAACCATTTTCTTTCAAATGCATGACAGAAAGTTTTGTACTAAAGTGGCCCTTTAAAAAGTGGACTATATTACCAAACGTGTACATAATATTTTGCTATTAGAGAAATGGAAGTAGTGTCTGATATATGGTGATGTAAAAGTATTTAGAGATAGAGAAAAAGGCTGACATACTTTACAGATAGATAGTGAGGTAGATATAGCCTTTAGCAGGAAGGAAGTATGTTTTAAGACAGTGTTGGAATTCTCAAATTCAATGTAGCCTTCCACATGTCTGAATATGAACAAATATTCAATAATAAACTTACTTTCAAAGATTAGATATGAGCCTCATTTGGTATTGTTGATCTCCTCCCTTGTAGGTCCATGAGAGGGGAGGATGAAGATCAGGCTAGAGGGCTAGTCTAAAGGGCTTTAAGAACAATCTGATTGGATAGATGCTATTTCGTACCTGTATAAACATTCATATGGAAATATGTTTAACATGGCACGTGACCAGCCAATGAAGAGCACTGTGTTTGATATAACTTTGAGCCCAAATATTTAACACTGCCTGGCAGACAACGGCAACATCTCATTTGACCTTGTAGTGAGTTTTAGGTTAAATCTATTTAAATTTGATCTTTAAAGGTTAGTTGTTTTTAGATAATTAAATAGAAATTTTATGAATAACCAATGCCAATTAAAACATCTAGCTTATGTTGTTAGGGTATTACAGCAGTCCTTTAAAATGGGAATTGAGTAATGTGTAAGGAAATGCAATTTAAAGGACCACTTTAAATATTTCATATTTGTGACGTATGTAACAAACGAATATCCATCAAAAGTAAAAAAAATAAAAGCATTTTTAGAAAAAAAATATATTTAGAAGACTTTATTTGTGATGTACTTCCATTTTGGACAGCTTACAGGCTGAGGGGGTTATCCTACTGGGACATATTTCAGTTCTGTTGTCAAGTGGCAATTTATAGTGGTAATCTTTCAACAGAGATGTTGTCCAAATCTAAGGTTCCTTCCATCCTTAAATGTACCTAATCCTGTAAGGAAAAATGATGAATTCTTCCACCATTAAATTACAATTAAGTGTAAAAAAACAATGCCTATTATCCAGTCAACTTCTTTTAAGATTATACTATAAATGTGACAGTTCAGGGGTCCTTTAACACACTTATGAAAGACAGCCTTGCTGTTGGCCATAGAACACATGTAAATCACATGGATAGAGTTCATGGGTGTGGATGGTCAAAGTAACTCGCAATTTTTGCAGAATCTGATTTGATGAAAAAGGTTTGAATGGGATATTTCACTGGCATATTAAGTATAACATAATGGACAGGTAAGCATGGGGTTACTTGGGATTTTGCCTGGTCGTTTCTCATTTTATTAAGTCCCCTTTGCATTTGGTGACTGTGTGATGCTGTGAGCAGCATGCAGATATCTGCAAGCATTTAATTATTTATGATTAAGGTTCTTTTATTGCCCAACAGGCACTGAAGGTTAAGGCCTGTGTAATACTGGTGTAGCACTTTTTGACATGATCTTGATCACATTTAATCTGTACTTGCCACTTTGCCAATATGGATATCTAAAAGTATTGAATTAAACGTGTGCTTCCATTATAAAGGCTGCCGATATACCTCCGGCTGTCTCAACCTTACTACGCTGACCTAAATAGACCGGTATTTTATTTTAAAAAGCAGCTGCTGAATAATATTTATTTTAATAATTAAACTGAAAGATTTAAATTTAAATTATTTCTACAATTCTGCCTCTTTTGAAACAAATGATGCATTGTTCATATTGAAGAGTTATCAAAGTATCTTTTTTTTAAGAAACAATACCATAAAAATGTTATTTAAATGTATGAGGCTTATTAAGATCCATAAAATATATTGCAAGTGTTATGTAGATTGGCAGAAATCTTCCCTTATTTCCCTTTTCATCCTCTCACTGACAAACCCCATGCTTACCAGAGTTGTTTCTACATAATAAAGGTATGCTGGTATTCTCTCTTTTGTAGATCTACTCTGACATATAAGTCTGCTCTTATATATTCAACAGTTATCAACTTTAATTCAGAAATCATATTGGTTATAGCAAATACTTATAGTAAAAATGGTAGATTCCACTACAGTATAATTGTATATAAAATGTAATAAATTAAAGAGTTTATTATTCCTTACTTTCCAAAAACATTTTGTCATTTGCACAGGATCTAATGGTGGCTCTTCCACTACACAGACACCTACCTTACCACTAAATTGTACAAGAGCTTCTATTATGGTTTTATTTAATACTGACCTCCATGTGCACAATCAGCATTTTCTTTCTTGTACACTTAATATATGTAGTAACTATGCTCAAATATTTTGGGTTTTCGACACACCACAAGCTCCTCTTGGCCATATTTAATGGTTTCTTATCTAATCTGAATTTGAAATTCTGAACCATATCTGTAAATACCTAAATAACCTTACTTGACCCTATCTCTGCTATGTCCATGACCTTCATTGCGCTCCAAATGTGTCTCAACATTCCCATTCTCATTCCATCCTGGTGCTAAGTCTCACTTCCACTTCTCTTTGCTACTTTCCTTAAATCACTGAAAGAAACTTTGTTTGAAGATTACACATTCCCAAAACATTCACAAGTTGTGTACCTTCCCGAAGAACCAGCTCCTCACTGTCATATTAAAGGGGAAGATTTACCTAAGTTGTTCTTATATGAAAGAGTTCACTTACAGAAGTTTAGATATATGTGAAAAGTGTTATCATACTTATATTGCTGTGATACTTCTATATATTGCAGGTGATTCGAGCTGCTAAATAACCCACAAATATAAATATAACTGCCACAACCTGCAGAATATTGATTGGCTCTTGGAATGACCTCTTCAAGTTGACAAGCTAAAAATTCTAAGTGTCAGTGAGCTGTGGTTGAAATACTGACCTGCTTAAAACCTGCATGCTTTTGGGCTTGTGAGGTGGAAGGGGTGTGGTATGAATTTAAAGATTATCCAATTATCTAACAGAACCTCCAGACCTCACTATTCCATCCCTCCTAAACAGGTTAGTTATGGGTTAACTGGTCGGTGCATTCCTGAGTGCATATTATTCATGCAACAGGCAGTAGGCAGGATAAACTGTGTTTGTAAACAGACTTAAAACTCTAGGTATTTCAGCTGTTATCAGTGTAATTAAAAAAACTGTTCATTTTAACATACAATCTTGTGCTTTTTCACACCGTGAGGTAAATGGCCATTTAATTATATATAGACTGTAACATCCTATGCCTCACTGCACCTCGCTCTGCTTTTCGAAGCACTTGAAAATATCCTCTGTATAAATGTAAATAAATAAATAAGCTCTGTGGGGTAAACACTGTTTTATACCAAGAAGAATTATTTCCAACTTCTCACTAGAATATATGAGATATAAAATAATAATCCCATTACACCCCCTTGTGGATAATTACTTATTCTGCTCACGTAGGTATGTGGCGATTAAAACATACATAAAATCATAATGCATTATGTATGGTGGTCCTGTATTTGGGGTTGATACAAACGCCTGCTAGAGCCAGCACAGCCGAGGCTAATTTACAAGAACTGTCAGCTTTTTGTCTCATTTCCAAGAGGATATCTCTTGTACTGTAAATGCCGGGCTGCTGTGCCTCAGACCTGCAATCTGCATGAAATATGCAAATCAAGGCTTTTGTCACAACTGGCTCCATGTTTAACAACTCCCAAGGTGAAAATGTTCCCATAAAACAGCTATAAAAGGCTTCTTATTTTATTGCCTCAGAAGTTTTTTTTTCTTGCTTTTCTTTTATCAGCGTTTCCAACACACTGTTGATTAGGAAAGGATTTTTTTTCTATTAGTTTACTTTAAACACTTTAGGTCTTAAAGGTTGTTGTTCTGACCTGAATTCTACGATTCTACTTCTTAAGGGTTTCTTGTTTAAAGCTATTTAAAATATACACTATCTTGTAGTACATGAATACAGTGATAATAGACAGATGTTTTTTGATATAGTTAACATGTAGTTACTATGTATTTTGGTGAAATATAATCAATCAATGCTACATCAAGACAAACTGTTCACTGGAAGGTTTGATCATGAGGACAAAGTTCACATATTTTTGCAAGAGAAGAGAAGAATCCCTAGAGAAAGACTCTGATGCTGGAAAAACTTGAAGAAGAAGAAGGGGACGGCAGAAGCATAGATGAATAGATGAGGTCAATGAAGCAATGAACATGAGCTTGAGGGAGCTCAGACGTGGAGTGTCTGACAGAAGTGCCCGGTGTGCTGTGGTCCATAGGATCACAAAGAGTTGGACAAGACTGAATGACTAAACAACAAGAACAACAAACTAACATCAGTGGCAGATGTGTAAGCCATGAGCATGAAACCATTTTAGAGAAAATATTAAATATAGTTGACATTGCTTGTGTCATGGGTACTTCCATCACGGGCTGCTAGCTCATCTGGAGCTTAAGTTAAAGGGTTGTCTTTTATATTGAATTTCTGTTGACATGTTCATAGTGTCTAGGTCTATTAGGAACAAAAGCAAATTCATTTTGCCATTGAAGCAAAATTAAAGTACATTTTTCTTTTTTACATTTTAAAGAGGGTATTTGATTATTTACCTCTGTGTATTTTCTTTATGCAAATGACATTCTCAAAGCAGAAAAAAAAATACTTAAATGATATAGGGCCTTGCCCCTGTAAGTAAATGAGTAGTAATAGATATATACAAGTCATACTTGTGTCCTGTGCCCCTTTAAATACTATAGAAGTCTATATATATGTGTGAATATTGTACATTAAACTTCTTCAAGTAACATTTTTCAGAGCACACAATAAAAATTCAACTTCAGTATTACTTTAAAAGACTAGCTGGTACTGAATTTTGTACACACAGTATTTACTCCCTGTAACTCTATTTTGCTGTCCTTGGTGTAACTAAATATCACTTTATTATGACACCAGTTGAAAGCTGATGAAATTAAAACAGTAGAGTTCAAAATAACCTAGATATTTATTTAAAAGAGCTGTGGCTTGGCTGACATTATTGTGACCAATATAGGACAAGCAAACAAATAGAGCATTTAAGAGAAATATCAAATAGCTTTTTTTAAGCAGGGGATTAAAAATGTGGATATCAGGGAATTTTGATAAACCAGGATTTCAGGATGTTTCTAGTTCAGGACAGATGGTTCAATAGAATGACCTATATATTGATTAAGCCACCTAGCACTATACAATACCATGTGACAAGCAAACTTAATAGAAAAGTAAGTCACCTTAAAGGGACATGGAAGTTTTCTGGATTTAACTAGGAATATAATATACCCATATATTTACGTTTATGTTCTTTATTTTATTACGAAGTGCTTAAAAGCTGTGTTATTTTTTCTGCTTATAATTGTACAAAGAATACCTGCTCAGGTCTGCCATCTGCAGCTCATGAAGACAAAAAATTCTGAAGTCCAGTGTTTCAAAGTAGCCAATCAGTGACCATCTCATAGCAACATGTTGCAGAATGTTGAGAGATGCTCACTGATTGGCTTCTATGGCACTGCATACCAACTGCATCTTTATGAGCTACAAATGGCAGACCCAAGCAGGTATTTGTATGATTTTAGGCAGAAAACTGAGCTTTTAAGCACTTCTTAATAAAATAAAGGACATCAAAGTAGTCAGATACATAAGTGTATTAAATTCCTAGTGAAATCCAGAAACCTGTAAGCTACAGGGCATCAAGTAGTCCAAGATGGACTGAAAATGCTTGTATGCTCATAGCTTACACAGTTACTAATGTTGTTAGATTGTTATACATATTGCCAAGAAGTGATTTTTTTCCAAACTACACCGGTCATTTAAGAGATATGCTTGGATCTGCTTATATTCAGCAACACAAAAGTTGTGTACAGGTAGAGTCTCTCTATACCCCAGCATCAATACCAGAACTAAACACAGAATTGTAGTCAAGAGGATTTCCATTGTGAAGTATACAGGATTGAAGATTAATGGAAAGTCTTCCTGTACAAATAGTGCTCTGGTGTGAAGTAGCTCTCCTAAAGCAGAAGGCCCCCACTTTAATTATCGTTTTTCCTTCCCACAACTCTGGAGGAGAGAAGCAGCATCAAAGAAGACATCTCAGGGTGCTCCAGATACAAATTACTTACTGAGCTCATACAGACAGCATCTCTCACAATGTGCCTCCACTGGCAGCAGATGTACCGTATGCTAAGTGCCAATGCAACACAAAGTGAGATTATCAAATACCATGTGTCACCATCCTCATCCAAGAGCTACCAACAACAACAGCAGTTTGTATGGCTGGGGCGCGTTTCGCTTTTAAAGCGATATTGTCCCATACCCACACCTGGACCTGCTTTATATGTTTGTAAAAGTTTACAACTCTGTCATAGTATTCACAAACTAGTGGGTATATTAATACTATTATTATTATTATTATTTAAACTTTAATTGGTATTAGAAAAGAGTTAAATAACTTCACTTTCTATGTTATGTTTATCAAAGCCTTAACATATCTTCAAATAAAGGATACTTAGAAAAGTAAGAGAAGTGGCATAATTTAAAGGGACACAAGAAAGGCCCAGTTATTGTGGAAATGAAGAGTACATGTCTAAATATAATAGCAATTGGTTGATATTTTGAATGGAATAGTTAGATATTAGATGTACTTGAAAGTCACATAATGTAAACATAAATATCTGACAAGATACTTCATCTTTGCTAATTACTTTATCTGAGATTATATATTAACTCTTACACTGGGGATGATAAGCAAGAAAAGCATGTCCAGTTGGTATAGGTTTTCATAAAAAGATCAATAATCACAAACATGCTGCAAATCTCAATAAACTTTGCTTGCTGCAAGCCCTCAAAATGTCAGCTTTTTCATTTGGTTCCTGTTGGTGTATAATAATGGGTTAACTCTGTGTTATGCTTAATGCCTTGCACAAATAACTATTATTAAATGTTCACTGCACCAGAATGTTTCAGTTTGAAGTTTGTAACCACACTTATATTGTATCTGTTAGTTAGTCTCTTTGTGTAAGAATCACAAGGTAAAATGGAATGTATTTATGGTTAATCAACTGCTTGTATCTTATGGCCTGTGACCTTTGCTCATTCTGCAAGGAAACTGTGATATGTGCCATGTTACACATACACCAAAATGATGCAATGAGTGCATGGGATTATGATCAATATAATGCCAAGCTTTGTTTGCAACAAATGAGACACTTTGACTTTACCTGTGGCTGAAGTCATTCTGTCTCCTGAGTACTTGGATCAGGACGAGAGAGGTGCTACATGGAAGAGAGGGTGAAAGGATCCCTAGGAAGCGCTTATCCCTTGCAGTGTATTTCCTGCCCTAACAGATTCTTAAGACATTCTAAAGCCAAAGGTAAATAATGTGAATGCTATTATTGCAGTATAAAGATTGTATAAACATGTAGAGGGAACTTGTAATTTATGGGCATATCATCACCTGAGTGCTTGTCCCCATATTCTCAATATACTGACTGGAGCAGCTGAACTACTGATAAGACTAAAGTAAGTAACAAGTGCAGCATTTACAAAAAACTATTATAATACAGTGAAATAAAATCAAATAAAAAAATCAGCATCCATTTATTCAGAATCCCCTCATGATATTGTTAGAGAAAATGGCACAAAGCCTGGGGAGTAAATTGTAACTTATTTGTATAATGAGGATAGAATAGCACCTTCAAAATAATTCTCTAACATGCTCATAGCAAGACTATAAAACCTTTATATATAACATTCAGAGAGAATAAGCCGTGTGTTGTGGGAGACTACAGACTAATCAATGCAAGCAACAAGAATACACAAAAAATCTATATTTTTGAGCAATGTCTCCTGTTTTCATGTTGCCACCCTCAGGTGTATCCAGGGGAAGTCACTGCAAGTCACTAGAGTAACAGATTTAATGAATATTAACACAGACTTTGCTTGTTCCTGCAGTAAACTCCCAGGAAAACTCACATAAAATTAATTTTACGAACACAGCTCTAATTCTCAACTCCAAGATGAGGAAAAGATAGGGGATTTGTACAAATCAACTCTTGTACGCCAGAGAAAAGGTTTTAATGAATATTGACATGGACTTTACTTATTTTTAATGTAAACCCTGTAGGAAACTTCACTCAGATTAATTATGACTTGAGCCCTTTACTTCCTCAGAGCTGGCAAAGCTGTTCATTTTGTGTGCAGGCTGCGCGTTTCGCCATTTTATTGGACTGAGCTAATTCATAAAGCAGAATTATTCTATATAGAAGCTTATCTACAAGAATAATTACTTTTTATACCAGGAGCACTAGTTCATTTTCAGTAATTGTAATAAAAAAAGCATAGACCAATTATTACTAATGCAAGTAAACTTAGAAAGCTTATCATATTTCAAGCCCCCCAGTGGAAACTTTTAATATCCTACTGACCAGCAGTGTTGTTAATATATGTAAATGGTGACGATAATGGGTAAAAAAAAGCACACAAATTACTTCTGTTGACTGTAGTTCTACCCCATTAAAATGTAGAACATGCAGCAACCCTCCAATTTTTGGTTGTTACTCGCACAGAAAAAAAAGATTCAACGCGTTTTACGGCTTCATTTATTAGACCTTGGGGCTCTAAGCCACAAAACACAAATTATTAATTCTTATTTTGCTTTACTGGTAGAGAGCCAGCAATTTCTGGAGGTCTGTACAAAATAAGCTTGATATGAGTATTCAATAGGTATAATAATATAAGTTATATTTTTTATACAGGGGTAAAAATATGACTTTCCAAACTAAGTAGAGATAATTTATCACATTTTATAATTTTTTACATCTTTTGATAACTATGCTACATAGAATGACCTGGAAAGTGGAGTTTTGTTTGTAACTATATTTGTTTAAAAGATCACTGTAGCCCTATAGTAAATTACATAGTTTTGAAGAACTACATATAAATATACACTAAATGTTGTCAAAATGTCAAAACATTATTAATAATACAGCCCTACAGCTTCCTATTGGAGTGACAGTATCCTTTTAATAAAGATAATAATATTCTTTACTGACAGAAAATGAATATTAGACTCATTATGTCATTACCAAGCCTCCCATTCCTTCCTTATTTACATATTCACTAAGCGCAAGTACACAGATGTCACTGTAATATAAAATCCTTTTATATTGCAAGTAATGTGATTAGTGATTTGAGAAGGATATTTAAAACAGACAGGAAAATCACACCACTGTTGATAAAATGTGCATTTACCTTAGACCAGTATGTAACAATGTAAAAAAAACAAAATATCTTACTGTAGACTTAGAAAACGATTGTAGTGGTTTAAAGGACCACGGTAGTTCAAGAAAAAATATACTTGTTTTTCAAGTATGTTCAAAATTTACAATGTTAGCAGCTGTTTAAGTCATGGACATAAAACGATTTTAGGGATCGAATTTTGTAAGGCTATCGGCAATATTAAATTCCAAGCCTGTAGCGGTACCGGTACATACGCCTGCGGGCTTGAAATTCGGTGGAGTTACAGAGCGATTAAATTAGCCAAGCCTTCAACAGACGTGGCCGACATCCAAACCCGTAAACCATTCTTGCGCACGTTGCATGTGCGGTCGTGAACATGATCAATTAGTCAAACCCGTAGTTATGGGTTTAGATGGAGCCAATGGTAAAAGAGATTGCCATCATTACGTCACTGAGAAATGGAGGTTAGATTTCAATCCCTTACGGGTTACAGTTACGAGTTACGATTGGACCCGCATTTCAGAAATAATGCAATATTAATCAATCAGTAAATATGATATTCTAGTCCATGCGAGTTCCATTATATGTATTAACACATTGATTGCCGGGATCGTTATAACACAGATATTAAATATAACATAATGTATTTTATATTGCAGATTTGCGAGCTTGAGAATGTTGTGCTATTAATTTTAATACCCAATATCACTTTCCCTTTAATTTAAAATAGAGTAGTGTGTTGATATTTGCATTTACAGTGCTACGGATTGGACTTTAACCCCCTTGCTGGTCCTCTCTGGTACCCTTTTGGCTCCATTTACGGGTTTGAACGCCAGTGGATTCATGGCAATTTGATATTCATTTGCAATTTTCATATTCATTTATGGGCTTGACAGATCAAAGGCTTTGCGCAAATGGAGTTCCGATTTGGACAGCCTGTAGGGTTTTTCCGCCTGTAACTGGCAGATCGTTTACGGGTAGCTGTAAGAATCCAATTTAATAGCCGTAAGTCTAGCGGGCTCCGCTACGGGCTACAAGTTTTAATGTTGGGGGAATTTAATAGGGCTGTATATATATAAGTACTGGAATCCATTTTGTGTTTGTTACATCACTTCCTCAGAGCTCAATCATGAGGTAGTGTTTGTGAAGAGTGAGGTGAGAAGGTGAGAGTCATTATAAAGATAATTGGATAAAACTGAAATAGACACAACACCCATTCCCTCTCACTTCCATAAGAAGGCCCCTTGCATCAGTCACTGCAACAGTATCTCTCTAGAAATGTAAACACCCTCTCACACACACAACCAATGTATCATTGATCTTACCAGGGTCCTGCAGGGGCATCAACAGGTTGTTTTTTTTCTAATTAAGAACTATATTTATGACTTTTCATGCTAAATTATTCTGAGTCAGACTTAGTTTTTTTCAAACAAATACTTTTTTTTGTTCATTGTGTGGTGGTCCTTTATTTTACCTTTAAATAACATTATCAACTCGAAGCAAGATGTGTTCTTTATAACATAAATTGTCCATCAGTGTCACTAATTAGCATAATAAGCCATATATAAGCATATAAAAGCAAAGGGTACATATACCTGTTACAATAAATAACAATAATATATTTCTGCCTGGTACAATCTTATGAGATAGCATACTTTGCTATTTAACAGTGTGAGCATGAGCACCTATATACATAATTATCTATATGCAGTGAGATTTGTATCTATATATATATATATATAAATATATATATATATAAAATGTATTTATTTATTTCACAGACACAAAATAGGGTAGGGTTTGGAGCATAAAGCTCTAAATGGGATTGGGGCAGAATAAAACCTATTTATACACATTCCATATAGTACATATTTAATGATTTAAAAAAATATATTTGTTTCTTAAGAAAAAAAAAAAAAGAAAACAACTGGCTTATCACATTTTAGCCTACATTAAAACCATTGTGCATTTGAAGCGTAAATACTTTCTGTAGAAATCCCAAACTTTAAAGCTATTTATCCTTTATGTTCTCCAGTTACATTTTCTGAACCAATGGAGGGAGGAAAACGGGTGTCTGAAGCTACATATGAGGTTATAACCCAGAAAGGTACACAGTAACAAACATGGCCTTTACATTAATTCCCTGTGTTGTCAGATATTGTTGCTCACAATCAGAAATTCCATCTCATCAGCTAAATAGCATAACCAAGTGATACGTAATCCTTGCCATTAGCCAAAAGGTTAAAGAGGTGCTTTCAGCTTGGCAATTATACCTAAATTGTATATATGCTGCAAGTGAACCATCTTTTGTAGACAAATTTATGATGCAGTTCAAAAAAGCTAAAATTCAGATAATTCACCATTCTAAAATTGTTAGAACATGTAGATTGGATTTAAAGGTCATGTTTATTGTCATTAGAAAGCACTGACCATGATTTTCCATTTCCAGTGTAATGACTTCAGGTGAATCATATTTATAGGTTATAATACAGCTCATACTTAAAGGATTCAATCCTAAGTAATTTAAAAAAAAATAAAAACAAGATTTATTTTTAAAATAAAGTGTATTTAGAGGATGACAGACATTCATATAGGTTCACTAAGCATTGCAGAGGGTTTGTTACCCCAGGAAGGCTTAGTGAACTTACACTATTGGGGGAGTTTACTAAGCTTCTCAAGTGCATCTCAGTTTATCTCCTGATTTACTCTGAATGTTTTCCTCTTCTCACCTCATCTCATATTTGGTAGCTTTTCTCTGTCAGGGGTTGTATTATAAGTGAATGTGAGGATGAGTCTTATGGTCATATAATAGGATTTACTTGTGTAAAGAGACTTAACAGTTTTAGCTTCTGGTGATAAAATTACTGAGGTGGATGAAGACTTTGATTGCACATGTTGGGAATGTGGCATCTAGTTTAGAGTAACAAACTTTTATTGCACATGCAGGGATTGTGGCATCTAATTTAGAAGTACAAAACCTCTTAAAGGTTATATATAAGTTTCCTGAGTTCCAAATGCTTGGTAAGAAATAGGCAGTGATTATCAGAAAAATATGTGTTATTCAGATAAGGTCAGTGTATTTACAAATTTAACTGCAGGAGATTAAAATCCAGCTTTGAACACCCACAGGGAGTAAACATAACCAAGTACACACAGGAAAGCAGACAGGTACCGAGTTTGATCTTTCAAAGGAAGTACTTCAGGATGGAATCACATGGTTGGGTGGGGTCTGAGCTCACAGCTTAATCAGAGCACAAGGATAAAGAGAGATAGAGACTACATATCCCAGGCTGCTTTACAACACAGGAACCTCAGAGTATGATACAAATGTATCAGCTTAACCTCTGCTTTCTCCCGATTGGCTAAAAAAAATTATGAATGTTATGCTAATCTTAGCAGGGATTTTTAGAGGTGTCAACTAACAAAAGTATTAGCTTGCAAACTGAAAAGATTTAGCAAACATCAGGGTGAGATTGTAAATGTTTATTTTGGTATTTTTTCATTAAAAAAAAAGAAATGTTTACAAAGACTACTGAATATCCTCTATCAGATGCATTCATAATCCAGGAATCTTAGATATGCCTTTAAGAAAGTATTATGAAGAAAACAAGATGGTGCATATGGTCATGGTGAAGTATGTAATTAAACTTCATTTAAAAATACATGCTAAACATATTACTTATAGGATATACACATACAATATAATGAAGTTCCACATAGAGACTAATATGTCTACTAGCTGATGAAGTATCGTCCTTATAGCAACTGATAAAATTAGAATAGCATACTGTCACCCTGTGAAGTACGGATACCAACAGCCTTATTAAATTGCGATTCCGTAAATTTAAAAGGGCTCTATATAAGCACACAGCATATTTTATTTACAGAAGTTTTTAGTTAGTGAAGACCTTGCTTTTGGATAGAAGTTCACTAACTAAAAACTTCTGTAAAAAAATATGTTATGTGCTTAAATAGAGCCCTTTTAAATTTACAGAATTACTATTTAATAAGGCTGTAAGTATATACTTTAAAACCCAAAACCAAAAGTTTTTCAAAGTCTCAGGGAGGTATCCAAATTATTGTGTTATTAAATGTTAATAATAAAAGAAATCCAATAAGATAAGCATGCCTGCAATGCCCTGTGTGTCACCTCCCTCATACACTGACGCGTTTGGTTATATAAACTCCCTCAGGGCATTATTTGTTGTTTTTTGGACTAATTATAAGGTATTTTAATTTGTAACTCTTTCATATTTGTATTATAAAAGAAAATGGATGCCTATTGTTGTTGTTTTATCATTCAGCCATGTCTAACTCTCTGTGACCCTATGGATAGCAACTCGCCAGGCATAGTCATTATGTCTCTGGTTGTTTTTATTTCTAATGTTTTCTTGGCAAAGATATTAGAGTGGATTGCCAGTTCCTTCTCCAGTGGACCCCGTTTTGTCTGACCTTTCTGCTATGACCTGCACATGGTATAGCTCACAGCTTCATTGAAGTACACAAGCCCTTCACCACCACAACGTAGCAATCCAGAAGAGGTGGATGCCTATAGTATCGAATAATTTGACATAATAGATACAAATGCTAAGGCTGTGTTCAGTTTTTTTACTTTCTAAAACTATTATCAATTTAAATTTTTCAAAGACCATGTAAAAGAAATGACCATACCGTTCTTTAACTGTATCGTCTTGCTACCTCTAGTGTACACTTATGTTGTGTCAATGGTAAATAACAGAAGAGTCCTTATACACAAATGCAGAACAATGCAGTGCGTCCCTGCAGTATTAATGGAAGTAAACAACTCTAGTATTTATGTATCAGAAGAGGCAGAGGTGCATCATAATGATACTGGTAGTAGAGAAAGATGTGCAGTATAATCATCAGATATTAAAATGCTAATCTTTTTCTCAGTCTTGGGATTGAATGGTTCCACTTTGCTTGCTTCATATAAAAACTTCTTATTTTCATCTCTCAAATAATAAAAAGTCACTTTTAAATAGTTTCTGTAAAAATGGGTACTTAAATTTTCCTTCAGAAATCAGCCTTTATTTAAGAGACTGCCCTCCCTATTCAATCCTAAAGGACCTGCTTCAACGTTTGAATTATACAGTAAAACGATCAGTAATAGCTGACTCTATTATTTTATGCTTTTAATATACTCAAAAATTGTAGCACGTTATTCCCAGGACCTAACACACAGAAGCGAATAATTGAAAAAAAAGGGCTGATTCCCAGAACATGTGTATTGCGTTGGAACCAATATCTAATGGTGCTAACTTATTTAAACAAATAGTGTGGCAACAATTTAATTACAACAGGTGCTGCTATGAAACAAAATCAGATTAGGTTTTTACATTGTCATAAAGACAAATAATTAAAAATGTCATATTTTTCCTATAAACATTGAACTGTACTCGTAAGGATAACAATGTTTAATTATTTCTTTGCTCGAGTAGCTGCCACCCGATGTACTTGGTCGTACATTTGTTTTAAATAATAGAGGTGATGAAGCAACGTGTAAGAGACGCAAAGCACAAACAAAGCACTCAGTCATGCTACACCTTACTATGCATCTCGGTGTAATTGTGTTTGTAAATCAAGGAAGAGCAAAAGTCTTACAACTGAACTCAAACACCAACATATACAACACAATACGGACAGAATTATCAACGGGCATACTAGGCAGTTGCTTAGGGGTCCTTAATTCACTGGCCAACCTCCTACAGGATGACTGAAGTTTGGGAATTATGCAACACTAGCTACGTAACTAATTGGCATAAAACATTTTTAGAGAAATTCTACATTTTGAAAACTCTGATTGTCGTGTGGACGCTTTCACCTTGGACTGCTAGCAGCCAGTGAGTGATGGTTATACTACTGGGAGCTGCTCTTCTATGTAGTGCCAATATTTAACTCACACTGAACAGAGATGTTACCTGAATCCAAGGTTCCTCATATTCTTCTCAGATGTTAGGAACAAAGGCAACATACTTACATTAAAGTAATATTAAACCCAATTGGTGAATTAAATTATGCATTTTTTTTAAATAAAAAATGCATAAAATAGCTTTCCCTATAAATATTTGTATAAACAGTATAGATACAGTATATACATTTATTGACATATATATATATATATATATATATATATATATATATATATATATACCGTATTGGTCCGAATATAAGCTGCACCCGCAAATAAGCCGCACCCGTAAAGTTCAAGGGGAAAAAATAGAAAACAGATAGTACTCAAATATAAGCCGCACCCGTAAAATTGGAGAGAAAAAGACTCTCAAAGTGATCAGCCATTGCAAGAAACAGGCTTTCTAATTAGCACTGTAGCTTTTTTGCAGGTTACAGGCTTTACAGGATGTTAGAATCACTAAAACCATAAATCGCTATTCAATACCGCAGTCTCAAGCACGAAAATCGGCACCCTTAACTCGCAAGCGTGCAAATCTGCAGAAATTTTGCGTTCGCGAATAGAAGCCGCACACGTAACTTGCAAGCTCAAAAATCGTAAAAATGGTGCGGCTTATATTCGGACCAATGCGGTATATATATATATTATATATTTTTATTATTTGCCCCAAAACTTCTGTCCTCTCTAGCATTCCCCAGCACCTCCCTAAATTTCCCCTACACCTTCCCAAGACCCCCCTGCACCTCCTCAAGGAGGCGTTAAACTTGCCATTCTCACTAAAAGGGGACTGCAATGTAATGAGTTAACTTGTCATTAACAGGTGGAGGATTAAAAAGTAAAGGTTGTATGTAATATAAACTTTTGAAAACCTTTTGCCCATTTTCAAATCACATTCTTCATAAGAGCACACTATAAACATTACCCTTCAGTGATCATATAAACTCTCTGGTATCCTGTGGTGTGTGCTTCTTCTGACCAATTATTATTTATTGTGCTCCATTACCCTGTCTGTTCTGTCCCATTTGAGCCTGTTCTTTCACAGCTTTGTTTTCTGGTTTTATCTTCTGCACTGGTGTAAAACTGTAATTCAATCATGTAATAAGTATTATTTTTTACTTTAAAAAGTGAGTTACATTTATTTCTTTTAATCTACTTAATTAATAATCTAATCAGATATTAATTTTACAAATAATACCAAAGCATATGACCATTACAGAGCGCCTTTAACTAGCTGAACTCTTTCTATTCAGTTGGGAAAAATCAATCCAATGCTAATGTTATGCTATGTAGCATGTTCAATACAATTTCTTCAACACAAAAAAAATGTTAAAAAGAATAGCATTGGGTTTGTCAAGTTAAGTTCTCAAATTAGTGAACAAAATACAAAATATTAATTTGGAATCAATTTTGAATTAAGCCAAACTTTACTGATCAGTTTTAATAGAAAGATAGATAGATAGATAGATAGATAGATAGATATGGATATAGATGATAGATAGATAGATAGATATGGATATAGATAGATCGATAGATAGATAGATAGATAGATAGATAGATAGATAGATATGGATATAGATAGATAGATAGATAGATAGATAGATAGATAGATAGATAGATAGATAGATAGATATGGATATAGATAGATAGATAGATAGATAGATAGATAGATAGATAGATAGATAGATATGGATATAGATAGATAGATAGATAGATAGATAGATAGATAGATAGATATGGATATAGATAGATAGATAGATAGATAGATAGATAGATAGATAGATAGATAGATAGATAGATTTATAGATATGGATATAGATAGATAGATAGATAGATAGATAGATAGATAGATAGATAGATATGGATATAGATGATAGATAGATAGATAGATAGATAGATAGATAGATAGATATAGATAGATAGATAGATAGATAGATAGATAGATAGATAGATAGATAGATAGATAGATAGATAGAGAGATAGATAGATATGGATATAGATGGATAGATAGATAGATAGATAGATAGATAGATAGATAGATAGAGACAGATAGATAGATAGATAGATAGATAGATAGATAGATAGATAGATAGATAGATAGATAGATTTATAGATCTATATTTGTATTACATTAGCATATTCTTACCAGGCATCTTCTTAAGATGTGAAGTTCTGACCAATCTTGAAATGGCATGTAATTATTTTTTATGTGTAAATTAACATTTTGAACAAAGCTATTCCTTTCTGAAATGTAGGATGTGGTTTTATATGCTAACAAAGGAATCATATAACTGTCGTTATATAGAGTTCTCTTCATCAGACAAAGTAATTGGCTAAAATGGAAAGACTAGATTATAGCAATAGACACAAACACCAAGGAGACTATTAAAATAATGTCCATGCTATAAAGACAGCGAGTAATTAGAATGGAAAAATAAAATTACAATGCTTGGGTTTTTGTAGTCATGTAGTGTCGTACAATTTAGAGTTCAATAACATTTTATAGGATGGAGATTTTTAAGTCTATTTACATTTCAAAATTCATATTTTTAAAAAGAATAGTAGGGGTTTTATTAAAAGTTAAATGGATACTGTAGTCTGATATTTTTATGCTGCAATTTTAAAGACCTAGAATTGATAATGGGTAAAAAGTTTAAGGTTAAAAATACAAACCTATTTATGCAATTGTATACTGTCTTGGATATCTCCATTATCGTCCTCCTAGGCCTTCCTCTATCTGTGAGTATATTCTTGTCAAATTGGTGGAAGCCTTGCATGCTGAGATAAGCTCACTGACACTTTAGTGAATTGCCATTTGCACCTTTATGTCATGGACCAGCGAGCGGTACCCAAACCTCTCCTCAAGACCCACCAGACAAGCCATGATGACGGTTTAACACTACGTGAACACAGGAGGAGCAATTAACTTCCAATAGACTCTAATAGCCTCATCTGTATTCACACAGGCCCTCATTCAATTGCAATTTGGCCAATTGAATAGGGCTCTAAATAAGCACATAACGTATTTTTTTCAATAAGTTTTTAGTTAGTGAAAACCTTGCTTTTGGATAGAAGTTTAGTAACTAAAAACTTCTTTAAAAAAATATGTTATGTGCTTATTTAGACCCCTATTCAATTGGCCAAATTGCAATTGAATGAGGGACATAGTGACAAACCAAAATCCTGGCCTGCCTGGTGGGTCTTGAGGAGAGGTTCAGGGACTGCTGCCATAGACAATTACATTTGCTCGATGGACTTTCAGGCAGCCATGGAAGTTGAGACATGACAGATTATAAAACAACAATGGGAATTGCATTTAATATGTGGTTAATTAAAAGTTATACATTTTTTTAAATGTTTTAAAAACCGTTTGCCCATTATTATGTTTTAAAAATATGGAACTACAGTCAAAAATGTTAACAGTTATGCTCTTTAAAGCCAAATATATGATTTACTGGTTGATTTAATCCCCAGAGCAGCCAGATCCTCTAATTAAACTATCTTCTTTTGTGCATCCATTAAGAAGGGATAATCCAATCAATTGTAAGATCAGATAAGCAGGAACTGCTTCAACCACTTTATCCACACAACTGGCATCAGCATAAACAGCGCTGTTTGCCTCTGTCTCTGGTCCCCAGAATGAATTGCCTTACTGCATCGAGACCTAGATGCTAGAATACATCACAGAGATAGAGTCCCAAATTATGAGACATGACATTAGTAAAAATATGTTAGAACAGCGTTAAAAGGACATAGTTATATTCTGAATATATTCCTCATTAATCCATTCCTGAGGGACAAATGAATACTGAATCAGACGAATATAGATTTTTTTGTGACGAATATTGGATTTTTGAATAAATATTCTTTGAAATCTCGAAATTTGACAAATATAGGGCTGACGAATGCAGAGGTTCCATTCTATATTTCAAAATAAACATTGTAATGATAAAAAAAAAGATAATTATTTTCCTGTACATCTTCATGTTATCCCTCAATGTTTATTCCTCTCTGTCACTGGTGTTTCACACATGCTCAGTTCCTCAATAGCATGATAACTTCTTGCTTATTATATTGTCCAGGCTCTGTGTGAGAGTAGTTCAATTGAATTTGCTGTCCTCACTGATTGTTATAATTAGTAGGAGGAGATAACATGGAGAGGCAGGGTTTGGTGATGTAAAATTATTTACGGCACATAAAAGCATATATTGCATGTGCATTTGGCTTTTTTAAAAACAAGCAATTGCAAAAATATTTCATATATATTTTCAATGTGGAACCTGTTTTGTGTAAAATATTATTATTATTATTTTTATTTATATCGCGCCAACATATTCCGTAGCGCTGTACAGGGGTTTAGTACATGGCAATAAACAAACTTAACACCTTATAAAGAATGGAGAAAATATAAATTGTACTTAAATATACAGAGAGCTCTATTTATGCTGATTCTGCTACATTCAATCATTTATTAGAAAAAAATCACCAAACTAAACATACTCTGCCACCACTGTGAGCTATATTCTACAAAAATTGGTACTTTTTATTACTCCGCTGAGACCTGTTCAATATGAAACAGAGCATGTTGCATGGAAAATACATTCCCCCAACTAATTACCTGCATATATTTGCCAGAACATTTTCTAACCAATTAATGATTTTGTGAACCTTTTATATTGCACAATAATTGTTGGGGACACCTGATTCCAAACCTAGCATTTATGTGACCCTTTAAATAATATTCTAACACGGAAATACAAGCATATTAGGAACACTTACAGGTTTGACATTGGGGTTCAAAATAAAATATAATGACCTTGCTCCAGAGCGTTAACCGACACCTTTCAACCATTCACGTGGCTAAGGATTGTTATTAATATTCATTAACAACGGCACCAGCTTCAGGAGCTTGTCCAAATATTAGCAATGCACATGCTTAAATGACTACTGAAGTATTGCCTTATTTGATAATGGGCAACATGTTAAAAATAATTCAATTAATAAAAATGTTACTACTGTTTCCAATTTTGCTTTAATGGCAGATATTTGTTCCTCACAATATTAGACACGTGAGGAGAATCCTTGGATCAGATAGCATCTCTGTTGAGAACTATTCTAATACAAAAAAATATGCAAATTGCCTTTAGAGATTAGTCTCCCTAAGGGTGATGGGGGAATCCAGACGTGGTCCCCTTGCTCACTGTGCCTTAGGGAGTTCAGCTACACCTCACTGACGAGGCCCATAAAGGCTGAAACGCGTCTGACATTTGCTGTTTCTCCTGTTCAGGGTAGAATTGCCTGGTATTTCGGGGCTGGGTCACGCTAGTGAGTGGGACCAGACTGATATACTACAGGATATTTGTCCCTGTGAAGGTCACAAGTGGCTAAAAGAGGTTGCTCTCAGAGTGGGTTATCATGTCCATAGAACTAACCTATTAAAGTTAGTTCATTCTCTGATGAGCACCTCTGACTTAGTTGTTTTGTACTATTCTAATACTGCCACTTTGAACTGCATCTTCATATTAGGTACTGAATAGCACAGCAACTCTTAGTAGGAAAACTACCCCCTTCAGGTTATAAGGTTATCCTTTAGATTGTAAGTTTGCGAGTTTTCAATCCTGCAAGCTGCTTTGGGTAAAGCACTACGGACACTAGATTCTAAGCTCAAAGACAGGGCCCTCCATTCTTTGCAATGTGGTAATATTGCTGTTGTTTTTGCCTTGAACTTATCCATGCACAGAGCTACAGAATATGTTATAAACGATAATACTAATAATAATTATAATTTTCAGTCCAAGAAGTGCCCATGACACAAGCACAGTCTAAATGTAAGAATGCCTTGGCTGCTATTATTAGTTTGTTACATACTTCACAAAAATGGGAAGTTTTTCCTAACTTACAGTGGGCCTTCTAAAACACATCCATACTCCAGAACAACAACACCCGTCAACTCTCACTGTCCTGAAATATTGTAATAAAACTGGAGATAAAGCAGAGAATGAAACGGGGACATGGTTCAGAAGAAACTGATGGATTTGTCTTTAAATAAGGTATTGTCCCTATAAATAGTGGCTATTGGAAGGTAAATTTTACCTGTCCTGTTTTCTCCGTTCTTCACATGAGAGAATAAACCAAGTGCAGTTAGGGAGAGGACGCTGCTTCGATATGTAAAAAGCTAAAGGATCGCCTTTCTTTACATGTATTCTGCGGAGTTGAATAAATTAGCCACAATTCAGTGGGAGGTTGCGCTACATCTATTTTGTCTTTTTTATTATGGCATATTATTTATGTTTAAAGAAATAGACCAGGGTAATACACTTCAGTTTGAAATGTAATGCTAGTAAACAGAACAGATTGCACAACAATAATAAGATGCCCACAAGTGTAGTACATAGTGAATATTAATCACGACCCTGTGCCCTTTGTCTCCATGGTAAACTGGCAACACTAGAGCTTACAAAGCTAAAAAGATTACTGGTTTGGACTGAGGACCATTTAGTGTTTTATTAGCAGTTGGTTTGCCAATTTCATCAGTGGGCCATCAACCTGTAAATACTTTTCTCTGCCTCTGGCACAGTCTTCTGCTCTTGATTACTCTTCACAGAGGTGAGACAGATTGTGGGTAATACTTTTTATGCATAGCACACATAGCATGTAATAACGCTTCCTGCATAAAATAACTGCTGGCCATATGAAAAAATATCATTAATAAGTATTTTTGTATAGCCTAATAACACAGTTTCTATTATAGAAATAATGACTGTTTTATTACAGACGAGAGATTACCGAAATAATTGGTTTTATGTTTTTTTTTTCCAAAACATTACACCTTTAGGAATTGTAATGAATACAACAAAGGCTGGATTACTTTTTGGGGAATTCTGTCTAGGGGATGCTGTAATGCTCAAAGAATAGAATGGTTCTGTGTTGTACTAGTGGCTAAAGGTCCAAATATCTTCACGTCGTTCTGTTCTCCGCAGATATTCACACATATATTTTAAAACAGTTTTACAAAAAGGGTATGTGAACAAATATTTCATATTAAAGGACGCCAAAGGAAAGGGAATCATTTTATTTAGTTTATTTATTAAAATAAGAGCCACAATGGAGGTGGCAAGGTTTGTGAACACTTCAGTATTCAGTTGCATATTTCTGAAATAAAGGTCAATCTTAGATCTGTTTGTATGTAATGCAAAGCACTGGTCTTATATAGTTTGACCATTGATTTATAATAGATGTTAAGAGCTAACTTAGGCCCACATTCAATTGAGCAAATTGTAATTACTGGAGCCTGTAATGTAGCCCGTAAAATGTGTCAATATTTAATTGGCTTCTTTTAGCTACCTGTAATTGATTTGCGAGTTACATGCTCAAAATCGCTGCGGTTGTCAAAAACGTAACTCCGTTCCATCTCCCCCTTTAAATATTACCAGTGCTAAAGATGCAAAATCCATATTCAATAGCAACAATTCAACAAGTCCGCAATTGCCTTTGAACCTGTAAATGGCAAATGTATCAAACATTTATACATGTACTAGAATTCGCAAGTGGGTAAAACACCTGTTCATAACACTGCAAAAGCAAATATAAACACACTACTGTACTTTAAAATACCGGAAAAGTAGGCATTAGAATTAAAAGCACATATATATATATATATATATATATATATATATATATATATACACATACATATATACATATATACATACATAAGGTCAGACAGGGATAAGCATATTCACAGACAGATATGTCACTGCATGTAGACATTTATGTGCATATGCCCAAACTATTCTATGGTACTGCACCGGCAACTCAAGGTAGCTGAAAATAAAATGTCTACTTGACAATTAAGATAATATGAAAAATAACCTTAACTTAAAACTTGTTCAAAGAGATAGTAAACCCAAGGACAGAGTTATTAGTAAATATAGCATCTATAAGAACATATTCCCAGGACAACTGCAAAAAAACACTGTCTGCCACGTCTAGAAGAAGAATCCCTGTTTATATTTGTTTAAGCCTTGTTTCAGTAGCATTTTAGTACGTGTAATAGCTTCTAAAGTCCATCTCACTTTAATGAAAAATCATAATAAAACCTTTAGTGTCAGTTCCTCCGTAATAAATTTAGGGGGGAAATTGTAATTCATGGTTCAATGTGAAAATTTCTTCTTCAATAAATTCTGTTTTTCCATTGTTTTTCACATATATCTGATTTATTCGTTCTGTAACAGGAGCTATAATTTCTGTGTTATGAAGCATACAGGATGGAGAAAGCTGTGATGACTGACAGAGCAAACAGAGGGAATAGGCAGCTTGCTTTGCAAGAAGGAATTAACCTGTTACCCTGGCTGGATGTGATAATGGCAGAGACATTTAAAGAGCTGCAATATTGGGTAATATTCAGCTCATCCCACAATTAGACAATGAGAGCCACATTGTAGATGTCCCTCACCAAATATCAAACACACCATAACATGTGAAAAAAATATTAGATCAAAGTATTCATACGCAAGCAATCAAACAAATAAAAGTTGCCTAATAAGAAGCTGTTATGAACAGAAGGGCCCACTGGACTATTTGGGGTTTATCTGTTATTATATGTGTGGTTAGAAGGTACTAACAATTTGCTTAACATTTATATCATGGATGTAATAAGTGCATGTGGTGCTGTAATTGACTAACATTGCCAAACTGTATCTGTGTTAGAAATAGGATTAGAAGGTACTAACAATTTGCTTAACATTTATATCATGGATGTAATAAGTGCATGTGGTGCTGTAATTGACTAACATTGCAAAACTGTATCTGTGTTAGAAATAGGATAGTGGAATTTATATGGCCCTGCGATCGGCCACGTGTGAAGGCTCTGGCTTTATTCATGAAAGGGGTAACTAGTTTTATGGCTCTGTAAGAGGAGAAACAAAAGGTGTAATTAGAAGAAAGTTAGATGCCTCTCTACATCAGGAAATCATGTGGGTGAGGGGGAATAGCAAGCTATTTGCCTAGGAGGATGGGCTAGAACTGGGGGCAGTCTTTGGTGTTTTGTGTCATCTTTCTGTTTTTTTTTATATATCTTTGTAACAATAAAGAAGTGGCCAGTCTGACTTTGGACACACTAAACACAGGTGGTGTCAGAGTCTGCTTGTACTAATCCAAGGTACATGGGTCTGATTCTTAGATCCTAAGAATAGGGGTCTGAGGTGCATGTCTCTGCAGTAATGATGCTGTCATCTGAAGTGTCTGCTGGTGTTGAGATCTGAACAAAAAGTTGCGACCCAGTAGAGAGAGAGATTTGGGGTGAGCGTGGTCCCCCAAATTGGCCGGTCGTGACATTTGGCTGGCAGCGGTGGGGATCTCTGTATAAAACACAGAAGGATGGCAGCTTATGAAGAGATGTCTGCAGCAGAGGAGGAGGAAGTGTCCAGACGGTATCAAAGATGGATGGAGGTAATGCCTGCAGGTTTTACTAAGGATCAGCAGAGGGAACTCCGGATACAAATCACACAGGAGGTACAGGGGAACAGGAGAAGGGTAAGCAATGGCCCTGTCTCAGCTCCTGTGGAGGGGAAATGCTTATCCCCAGTAGAGAAAGAGAGCCAGGTGACAGAGGCAAAGGACTGCAGAGGAATGGCCCTTCTAAAGCAATGGATGGCGTTCCTGGGATTGTGGCAGGACCATGAGCTGTCATGCTGGCTGAAGAAACTGGTATGGAAAGAGATTGCCTTAGAGAAACAGTATCATGCCAGGATAGGGCCTGTTGGTGCCCTTGAAGAGGATCTCTATGTTCAATTGGAGCTAATAGATGGGCTCTGGGAGATCGTCTTTGGTGATCCTGAATGTGGCATGGGGACTGTAAGGAGGAAAAATAACTTATTTCTTAAACGCTGTCATGGTCTGGGATTAGAACCATGGTCCCCGGAGGCTAATTTGCTGGAACCCCTGATTCAGCAAGAGCTGCAGCTGGAGGCTGAGTATGTTGAATTGCTGGATGAGGCATCCATGGAGGGGTTTTGGCCATCCAGTTGGGAGGAACCCTGTCAGGCGGACAGGGAGGAAAATGATTGGTTACCAGAGGTCTGGGGAGAGGATATTGTGGACTCTGACCAGGACAATACCAATGTGGAGATACAAATGGACAAGGCCCAGTTAATTTTTGCTACTACTGGGACAGATGAGGAGGGTACCATACATTATGGGTACATCTCAAAACCGGTGGATTCTGAGTCTCAGACAGGAATAGCAGGCCAGATGGAGGGCCTGGGAGAGTTCTTGAAAGAACCAGAGATGGATTGTGAACCTAACATGGGGTTCCCGTGGATAACTACAGTCCAGGAACCAGCCATGGGTACAGGGGCGAACACCGAGAACAACCTTGGGACTGTGTCAGACCAAGGGGGCCAGCCAGACCCAAATGGCTGGGGCACAATTGCTAATAACAAGGCAATTGAGAAGACAGAGAATGTCTGTAAAACTGATGGCCCAAGGGGATGTCTGGATGAGAGCTGTGAGGTCCTGCCAGGGAACACAGTGACCAAAGATCCCAAGGGAGGCGAGATGGAATACAACGCACCAACTGTGGTCCAAGGAGATGGAAAAATGGAGTCCCATGCCCAGACCATTGCTGCAGGGGAGAGGGGTTACCATGCCCAGACTGCGGTGCAGGTGAAAGTGGAGCCTCCATTCCAGACCACCATCATGGATGCTGGGTTCAGTATCAGACTGGTATGTTCCTCCCTGGAGGTGTTAGTTTATGGGACTCCCAAGGAAAATGTTTCCCCTCAGACATTGGGAAGAGGAGGGCACTGGCCCTGGTTTTTGGGAGGGGGGCGAGCCATGTCACCTTGGGAACTGTCACCTGGACTTTGTACCACCCTGGGACCCTTTGGACTGGGTGAACGAATAGGCCCAAGGACTGTTTTAGATGCAGCTGCCCAATTAAATTGTTTTCCCCAATGGATGGGGAGGAAGGGGGCATGTGCCATGGCCCAAGGAAGGCGGTTGGCAATTGAGCCATGGAGGCTATGCCCAAAATTGTGTGCCCATTGGAATTGGAAGAAATGTGGACTGTGAGGCTATTACAATCACCATCACTTGCACAAGTGAGATCAGTGTGGCTAGAAATTTGTCCGTCAGGACGAATTCCTAGGCCACACTAGGATGGGGGAAACTAGCTGTTATGAACAGAAGGGCCCACTGGACTATTTGGGGTTTATCTGTTATTATATGTGTGGTTAGAAGGTACTAACAATTTGCTTAACATTTATATCATGGATGTAATAAGTGCATGTGGTGCTGTAATTGACTAACATTGCCAAACTGTATCTGTGTTAGAAATAGGATTAGAAGGTACTAACAATTTGCTTAACATTTATATCATGGATGTAATAAGTGCATGTGGTGCTGTAATTGACTAACATTGCAAAACTGTATCTGTGTTAGAAATAGGATAGTGGAATTTATATGGCCCTGCGATCGGCCACGTGTGAAGGCTCTGGCTTTATTCATGAAAGGGGTAACTAGTTTTATGGCTCTGTAAGAGGAGAAACAAAAGGTGTAATTAGAAGAAAGTTAGATGCCTCTCTACATCAGGAAATCATGTGGGTGAGGGGGAATAGCAAGCTATTTGCCTAGGAGGATGGGCTAGAACTGGGGGCAGTCTTTGGTGTTTTGTGTCATCTTTCTGTTTTTTTTTATATATCTTTGTAACAATAAAGAAGTGGCCAGTCTGACTTTGGACACACTAAACACAGGTGGTGTCAGAGTCTGCTTGTACTAATCCAAGGTACATGGGTCTGATTCTTAGATCCTAAGAATAGGGGTCTGAGGTGCATGTCTCTGCAGTAATGATGCTGTCATCTGAAGTGTCTGCTGGTGTTGAGATCTGAACAAAAAGTTGCGACCCAGTAGAGAGAGAGATTTGGGGTGAGCGTGGTCCCCCAAATTGGCCGGTCGTGACAGAGGCCCTTCTAAATAACTTCTTATAAGCAGCTATTTAAAAATAATATACTGAAAAACACGTTTATTTTCAGCATAAAAACGTGTTTCTATTATTCGCGTGAATCAATAGATCAGAGCAACAAAATAAACCATATTGAATATTTATTTCGGCCATTGTGACTGGCTACGAGTTGCCACAATTTTCGACACCACCTTTTCACACAAAATAAAAGAAAAAACCTTAGATTGCCAAAAATGGGTAATGTTTCAAATGCTTGACAGAAAATTAGAAGCTGTTTTGTCCCTTTAAAGTCACATAGAAAGTGTTCAGATTGGTACAGTACTGTAAACAGGTAAGTTTGCTATTACGTGTTATTTGCTAAATAGTAAGTCTAGTGCCAGTGCTTCTAAGCCTGTGTGGGTGAAGGGGGTATGTGTCAAATACTAGGCTCCACTGTTATAACAAACATCCTCAACTTACCCCTCTCCCACACCTTCCCTCCACTGATTAATCAGTGAAACATACCGTCTCTGGGCCTCATTCAATTGTGATTTGGCCAATTAAATAGGGCTCTAAATAAGCACATAACATATTTTTTAAACGAAGTTTTTAGTTAGTGAAAATCTTGCTTTTGGATAGCTGATTACTAACTAAAAACTTCTTTAAAAAAAATATGTTATGTGCTTATTTAGAGCCCTATTCAATTGGCCAAATTGCAATTGAATGAGGGCCTCTGTCTCCAAGCTAATACAACATGCAGTAACTAGGCAAAATGGAACATTCTTTACATAAGCAGCATTTTAAAAATTAAGATTTTCTCTAAAAATCATTTTACAGCCATGGCTTATACAGCTGTCCATGTGGTTAGTTTGTTATATACTTCACAAACATGCAAAGCTTTGCCTAAATTACAGTGATCCCGAAGACCATATGAATTCTACAAAGTAAGCATCGCTCTAAATATTTCTAGTCAAGCAATGAAGTATTAAAATACTTTAAATACAATTAGATTATATTGACAGGTCTCCCTTTCCTCTCACCTTTATTAGTAATTATAGAGATCAGATAATGCTTATAATTATAGATATTATCAGATGGTAAAATACATTTGTGTTGATGTATTGTGTGTTACAGACCTGCTACGTGATAGTGTTATCTGTATAGCATGAAATATAATAAGGAGGCATCACAGAAACTTTGCAGTCATATTCAATTCCACTGCAGTTCAATAGACATGCAAAACAGGACCTTGAATGTTGAATACTCTGGAATCAGAAAATTAAATCTAATCTCTATTTGTGTAAAATCTATTTATCATGTCAACATACAATTTGCGAGGAATTATCAGCTCTGAACAGCGAGATATAAAATTCTGTAAGATATGGAAGAGTTCATTATAATTCAGAAATATTTCTTTTTTACATTTTTTGAAAATAATAATAATAAAAAAAAAGAAGAAAACCTATTTTCTGAAAAAAATGGCTGCTGTTAAGAACTAGCCAAGAGCAAAATGAGAGGGACACATAAGTATATATCACAGTTGTTAGTATATTCTCCTTGCTTGCCCTATCCAACATTGGTATACAGACTGACCTGTTCACAGGTGGCTATTTATTACCCTCTCCTTCTGGATCGCCACCTTGTCGTGGTGAAGGGGTGTACTTGTGTACTTCAATAAAGCTGTGAGTTATACCATGTAGAATCACTCAAGATGGGCAGGTCATAGCAGAGAGGTCAGACAAATTGCGGTACACTAGGGAAGGAACTGGCAACCCACTCCATTATCTTGACAAGATATCCTTATGGATAAGCATGACCAGAGACAAGATATGCCTGGTGTGCTGAGGTCTATGGGGTCACAAACAGTCGTACATGACTGAACGACTCAACAACAACAATGTATTATCCCGGCTTGCTCTTTGCAACATGCATTTAAAAGATTATGTTTTACACATTTCCGTAGTTGCTTTTTAAATTAAAAATGGTTAAGTTCAAATTGCTTAAACTTCCTTGAAACTAAAAGTAAATAATAAAGCAGTGCTGCTCACCACACAGGTAAATATATATATATATATATATATATATATATATATATATATATATATATATATATATATATATATATATACCCCGTATAGCACTTCCCATGCGTTCCTGCATACAGGAGTACTATGTGAGACAGAGCTAAATGGGGCATTCTTTTGCCACAGTGCTCCTTCAGCGCTACGGCGGATCTGAGAGCGCGAAGCAGAATTTAAATGGCCAAATCAGATTTGGAGTGCAAAAACGTGTGTATATATACACATCTCTCTCTCTCTCTCTAGAGATCTATATATATACATACATATATATATATATATATATATATATATATATATATATATATATATTTAATACAATACCTATCTCCCCTATATTTTAGTGGAGGTAGGTACCTTATCCCTGGTGTCTAGCAGCAGTAGGAGAGAGATCACAATGCGCATCAGCTCGCTGAGATCTCTTCCTCTCCCTCCTCACCTCTTGTCCCTTTCTCTGTCATAATAATTCTGATAGCCAGGTCTCACAAGATCTCATGAGATTACGTTGCGTGATCTTGTGAGAGCTGCCAATCACAGCAATCTGGCAAATAAAGGCACAGGAGATGAGGCAAAGAGGAACAAACCATATAATCTGGGGGGAATTGCCCCCCATCCCTTCCCACGGTTCCTACACCCATGTATTATACCATTCATTTTGAAAGAGACTTCTATTACAGTATTCCTTTAAGTTTTTCCAATTTATTTTGAAGATTTTGGTATGCTATAAGTAACGGGGGAAAAAGATTAGAACATGGAAGAACCATTACACCTAAACTTTAGATGCCCTTGTATAGCCATCAATCGGCGTATAACATTGGGCCCAGCATCATGTAACTCAGCTTCCACTTTGCTGGATGACACATAGCGGCTTGAGAACAAAATCTGTAAAGCATTTCCTGCCACTACTCCCAAATGCTTGATGTATAGACGGCATTGCTCTGCCAAACCAGGGAACAGTCTAATACTATATAGAAACACATTCATTTTCCCACTACTAAATCAATTTAAATGAAATTAAATATTTCTCATTAAAATATTGGCAAACATTAAAGGTATGGTGTAATATAAAGAGTTTCCTACTTTTCCAAAGAGTTGCAAATACATAATTTCATTATAACGATTTTAAGTTAGGAACTAGCTTAATGATAATTTGATAAAGCATCACTTTGGTCTTATAGTGATCATGCAAGGACGGATGTGCAAGGCCTTTGTCTGTAATATACATTTCTATGTGTAATAGCTTGTGAAGTTTAATCAGTGTATTTAAATCCTCTTGGTGTAGGTCATTTAAGGTACAGTTAGTAGTGAAAGTGTTATGTTACTGGAAATCTACCACCAAAATGGTATTGGTAAAATAATTAATAAAATTAATACTTTCCATTCATCAGCAATGTGTAAAACAACAGAGGATTTATTTTATAAAATATTTTAAATCAAATGCTTAATGATGTTTTAAAGGGAATATAGGAATCAACATATGACAACGGGTAAAATTCCCTAAAAAAAATAGAGTTCAATTTAACCTTTAAAAAAGAATATGTTAGCTTGTTAGCAAAGATTTGGACAGATTTACAGCCAAAGGCAAATTGTAAAGAAATGACCACAGAATAAGAAATAAGGCTGTTTACACCACATTTCAATTGAAATACCAAATAACCAAAGTTCTATGGATTTATTTATCTAAAATAAATATCTGTAAAACTTAAAGGATGGCTATGCTCAGGGCCGGATTAAGACCTTTAGAGGCCCTAAGCACTTAAAAGATTTTGGTGCCTCCATATATATATATTTTTTAATTTATTATGGGAGCACCTTTTTGTGGCCCCGAGTTCAACGGCCCCATTTGCATTTTTGTACCATATGGTCCAAGGTAAATCCAGCAATTTAATGCCCTAAGCACTTGCTTAACTTTTTTAGTGGTTTATCCAACCCTGGGTGTGCTGATTTTTTGCTATATGGTAATATGACAATGGGTAAAATGTATTTAGAAAGCAAAAAAAACAAAAAAACAAATACAGTCTTTATATATTTAGCCTTTTTATTCAATTATTCATTACGGCAGGGATACAATTTATTTTATGATATGACCCTGTCTATTACTTTTTCAGGAGGGTGTGTCCATATAAACTAATGAGTTTTCCATTAGACATAATAAATGTGCTGGATGTTGTAGATGCTACATAGTCATTGTGCAGATATACATTTGGGGCCTCATTCTATTATCGGCCGTAAATCGGCCGTAAGGCTGCGATTCCTTGCGGGGGTTCTGTTAACTCGCGATTCTATTATACGGCCCCGCAAGGATCTCCCCTTACGGCCGGCCGCATATCTTGGAACCGGCCGTAAGCTCTGAAATATAAAAACTGAAAAATAAATTCAAGCCTGCACTGTACAGCTCTGTAAATGCTAGGGATCATATTGGGGGACACGAGGATTAAAAGGAACACACTCTCAAGCTTGCACATCAGCCCAAACCCGAGTTCAAATTAACTCTTTATTTTCCGGCTGCGGCGTGGGTGTGTCTGAGGTGCTCCAAGCACTCTGGACTTTTTACATGGATATTTAACGGATATTAAAAATAAAATATTTTACGGATTTGAGTACAGGATAATTATGTGCTATTTTTTCTAACACCTAAAATCCCTTTATAGTCTTCTCAAAGTGCAGGATGGCTTTATTTGAGCTATTTTATGTGCTTAATTGGTGCTAGCGAGACCTCTTTCCTGCAAGTAAGCTGCGGCTCGCTTTTAGCCTTGCAGAGAGGTTTCCCGGAGCAATTGAATTGCAAATCTCTTGCGGCCGTTTTAGATCAAAGGCTTTCCTCCGGCGCGAGCGGCCGCAAGAGATAGCAAGGCACCGGCCGCAAGCCTGCCGGAATCCCCGGCCGTAAGGGAATAGAATAGCAGAATAGCTTGCGGCCGGTCCTTGCGGCCCCGCAACTGCTGCGGCCGCTAATAGAATGAGGCCCTTGGTGTGTATTCAAAGTCTCCTCCCACCTCATGAAGTAGAAAACAAAATGGTAGATCCAACAGCACTATAGCTGTATATGAATGTAGTATATTAGCGGGTGTATTATTTTGTTTTTTGTTCTAACAACCTTTTGCATATTTTCAAGTATATATTCAAAATAATATCTATTAAACATATTGTTGTGTTCAATCATACAGTTGTGTCTGACTCTCTGTGACCCCATAGACAGCAGCATGCCAGGCACATCTTGTGTCTGGTTGTGCTTATCCATAAGGTTTTTATGGCAAAGATAGTGGAGTGGGTTGTCAGTTTCTTCTCCAGTAGACCGCAATTTGTCTGACTGCTCTGCTATGACTTGCCCATCTTGAGTGACCCTAGTTACAGCTTCACTGAAGTACACAAGCCCCTTCACTACAACGAGGTAGCGATCCAGATGGGGATTAAATATATTACCACATTTAATTGGCCTGTCGGCTAAGCCAAGATCTGGAAAGCTCTAGGCTCTACATTGGAACCTTTAAAATATACCAGTTCCAATGTAGAGCCTAGAGCAGTTTTGTTTGAGCATCTGTTTATTTAATAGGACCACTGTTGAGTGGATAATATCACTAAGCAGGAGATTGTCTTTAATGGGTGCTCTCTTGATATCAGTTTCTGCCAGTCACATCGCAGTATGTGCCTGGCAATTGGCTAAAAAGTAAAGATGGTATTCTCACTGTAAGGAGGAACTTCAAGGGCGGAGTCAGCATGAATTCAGTGTTTCCCAGAAGGTCCGATTCACAATCCCTTTTATGCATGTTTTACTTATCATCCACTTGATGAATCAAATAAAAATATAAAAATCCCTTTAATAATAGAACAGCTTTGAAATAAATGTGTTACCTTTAATACACCAAATGCCAGCTACTTCACACGAGCAAAAAAAAAAAACAAAACATTTAAATTACATATGATCTTAAATTTGACAGACCAATTTCTACAACAGAGAAGGAGAGCACACCTGGAAAGAAATAATTGTGTGTCCGTGTTTTTATAACCGGCTGAAGGAGATTTAGAGGGGAGACGATAATGTGTTTTCTCCGTAGCTGCTCTATCAAATGAATTATTAAACATTTCTCTGCTATAACTTCAGTTTTCATCCCCAAATACAAATGTTATATTTGGAATCATCATGAATTCTTTCTGCTCTTGTTACCAGATCTGTCATGCAAATGCTGGGGGGGGGGTTCTTTCCGAGGGTCTGTCTCTCCAAGAAGAAATTACAGCTGCACGGAAAAGGAGAGTCCCTGATGCCTGTCAAATAGACGCTCTTGTGCCAGTTGTTCTGTAACAAAAGGCAAAGTTAATGGGCCAACATTGAGCCCTTTGTTTTTATACTGAACAAGTGGTTTATGACAAAGAACAAAGTTTCTGTTTTTACGAGGATATCCTTGGTGTTCCCTCACCAAGCCCATTAAGTCTAGTTATCTCTTACAAAACACTGGCACACAGGTACCATTTCCAGAGACAGGTTCATTTAAGAGAATTTATAGCCTAATTGTGCAGCTGTTGCCTTGTGAGTCAGTTTTAAGAGATGACTACACAAGCACTATCATAATCTAGTCATGTTTTCATCTCACAACTGTACAGTAATTACTATTGTTAACAGGGAACGGTAAACATAAAAGCAAATGTGACACTGTAGAACAGTACACTAACCAATAATGAATCACTGGATTGTCTAGGACAGTCACATTTTATCTAAATGTTAGCTAAGGGATATGGTTGGGCATTGGCATGGAAATTTAAACCCTTATTGTCAGGTAGATGGAGTCGTTGGTTATATATCAGCTTAATGGTATGCTGACTGTAGGTGAAGGATATGACTTTAGTAACAGTTCTCTTACACTCAAAGACTTTATAAAGTTTAATCTTTTAAGGACATTGAGAATAAAAGAATTAAGAGTAGAAGTTCCAATGTCATAAAATGAAATTAATCAATTTCCTGTGATCGCATTAGACTGGTCCCATGATATTGCTCTTTCCAATTTCATTTTGCTTCCTTTATTTTTTATTGTGACCAGAACCTTCATTTTAAATTTTATTCAGTTTCAAGTTCAGATGTGTTATGTTACAGAAATTGGGATAGCACCTAATGCAGAGGGATGAGAGAGGAGATATCGGGGGAATACCATACTGAAAATATATGTATATAACTCTTATATATCACAACACCTACTGCATACCAACAGCCTTATTAAATTGCAATTCGGCCAGTTGGAAAGGGCTCTATATAAGCACAGAGTATATTTTTTTATAGAAGTCTTTAGTTAGTGAAGACCCTTCTTTTGGTGGTTAAGTGACCTGGTTTGTGAAAAATCCATCCGTTGCTATGCCTAAAACTGTGAAATACAGTAAGCATATGCTTAAAAGGAGCCATGTTTAAAATGGTTTGGATTGACAGAGTGATGGTGCATTATGTGGCCTCATTTGCATGTCCCGCCCAGTTTTCCCAGACTGCAGTGCATATACTGTATTTCTGAGAAATTTGAGCAGGAAATAAGTTTTCATCAACTTGTTTTTAGACATTCAAGTGGAATCACTAATGTACTATTCCTTATTTGTACTACTGTACTTTTCACGGTGGAGGGCTTCTATCACTCTTAGCCCACCATATGTGAAACAATTGCTGTATACATATATATATATATATATATATATATATATATATATATATATATATATATATATATTTTCATATATTCTATTATTATTATCCTGCTCATTAAAAAGGAAAATTATTTATCAAAGCTGGCTGAAAACCTAGACTAAAATATGCCACATTTATCAAACTAGGAAATCCCATTAAAACGATTAAACTGGGAACATTGGTCCAAATTGTACATCCAGGAAAAACAGAGACACCTCTGCGTCTATGTGGTGCCTTTAAAAGGATATTTATAGGGCTACTGAGAGTATATATATATATATATATATATATATATATATATATATATATATATATATATATATTCAGTGTAATGTTAAGTACTTTTAAGAATAAAATAATTACCTATCAAATATTTTAAATACAAATATTGTAAAATTTTTAAACAGATAATAAAACAAAGCAGATGTATAAAAAAGTAATTTCATAATAGGCTAAATAGCACGTGGGAGGAGCGTCTCACTGCTTCTGTAGCAAAGAGGGTAACAAAATAGAGTTTATTAGAGTTTAGACAGTTTATTACATTCAATATGTTTGGCCCTTGCTTGTTCAGGCCTATTGTGCTGAATTTGAACCCCATATATGCCATTGCATCAATAAAAGACATATATGAACATTTTATTAATAAAAAAATAAATATAAAATAGAAATTATATATATAAATATCTAATAGCCTTCATGTGATTACAAATACGCAGTAATTATTTCCTTGAAGCAATCATTTGATGATTACATATGTACCATATGCAGAGTCTTCTTACAGTTGTCAGCCAACCATTAGGATATGGCCCATAATTGGTCAAGAAGACACCAACATTTTGTGGTAAGGTAGGATATGCAGGAGAAAAATGAAACACGTATTCAGTACTTCTCTGTGAGATAGCTTCACAGCAGGTTTAAAACCATTTAAAAGCTTTTTTTTATTTAATAAAATTAATCCTCTCTTTTTTCTATGATAATAATGAATGATGATTAAAAATATGAATTACAATGTCCCTTTAATGACTTAAACGTTTGTACAACACTGTGCAATCTGATCAAGACAGAAACAAAACAAATATTCTAAATATATAGAAAAAGTATTTAATTACTATAAAGTCATTAAAAGTTAAAAAAGATTAAAGAAAATAATATGGCTTTTTAATTTAAAAAATAAAGCAAATTGCCTACATTTAACTTTTTAAATATGGCTCCGTAAGACTCTTTAAAAAGCAATATAATTACACGTTTTGGTCATAGTGATTAAGAAATTTCCATTCACAGCTGTCAAGGTGTGTGCACTTATGCGAAGGAGGACCTCAGGTTCTGAGGCAGAAAATACATTTTAATATAACAATTCAGACATCTATGGCTGAAATAAATGTCTAGAGCCTTGCGACAGAAGACAGGTCTGTCAGTTCTTTCCATTACTTACACAACTCTGTCACAAATTAAGTGGCTCCAGGAATTTAATTTAATGACATTAAACCTTAATCTTAAATGATAGCATCTCACCAACAAATTCCTCAGTCATGTAAAGTATATAATTATTACAATTATATAAAAAAATAACTGTTGGAAGGCAGACAGTGCTCAATTTCCTGTGAAATTGTATCTTGATCCACCGTAGACGCAACTGGTATTCGCAAGGGAGGCAGGTCAACAATTAGGTAACAAAGCAGACAGGTCTATGACAATCATGTTCTCACATGCACAGACAAAGGCTGTCTTAATAAGAAGATGCTATTAACCAATGACGATTTAAAGTGACACAGAAAATGTCTCCATCAGATGTCAATGAAAACTTTTAAAAACATTTAAAAAAATAAGTACTTTTGCAATTGAATATTATTTAAAAATAATTTAGTAGGGTAAAACGTACTGACTGTAGAATGTTGTTCCCATGTATCAGTCTCATTGACAGCCACCATTCTGCTTTTTATATACTACTGTTATAGGTTAACACTCTCTGGGGGTTTACAGACAAATTAATAGCACAAATATAGTTGTCGTACTGTGAGTTTGTGTGTAACGCTTGCAAATTGTGAGTTGTGCATGCTCGCAATGGGCACCAAAGGCACTCATTGCGATGCCCGCAATGGGCGCTGAAGCCGCACATTGTGAGCCTCACAATGGTCACCGAAGGGGGAGAGGGAGGGAGAGAGGAGGGAAGGAGAGAGAAGGAGATGGAGGGAGAGAGAAGGAGGGAAGGAGAGAGAAGGAAGGAGTGGGGGAGGGAGAGAAAGTGTGAGAAGAGAGAGAGAGAAGGTGAGGGAGGGAGAGAGAAGGGGAGGGAGAGAGAGAGAAGGGGAGGGAGAGAGAGAGAAGGAGAGGGGGAGAGAGAGAGAAGGTGAGGGAGAGAGAGTAGAGAGAAAGAGGAGAGGGAGGGAAAAGAGAGAGAAAAAGGGAGGGAGAGATAGAAGGACAGAGGAGAGAGAGAGGGCGCACAGAGAGAGAGTGAGAGTGCGCAGAGAGAGAGGGTACACAAACAGACAGAAGACACGATTTTTAAGACAATATTATACCGTAATTTTTGACGTGCGAGGGACTAGTTAATAATAATATTTTAATTTTAGAGTGCCACCAGATGGAGAGAAATAATTTGCATACATTTAAAGACAGATAAGACAACACATTGTACATACACACTGGAAATCTTCCAGTTTAAACCTTACATGCTCATAGTGATTTAAGAAATTAGCAGTCAGGCTCAGAAGACAATCTCTCCGTCTCAGAGATAAGTGCCTATAGAATTACTAACATAAGCTACTCTTGTGACCTGCGGGGTGTGATAACTCTCATAATTACAAGATCACAAGCAGACTCATGAGGCTGATTCATTTGCATGAAATAAATTCACATTTTAGCATACTAAATAATATGTAATTGCATTCAGTTAAAAAAGCACATTTTCAATCTACTTCTCATTTACATCAAAATTCACATATTTTCCATGTCCCTTTAAAATATGAATCTGTTGCACAAAATAACATACAAAATAGTAAATAATAATGGATAATATTCTGCAATGACAACTGCTTCAGTCCCATTTGCTTGCTTATTGATTTGACAGTTTAGATATCAAGTCTCCATTGCAAATGAAATAAAAATACGTTTTATATACTTCCGATTATTATTAATTTTTTCATTCAAGAAAAATGCTTTTATATTTACAACACTCATTTAAATAGTTTTAAATATCAGTAACGCTGAACTACATATATGTATTGCATTATAATTTTCCCATTCACACTACTTTGGCATAGATATATTAATTTATCAGGTAGATAAGATTTTAAATATGTATAATGAAAATAACATAAAAACATGTTTTACTAATTGGTTTATCTTGCTATAAGACAACATTTTATAATATACAAGGCAGCTTGTACCATTTTACAGTATAACATTATTTATTGTTAAAAGAAAACACAGCTAAGGGAAAATGCCCAAATTAGATTTAAAAGGACCAAAAGACCACTTGGTCCACAAATACTAGCAGATGTTTAAGGGCAATAAAGGTGAGTCTTTATGAAGAAATCATTGAATCATGCTGATATTTTAATGAGATTCGAACCAGGAATTTGCTTTTTCAATAGTGTTGAGTTTCTTTGATATTCATCAATTTATTTCACCCGGCCAAAAGCGGTCACTACTCATTTAGACACCATAGGAAAAAGCAGCTGCAAAACAGGATGAAGCCAGATTAAAAATATTCATACATTATTTGTGTTTCTATAATTCATATTGAGCGCTGTGGGAGAGGGGAGGGGTGCACAAAAAAAAAACTCCTGTATGCGTGAACTATCTTGAAGCTTCAGTGAAAATAAGATACAGTTTTATATTTACCGTATATACTCAAGTATAAGCCGAGTTTTTCAGCCCTTTTTTTTAGGCTGAAAAAGCCCCCCTCAGCCTATACTTGAGTCCCCTGCTCCTGCTGCTCTCTCTCTCCCTTGTGTCTCTTCCCCCTCCCTCCCCTGTGTCTCTTTCCCTCCCTCTCCATGGTGTCTCATTCCCTCCCCCTCCCTTATCATCCTCCTAATCCTCCCTCCTCCTCATTTTCCCCCTCTCCAATTCACCCCCTCTCTCTTTCCCCTCTCTTACCTAATGACGTGACACGCATGTGACGTCACGTCATTAGCATATGCCGAGTCCCAACACAGCCAGAAGATGCGCAGAAGAGCAGCTGATGGAAGGTAAGAGAGGGGAAAAAGAGAGGGGGGTAATTGGAGAGGGGGAAAGTGATGAGGAAGGAGGACGAGGAGGGAGGATGAGGCGGATGATGAGGGAGGGGGAGGGAAAGAGACACAAGAGGGAGGGAATGAGACACAGGGGAGGGAGATCGGAAACAAGAAAGGGGCACAAATGGGAGACACAAGAAAGGGGCACAGAGGGCACACAAGAGGGGGACACAAAGGGCACAAGAGGGACACAGGGGGCAGAGCACTTCCCACCCTCGGCTTATACTCGAGTCAAGTTTTCCCAGTATTTTGTTGAAAAATACGTGTCTTGGCTTACACTCGGGTCGGCTTATACTCGAGTATATACAGTATTTATCTTTAAGCCTAGCAAAGAAAATATGCTAAAAATATGAAATAATCTGAAAACACTATACTATAGAGGTGAGCAAAAATGTCTTAGGTGGGAGATATCTCAAGACTGTAAGCAGTTTTGCACCAAATTGTACAGTATTGTATTATATTGTCGATCATTTATGTAACCTTATAATTTGTTCTATCATTGTATTTATTATAACTAGTTTACTTTATTGCACCGTTATATACAGAGCTGTGGAAAATATTATGGCTTATAAATAACGAGTAATAATAATAATTAGAGCATCAGATAAGTAGTACATCTTTTGATAAGTTATAATACCCTAGAAATGTTTTTATCAAAGTCATTGATTTCCTGTGGAAGCAATAAAAAATCAAATATTATGTCACTTTTTGAGATAGAAGCAATGGAGGAGCAGGGCAGTGTAATTACTAAATACCTCTATGAGGTTTGTACCAGACATTGATGTATGCTGGTCCTCACAAAGCTACCTTGAATATAAAAAGGTTCAGTGATCAAATAGAGTCTGTGCTTGGCACAAGCTGTCCTTATCCGCCATCAAATTCTATGTTTCTATGTGTCTATTCCCCATGTCCAATCAAGCCATTGTTTTTCTTTGCCTGATTGTTTTGCGATGATTTTATCTTGTTTTCGCACTTTTATTGAAACAACATGGTTTTGTTCTTTTCTCGAGTACATAGTTTACTCTCTATGTGTGCATGCCGGTATATTCACTTCTGAAGTGGATTTTTAAACAGCCACTTTAACCTTCCACATCTCCTTTTGTACTTTTTTTTTTTTTGATAGCTTTGTTTTAAAATTGCATTTGGGTTTTGAAAGCATCTGTCGTTAACCTCGCTGTTTATATGTATTCAGAGCAATCGGTACCACATTCAGCAATAGCTTATCTGCATTTCTATCATTTTCCTTTCCAATGTCCTTATTTCTAAATCTCATTATCTTATTGACTTAAATATGCTTTCATCTACTGAACAAATGTGTAAGGGGTACATTTGTTCATTGCTTTCATGTTTACTGTTTAAGATGTATTTTGTGCGTATGGCCAGGAGATCCACTCTGTACATTCCTCTAAAGCGAGATAAGTATCTGTAAATATAGCAATATTTGCTTGTATATTGTTTTATTCAAAGTAGTTTGTAGTGGTTTCAAAAGCACTTTCAATGTACATCACAGAGGAGGATCAGATATTTAGACAGAGGCTGTGTTCTATAAAAATACACTTTTCAAGGACCACTGCATAATAGTTATAATATGCTGTTTTGAAGAACTGGACTATACAAAATGCAAAATAAAAGTTTAAAAAATACGGCCTTTTCTAAATCTGTTTTAATATGGGGTGGGGGTATTTGTTTGTTTTCCAGACATGTCACATTGAAGAAACCCTGGATGCAGGTATCATCTTTATTCACTTCATTCACTATGTCACAATATAGTGGAAATGATAACTGGATTAAGTGAATGTGACTATGGAATCACTCCCCTCAGGCTCCAACCAACATGTAATGCTCTAGAGGTCCAATATGTCAGTGACAGGAAACAAGAGAGTCTGATAAAATGAAGATATCCTTTAAAAATGTCTTTAACGTTGTTGCCTACATATCTATGTTTCTTACATACTTCATACAAATGTGTAATGTTTTCCCAAGCTACACTGGCACTTTTAAGTTATTATATTATTATCCTTTATTTGTAAGGCGCCAACATATTCCATTACGCTATACAGGCATTAAGTACCAGTAAACAACAGTTTAAAGCATTGCATATTAATGCAGGGCCCTGTCCTTAAGCTTAAAATCTAAAGTAAATAGTGCTTTCCCTAAAGCACCAATCAAGAAATTAAAACTTGCACACTTACAATCTAAAGGGTATGGGCAGGGTATAGAAAGATGCTTTGTGCACATTAAGACTGAAGGTGATAAGCGTCATGAAACAGATGCATTTTAGTGAGGATAGTCTAGTGGAGAGAGGCAAGGAGTTCCAGAGAATAGGGGCAGCACAAGAAAAGTGCTGAATGTGGGAGTGAGAAGAGGTGATAAGAGAGAAGGAAAGAAAAAGGTTGTTAGCAGAGTGAAGAGGGCGGTTGAGAGAGTATTTTGAGACAAGAGTTGATATAAGAGGGTATTATTATTATTAATATTATAGTTTATTTATAATGCGCCTACATATTCTGTAACGGTGTACATAAATTAGGTTCAGACAATGATAAATACAGATTAACATTTAGCAAAGGAAGGAGGGCCCTGTCTTTGAGCTAGGAATCCAATGTCCATGGTGAATTCCCAAAGTACTTAGGATAGAAACTCGCAGACTTACAATCTAAGGTATAGTGAGTGGTAAAAGAGGGAGAGAGAGGTGATAAGTGTGTTAGGGTGGAAGGTTATACGCTTCTTTAAAGGGTACACTATTATTGAGAATATTATATGTTAGTGTCAAGATATTACATTTTATTCTGGAAACTATGGTTATTAAATGACCCTCTCCAATTATTGCTACTATGCTATAGGTCCATTAGGGGTTATTTGCCCAGTCGAATTGCACACCCATTTTTAAGCAATTCAATTAATTTGTAAAACAATGAAAAAGTGGAGAAAGGTGACGTGAGTTATAAAGATAGTCACTGTGTGTTATCTGATAAGTAAGTCAAGAAACAAATTCTTGGGAAAGAAGAGTCCATAAAGCATCGGCTCTGCCAGGAGGGCTGTATAGGGGGATACTACTGGGCTTGAGGGGAGGAGCTGCCACCTTACACAGATAAAAGAAAGCATCAGTAAATCAGAGTGGATATTTATTTTCCCAAATATACATATATTATGGTCTTGTGACATGTGACCCTTTAATATTACATTGTGGTCCTGGTGATAGTGTCCCTTTAAATGTAAAAGATTAGCAGTAGTAGTGGGTTTCTCAATCAAACTCACTGACATTTTAAACTATAGACAATTACAAGTACTTTGTCAGTTGAATGTTATTAAACAAGGCATTTTCTTATAGTAATTTTACATTCAAGTTTCAAATTAAGACAATCAGACAGACAGTCAGTCTCTCTGACCCACACACCCAACATGTACCAATATTTTAATGGCCATATCTCTGTATTCTGTTTATGTGATAAAAACATTAAGCTCATAACTTTCCTTGTAGATAAAATAAAAGTGCATTTAGGGCATATTAAACATTTTCAAAAAAAAACTTCTTTGCTGCAAATACCACAGCATGGAGTGATTGAAGTGCAGCAATGGATTCTGGGTTGGTACATATTCTTATACGGCATGGCTTTTTGTTTATATACACTATTACATGATTCTCTATACTCATATGCCCCTGCTAGGTAACCTTCTTTATAGATCACAGCATGGGTTGGACGAACAAGCATGAAAATGTACTCACTCGTGCTCTGTAATCATTTACTTGATATTTTCACAAAGATGTTCGCTCGGTTTCAAGTCACTGTTAGGTTTCAGATCAGTACCTGTCTTTTAGAGCGACTTTTCATAGAAGTGCAGGAACAATGAGAAACTGCACAATAAGGACAGAAGGAACACACAGGGCTCAAAGCGAATAAACTGAGAAGTAGACTAAAATCCATAGCACACTTGAATTGGACATATTGTCAGCATTTTTCTTATAGTGATCAACAATGATGATGATAAATAGATGGCACAATGTTTTTATAATTATTGGTCATATGTGACGATGTTGAGGCATTATGGTTTTCATAATTTCAGTTCATAATGACAGGGGTGTATTTAGGATTTATAGTACACTGTGAGCCCCTACACACACTTTAGATACTACTCCACTTTTTCCTTTGCAATGTCACTATCAGTGCCGGATCTACCTTTTTGGAGCCCCTAGGCAATGAAGTGGAGGAGCCCCTGCGAGTGAGTACGCAAGGTATGCACGGACCCATTTTTGCTATTTCTGTGCATGTAAGTTACTCTTGTTCTAGGTTGTTACCCCCTAGAAGCCAGTCTATGAACTGCAGCATTTCGTTTTTGTTAAGCCAGGAACCATTGTTTTTAAAAAATGGCGCCCCTTACATGGGAGAGCTTCTAGGAAGCTGCCTAGTTGGCCTAATGAGTAATCCGGGCCATTATAACATTATCTGACACATATTGTGTATGACTTTATAAAGTATGTAAACAAATACCAATATATACTGACAATTTGAGGAAACCTGGTGATCCCTGGAAATGTACTGCCCAAGGCCTGCTCCTTGGTAACACGGGCAGACACACACCACTTAAAGGGGGGGAAGGATTATTTAAATCACTACTGAAGTGTCATATTTATAATATGCTGTTATGAAGAACATGATGAACTTGATTATGTTTTACAAGTTTAAAATAAATAAAAACAGCATTTCATTTGTAACTATTGTAAATTACTTTTTTGAATGACAGCAAACATTAGCAGCCTTATTAAATTGCGATTCGGCCAATTGAATAGGGCTCTATTTAAGCACATAGCATATTTTTTTTACATAAGTTTTTAGTTAGTGAACTTCTTTCCAAAAGCAAGGTCTTCACTAACTAAAAACGTCTGTAAAAAAATATGCCGTGTGCTTATATAGAGCCCTATTCAATTGGCCGAATCACAATTTAATAAGGCTGTTTGTTTTTAACAGAATTATAACACTGGGAGGATTGTGAGGCTGTGTGAATTCAGATAAGATCTCTATTCTATTCAGTTCTTCTGAAATACTACTATGGTAAATACCCATTTGACAAAAGGACTAAGTAGAAGAGTAAACACTAGTAGGATAATACTTTACCTCAGTCTATAGGTTGAAATGCAGTTCACGATTGAATTACCGATGACACTGAGGCCCTCATTCAATTGCAATTTGGTCAATTGAATAGGGCTCTAAATAAGCACATAGCATATTTTTTTTCAATAAGTTTTTAGTTAGTGAAAACCTTCCTTTTGGATAGATGTTTAATAACTAAAAACTTCTTTAAATAATATGTGCTTATTTAGAGCCCTATTCAATTGCCCAAATTGCAATTGAATGAGGGCCTGAGTCAGCTAAATGTATTTTTCTTTAAAAAAGGCTTTTGTAATCATGATTTGCATAACTGTTACCTAGTTCTTAAACTTGTGCGGTTTTCCCAAACTAGAAGAGTGCTTTAATCTTATCACTATTGATAAAATAAATCTTCAGTTCACAGTGTTGATTTACACGGTAGCACATCTTAAGCGCACTCAACAAGAGCATGCAGTCATCAGCGCGCCAGACAAGAGCGCGCCCGACAACTGTGCGCCGCCCGGACTGCAAGTAGAAGGGGAGGGAGGTAATAGGGGGGCAAGAGATAGGGGTGGAAAAGTGACCTGGAGGATGTCAGGCTGCAAGAGAGGATCCAGGGATGACAGACAGTGACAGGGGGCAATAGGGGGAGAGAGATCTGGAGGGATGTGGAGAAGTATCCGGAGGCTGCAGAAGAGGACCAAGGAGTAAGAGATGACACAATAAAGGGGGTAGTAGAGGGAGAGGGGCAATAGTGTGGGGATGGGGTAGTGACCTGAGGGATTGTGGAGGGGTATCTGGGGGATGTCAGGCTGCAGGAGAGGACCCAGGAGTGAGAGAGTGGGGAGGAGTTATAGATACATGGGAAAGGGATGGGACCTTCCCTGCAGTTGTCGGGCCTGCTCTTGTCTGGCACGCACTTGTGGGCGAGCGCATTTGTCGGTGCGCTATAGATAGGGTGCCGATTTACACACATCTAACTTTGGGATCCACTTCCGGATTGCCACTTTGTCTCAATGAAACTGTAAGCTATACCATGTAGGGTCACCCAAGATGGTCAGGTCATAGCAGAGACAAATCAAAGTCCACTGGAAAAGGAACTGGCAACGCCCTCCATTATCTTTGCCAAGAAAACCAAATGGATAAGCACAACCAGAAATACAGACAGATATCCCTGCCGTGTTGCATCAATATGGTCACCAAGGGGCTGGACACGACTGAAGGACAGAACAACAAACTTTGGGATAGATTCCCTAACAAAGGTTGTGAAGGGCTGCGGTAGATCAGTTTATCAAAGCTCATCATAGCAGCCCCTTCACACTATTAACTAAAGTAAAAGATTCAGATGAGGTCCGTAGTCTGTTTCCTGAGCATGTGTAGCCCACTGGGGCACCTGCAGCTCTATCCATCTGATGATTGATTAGAAATGAAATGCCCCTCTTGCCCATTTCCCCTTACATTCCTGCATTATTTATTCATGCTTACACATCTGCTGGGAGGCTGTTCTATGCACGTATTACTGTTTCTGTAATGTGGTGCATTTGCTAATTACATTCCCAGTATAATTCCATACCGTAGCTTCGAGCCCAATATACAATTCTAAAATGGTATAAAACTCTCTAACAACCCATTCATGCTGAACAATACTGAGATGTTTTATTTCTGTATTTTTAACAAACAAATAAACAGGTAAGTACCAGGCTTAGTCCAAATCTCTTTTTTTTTGCTAAATATAGCAGAACTGCTACAACAATATGGCAATTAGAGCCAAATGCGGCACATTCCCCCAAGGAAGATGGTTTTACTTGTTTTCTATCAGCTCGTTTGGAACTGCATTAGTAATTTGCTAAATTATAATTTAGAGTAAATGCTGTAATTTACTGAGAAAGATAAAGAGAAGATAAAACAATAGTGATAGGATATGAAGACAAAGTTTAATAATACAATATAATGATACAGTTGCCAACCCCTTCTGGCTGCGATTCAATTCTTTCAGGAAGGAAACAAATATCATTGTGTCTACTCCATAGAGCATCTCAGCTGGTATCCAAGCCTGGTACTATTCTACAGCCAATTACATTACTAGGCAAACCTTACTCGGGAATCACTAACCAATTAACACAAAATAACTTTACATGTTTTTTATCATGGACTTTGTAAAGTAGATACTGTTTTTGCCTAAAACAATGTTCTTTTACAGGGTTTTGAGTAATAATAATCAAATTGGTACAGTGTTGGGATAGGTTGGATATAAAAATGGAGATTATATCCCCAGGTCTATCGACATCATAGTATAGTCATTTTTATATACTTAGGCCCTCATTCAATTGCAATTTGACCAATTGAATAGGGCTCTAAATAAGCACATAACATATATTTTTTAAAGAAGTTTTTAGTTAATAAGCATCTATCCAAAAGCAAGATTTTCACTAACTAAAAACTTCTTTAAAAATATATGCTATGTGCTTATTTAGAGCCCTATTCAATTGGCCAAATCGCAATTAAATGAGGCCCTTAGAATGGACAATTTTTTTTTTAAAGCAAAATAAACAAGCACTACTTTTACATCAGTTGCAATTATATGCAATTCTTTTTCACCTCACGGTTGCATTTTCTTTTTTCTTATTTCTTCAGGAGAGTGTGCTGTTGTAAACTAATGCACATTCAATGATTCCATTTGAAAGCACTGCCATTTTAGATCCCACATTCCCAATTTTACTAAGTTGATAAGTAGACGACCACAGCGCTTTTGCCATGCTCAACCCTATTTTATTACTATTTAATAAAAAATATTACATTTCTTCCCCTACAATCTTATGTTTTGATTTACTATCCCAATATATCAAAAGATTCACGATTTCTCTCTAATCATGTTTTTATACTATTATGCTGCAATTTAATAAGTTACATATCATGATATTTATACCTTATTAACAATTAACACTTGCTATCCGGGTAAAAAGATTTTACATTTATTCAGGTTTTTGTAAGAATATCACTAACATAAAAAAAGATTATTAAAACAGTATTTCTTGACTGCTTTTTAAACAACCTTTCTGCTCGCAAAAAATAAATAAAAAATGTTGTAAAAACAAAGCTTCAAAATGAGTATGAAATATATATTTTTAGACTGATTAATAATTGTTTGATTTCAGATTGCAATATGAGTGAGGGCAAATTACTAAGGTTTAAGTAATACCACTAAGTAAAGTAGAAGTATTCGCAAAAGCAAAGGAGTGGAAAATACATTTAATAGTGAGCACTTTCTTTTATATCTATACACTAGGCTAGAAATAAAACTTAACTTTTATTAAACAACTAAAATCTTGATTTAAAATATTAAATCCATATGATTTCTACTAGTAGTAGCTCACTAATAGAGAACAAAAATAAATTCCAAATTGCTGGGGGTATAGTGTAATTCTACGTTAAATAGGATATTTGGGTAATACATCTCATACAATTTTAAACATTGGACATAACCTGAATAGCGTTATAAGAATAATATATTGTATACAACGTCAGATTTGTAAATAAACCTTATAACTTGAGAAGGTATTGTAATATAGCCATCCAAACTTGATAGACCACTTATAATTACATACTTCTAATAAAAGGAGCACTACATTTAAGTATTAGAGCACTGAACTTGTATATTGGATTGCCCTCTATATCCTAGCAAGTGAATGAGCTCCTGAATAAAATTATAACTTAGATTAAAAACGCTTGTGACTAACATGATAGTTCTACCTGACATTGGCAGAGCCACCCTCCCATATTATTAGAGGTAAATTACCCCCAGAGCAAGAACCCTAACCAGGCCAATTCAATCTGAAAAATGCCTAACACGTTTAGCCAATTCAAATTCCTATTCAACTTGGAAATATACTATACCCCAAGCAATTTGGGGTTTATTTTTGTTCTCTATTAGTGACCTGCTACGCAGTAGAAATCATGTGCATTTATTAATTTAAATCAAGATTTTAATTGATTATTAAAAGTTACGTTTTATTTCTTGCCCAGTGGATAGATACAAAATGAAGTACTCATTACTGTTTGTCTTTTCCACTCCTTTGCTTAAAACTAATAATATAAGAAGTAATCATCCCTGGTTAATATTTGACCAACTTGTTTTCTTTTTAGGAAACCCTGAAGAAGCCTTGTATAACAAAACACGTCAGAGCCTCCTCTTTTTCACCTTTGGACATTAGGATTTTGTGTATGGGACTGATGGAGTTCTTATACATAGTATTTTAGTATGTATATAGATCCAAATTATCTTTAATGTACTATACTATGTGGTTTATTTTGCCCCCCCCCCCCCTTCTGATTTCAGATTACCTATATTTTTATACAATTTAGGAAACTAAAACAAGAACATACATTTTTATATTAAAGTAATAGTTATTTCAGTTGAAAATACCTTCACATTTTACAGATGCCTTTGCCTAAGATAAGTGTTTTCATATAGAGGCAGTTAAACAGTTCTCTGTACGTAGATACATAATTTCACATTGTTCATTGTTCTCTTATTGCCTTAAAACATCAGTGAGTTAGATTGGAAAAACACAGCAAACAAGAGTAAAACCATGGAAATATTGTAGAATACATCTGTTCTTAAATCCATGTTTTGCATGGCCGCTTGTGCAGTATCCTGTCAAGCACATAATCAATAGACTTCAAATAAATTGGTATTTCTTATGGCAGCTGACATTTTGAACAGATGCTGAGTGGCTCATTAGAAATTTCATTGGAGCCAGAGAGAAGTTTGTTATCAAGAAGAAGATAAAAAAACATAGAGAAATATCCTTACACCCCACTGTATTTGCTACAAAAGCCTAAAGACTTTTAGCAACTTTTAGATAGTCAATACAATTATATCCAAACACGTTATATTAAAAAACATGTTTATGAACAAATATAAACTTGTTACCAAACAATACAGAAATGTATTTTATCTGATAGTTTGAGAAAGGGATTATTTTACATTTTTCTTTTTTTTTCTGTGTTGTCTTCTAACCCTGACAATAATTCAGAAATGTTATCTGACTGGTTCAAAATAACACAAGCATACCAGAATACGGCTGTAAATGCAATCTGTGCCAGTTTGTTCCATTTCTTTTTCCTCTACTTTTAACTTTGAGCATAATTGCCCTATTTGCTCAAGAGGTGAAGTGTTGGGTGACTCTTAAAGATGTCAAAATAATAAAATTGGAATTTTATTTACAGAAAAAACAACACTGCTTATTAAAATAAAGGGGGCTTGGGACTTTGGGGCTTTGTACTGTACAGTATATGGATGTGCTTGGTGCAACTAGAGTTGGTAAGTAAAGTCCAAAATCAGTGATATACTGAGATCCTCAAAGCTCAAGGACAAAAGATCAATTATACTCTTGATGTCAAAGCGTAGTACATATTACCCATTAGGTAACATAGGAGTGAAAAGTTTCTATGAAAGTTTCCTCAAATGCCACTATTTACTACACGTTTTCTATTGTTTAATAAAGCAAAATGGTATAAATGATCTACAGAACATATGTCTTGGTTCTTACAGTTAGAAGAAAATTTTAGACTGAAGAAAATTAATTTATTAAAAAAGATTAATTTCTTCCCAATACTATATATTACAACATGAAACAATGGGTCTATGTTTATAGATGTTCTATCACTGTTCTTATGTTACAAGTCACAGCTTTGATTTGTTATCATACGGTTGGTTTTGGATACAGCTAACATTATTGCTCTTGGATCATGGTTCAGTTTTATTCTCGAAAATGCCAAAATTATGAACAATTCACCATTTTTCAGATTGTCATTTTTTTTTACTAACATATGTTTGCAACTTATAAATTGCACTTGTAGGTTACCATAAAGAACACTGGAGAAAGTCGCAAGGTACAGTGAGGTGGTCTTGTTTATCTGACGTATACGTGAGGTTTTTCTGGACTGTCTCTGTAAATCCTTTTCTCTGGTGTTGATATAGATATAACAGAACCTCAACAACTTCATTTGTAATTTATTTTCAATAGGAGCTTATTATTTTAAATATTCCAGGTGAAGGGGCATAAAATGATCGCTGGCATTATTATTACTATTTCTTTATTGTGAGCATGTGCTATGTCAGTAAACCAGAACATGTTGTATTACACCATTTTACCGATTTGTATACCAAATTTGGTACTCTGGTTAGTAAATTATCATCTATAGATAAATCTCACAGTTTTTAACATCTAATGTTCAATTTCTTATGCAGTGATTCCAGACTTTGCCTTCCCAGCTGTCTCACAGTCCCTGGACATCCTCATTACACTGGTCAGAAATTCAGACCAGTTTACATAAATTGCAAGAACATTTCATTTACTTGGTTCTTTAATCTAACATCCATTGTGTCAGCAAATATCAATTTGCATGTAATTTGTGTGTAGCGTGTGTCAATTGACACGGAAACTCTGTCACATCAAAATCGGTGAAACACAACATGTGTGTACTTGACATTGATGACTGTTTCAAGGTCATGACTTAATGAATACGTTTTGGTAGACAGAGGCCAGTCTTTGGATCGGATTCAGACTTTAAACATGGTGTAATTATAAGGGTTAGGAGGAACATTATCAGTTTAATGTTACTAAAACTAATTAAAACAAACTGCATTTTCATATTTAAATTTGCCCTGAAATTTGTAATTTTAATCTGTCGATCCTTTCCAATATTCCATTCAATTTTAAAGTATTATCATTGTGTTAGAGCCTAATCATTGCTAATTAGTCAAAAGGATTTTGCACTTGCTGAGAATATCTGAAGTACCTATCAAATTAAATGCTGGATTTTGTTCTCAGCCAGCATCCACTTGCTACAATACTTCTATGCATGTGCAAACACCAGTAGTAGTAATAGGCAATAACTAAGTTGTAAACAAGATGTCATACTAGAAGGAAGATCAGTAGGCTGATTGACAGAGAAACATTACAAATGTCAATGTATTTTTAACACAACTTTTAAAATAACATTCAATCAATTACTTAGTATAATATAAAAATATATGTAGTATTTTTTTTTTAAACTTTGCTCTGGTTAATGGATCCTTGATTGTTTGTGCTCTTTCTATAATGAATCTTGTTTTATATGTTTTATTTTTTTATAATTTTTTTTATGACTTAAAAAAAAAAAAAATACAGGTGTGATGCAGATGATATAAAAAGGATTGAACTCAAAGTAGTTTGATCACATAATGATATGTTGAAGACTTAAAAATAAGAAGAATAAAAAAAAATAATAATAATATATAATAATAATAATAATAAGTTACAGACATGCCATAGACAAATATTTATGCAATGTTTGTATGATTGCTGAAATTAAATAATGTAAAAAAAGTATTATATCACATCATATGTGTTCATGTTGCCCACTATATACAATTTCACAGTTTATTTTACCTATAAGAAAAATCCCAGTCAAGATGTACTCACTTATTCCTGTAATTTCTTTTTAGTTGTATTTGCATTAGTAGTTCTGTGCAATGTGATGCAGTTCTCACTTGCTTGAAAATCTATTTATTTATTTACAATCTCTAAACACAAAACTAAAATGTTTAATAATGTTAAATGCTATCAAATGGGACATTTGTTTCCCGGAGCCTCAGAAATCTAATTGACGGTTCTTAGAATTACAAGTGATGGGACCTTTATGAGTATTTATGATACCCCTATTAATCATCAACTCCTCAGTGAAACAGAAAGCACACGTGTATCACATTGCACATCGATGATAAGTATTAAACAGGCCGCTGTGTACGTTCATGAAAAAGCAGAGCACATAACTACCTGTAATATAATTAAAACAAATACATATCTAAACTGATTAAGGTGGCTATTGCATCATGGAAACTTCCCTTTCAAGAATCTTGGAATGAACATTACTGTTTGTTACCTGTGAAAGAGGATATTTAAAAATGTGTTATTGTGTGCATCTCTTTAACGCTGAATAAACTGATTTGTAAGTATAGTTGCTCTGTATAAAGTTTACAGTGAAGGTCTACTGATTATAAACCAATTTAAAATTATGTTGGGCTGTCCCTATGATCCAAAAGGCAGTAATATAACTGAGTAATGATTCTTAGTAAGACTTGCATGCAGCTGTAACATAGTAGCTGAGGATGAAAAAGGACTTTTAGTTCATCATTCTAAGATCTCTCCTCACTGAAATATTGCTAGAAAACTGGATTACTACCGGGATCAATATTCCTCACTCTCTAGTTATCCAAGATAATCCACAATGATCTTTTTATTCAAAAATATATCCAACCCCTTTTTAGTGTTATCTATCAAATCTGCTGTCACAACCTCCTTTGGTAGATAATTCCATATTCTTACGGTTAAGAACCCTTTTCTTTCTTTAAGGTGGATTATTTGTTCTGTACTCAAGGGAAGTCCTCTTATCAGGTGAAATGGGGTGGAGGAAGGGGCTGGTGTGGCCGAGGGGGGCGCTACACTACACTACACTACAGAAATATATATATATGTGTGTGTGTATATAAAAAGATAGATAGATAGATAGATAGATACACATACATACATATACTAACTCTACATATCCGCCAGTCCCTCTCAACATCCACTCTCCACACAGCACCAACCCTTCTTAGCATCATCCCTACATAGCACCCAGTCCTTGCCAGTGGCTATCCCCTCTCAGCATCCATACCCACATAGCACCTAACCCCTCTCAGCACACACCTCTCATAGCACCCATCCCTATCTCCTTTGCTCCTTCTCATAGAACCAAACCCCCTGTACTTTGCTCTCTCACCTCCTCCCTGATACACATCCCAGTGTGCTGAACAGCTCCACAATGTTGAAGTAGAAATGCACGGACCAATTTCTTGCCAGGGGTGTGCAGCCAAGGATCCCCAGGGGGGGGGGGGGGGGCGAAGTTGCACAGTGGTGGGGTGCAATATGTATGAGAATTGCACCACCTGCACCATTAGTAGCTCCGCCCATAATAAATATTCTCCTGTTACTTTTACTCTACCCAAAAACCTGTCCTCTATCTTCTTTTCACTTCCCTTTCTACCTCTTAGTCTACCACCCTTCTCTCTCGCTATATACTACTCACCATCTAACTTCCTTCCTCAATTTGCAATCCAGCTTTCACCCCTTCTCTCCTCATCATCATACTATTTTCCATTGTCTATCACTGCCTTAATCTGTCCCTTGGAAACATTATTCCAAATATGGGCAAAAATGCTTATACTTATATATACATATTTATGAAGAGAATGAGAAAGAATGTGAGAGAGCTGGAGAGATAGATAGCGAACAATAGCCAGAGAGCAAAAGAAAGAATGATAGATACAGAGAGAGGATGAGATACAGGGAGAGGGTGAGATACAGGGAGAGGGTGAGATACAGGGAGAGGGTGAGATACAGGGAGAGGGTGAGATACAGGGAGAGGGTGAGATAGCGCAAGAGAGAAAGATACAGGGAGAAAGGAAAGTAGAGATACAGCCTAATAATAATATATATTAAAATATTTCAAACACAGAAATCTAATCCCAGTCAGCCATGGATTTTATTTAGTTTTGTCTCCAATGAGAATTTCTATTTCCCAGCAATAGTTTCTATTTCAGTATTTGAAGCAGACTTGTAAGTATTGTTATATCGTCATGGTCAGCCAACTGAGGCACTCAAATCAAAACCCATCAGATCTTCCTAGAGTCTGAGATGAGAAGTAAATTATTAGATTGTATAAGAGAGAGAGATTGCCAGCAAGTACATTTTATAGCCCATGATTATCATAAGTCAGTTTATTGGGTAAAGTGTGCCGACAGGGGTCCTTTTAGTATACATATATATAGAAAAAATGCTAAATCCTACTTTTAAAGAATCAAGAGACATGGAGTTCAATATTCCCACTAGAAAAGTGCCTTTCTGACTTCTCAAATAAATGGATTTCATTTTTTTAAAAGACATGCAAAACTATTTTTGAAGTACATAAAACAAACCCCTTCCTCTGAGTCAAAGGGATTAAACTGTTAATACAAGTGAATAAAATCCAAATCTGCATTTGTTCAGCTGTTTTTCAGAGAGTAATGCATTTTGGTTTTTCCGCCACAAGTCAATTTACTCTGAGATCATGCTCTTCCCTAGATAAGCACATTGACTTTAACATAAAGTGTATGCCGACAGCTGCAGCACAGAGACTGGAGCAGACAGGGACGTGGTAGTGAATAATAATTAAATACATTTTTAACATCCATCACCTATTTTTTTTTTTTTTTTACTGTAGGTGCTACTGTAATAAATCTGGCTCGCCTGTTTTGTTGGAAGCGGGTGAACATATTTCAGTAAAACATTTGCAGGAGGAATTGAAAAGTTCAAAACTAATAACAACTGGATTTTAATTCAAAACAAATTGAACTGAGATTGCGAGTTGGTTTTAAAGAGATAGTCAGATGAGCATTCATCATCTGGTCAGCAGGGCAAATTCTAATATGATGTGGGACGGTGTTATGTTGCAAGAAAGTACATATCTAAAGTTGTTCTGATAATTTTGCATTTTGACCTAGATTTTCAAAGTAATAATGATATCGTCAGACAGGGAATATAGACATTTACAGCCTTATTAAATTGCAATTCGGCTAATTGAATATGGCTCTTTATAACCACACAGCATATTTTTTTTACAGAAGTTTTTAGTTAGTGATCTTCTATCCAAAAGCAAGGTCTTCACTAACTAAAAACTTCTGTAAAAAGAATATGCTCTGTGCTCAAATAGAGCCCTATTCAATTGGCCGAATTGCATTTTAATAAGGCTGTTAGAGCATAACTGTTTTTAAAGTTAATAAACAGAGTTACAATGTGTATTTTCTACATTATTTTATGCAGACATCTATTCAGCAACAGGGAATTGGCCAGAACATGGGAACGTTTGATTCCAGACACACTGCCCAATATGGAGCACTATCATTATGCTCCACATGCTAGTTTTTTTATTAAATAGCCTTAAAAGGGTTAATAAAAAAATCGGCTTCCAATATTATTCTATAGGTCAGGGGTGTCCAAACTCAGTCCTGGAGGGCCACACACATGCCTGGATTTGATGATATCCCGGCTGTGCACAGGTGAGTCAATCACTTCTTCAGTCATCCTGATTGACTCGCCGGTGCACAGAAAGGATATCTGCAAATCTAGGCCCGGATGCGACCCTCCAGGACCGAGTTTGGACACCCCTGCAATAGAGTCTGTTTATCAACATATCTAGCGTTGTATAACTTTTGATAAATAACCCCCATGTAAATGAACAATGAGTTATTGGTTATGATTTTAAATCCATTTTAACTCCCTTTTAAACGTAGGTAATTACCATTAAAATATCTGTTAATTCTTAAACTTAACTGGAACGGTTTAAGGGATTACTGTAGCTTGGAAGAAAAGCATCATATATTTGTGACGTATAACAAACTAACAACATTAGCAGCTATGTACACCATAAGCATAAAAGCTTTTGTTCAGAAAATCTAAATTTCCATAGACTTTGACTCAGTCGAGGGCTTCCATTTTAGGCTACTTGTTGGTTTAGGGTTATTCTACATTGCACTCTCCTTTTGTCCTATTGTTACACACAATATTGTGGCAGTGTTTCCACTGAACTGAAAAGAGATCTTGTGTTCATCCAAGACTTCTTCCATTCCTCCGTTGTGACCAATTTTGTTGGGAATAAGTGCAAAAGACTCCATCAAATTAAAAAATTGAGCACATTAGCTAAAATGTAAAGGCAGTATTATTATTATTTTTTTTACTTTCTAAATCATTTTGTCCATTATCAAGACAGGTTTTTTCATAAAAATAATACTTCAATGGCTCCTTAACTTCACCTTTACAATCAAAATGAGCCATTAACAGGCTTGTTATCAGTGCCTTTAAAGGGCCACACAATAACAAAAATAAAGTTTGTCCTTTCCATAGTAGGTAACTAAAGCTCTCCAAGTCCAATTTATCCAATAAGAAATATCCAAAGATTTGCATGGGCTAATGGATAGGCAAAGCTCTGGACAATAAGATTATCAAGCAAAACCTCTTAACATGTATCAAGTCCAAGGTGGAGCGGAGTGTCACTACAGTACATTTAACATCTTCCTTTAAGAATATTTACTGGTAGAGTATCCACTAAGTGCCTTGTTGAACAGGACCAATGCAATGCTCCTGATATATTTTTCTTACCAGATGCTCTACTGGCACTAATGTTATGCACTTAGTTTCCATGTAATCAAAGCAGGCTACATAATAGAAAGGGAATGAGGATATTTAACTCCCCAACTGGACCAAAGACAGAATGATATATTGTGAGACTGGCCTTCTTGGGATAGATTCTCCTGTTAGCTGCTGACTAAACGGGAATCCTTAAGTGTTGCTGAGAACATGCTTTATATACATATAAAGACATCACAACCCTCCATATTTGTTTGTTTTTTTGGCGTTCTCTGACTTAGAGGTTACATTGAAACATATTCATATTCAATGGTTTCAAAGCAGCGTCCTTAGTAATGTATTCTGTAAGTTGTCCTTAAAAATGACATTTAAACTTCCAATAAACATAAGGTTACTGAGGTACATGGAAATAGTGAGTAAGCTCATTCTCTCGGCTTTATACAATTCATTCTTTACCATTTTTATTTCCATAGCAACGCAAGTGACACGTTGACTGTATGAAAAGCCCACTCTGTCAGAGCAATGTGATGCAGTCACTTCCATCAGACTTTAGAAAATGACTTTTTTATTCTGCACTTGTTTTCATTTTCATTTTTTTTATTTTTTTTATTCCTTTTCGTGGGAGCTACGATTTCTTTTTTTGAATTCCGTTTGGATAATGGAACATTCGAGAAAATGTTTCCTTTCTTGGCACAGACGCCTTAAGCCATAAAACAATATCGTTTCCAATTCTATTAAACTGCCACCCATTCCTTTTTTTTTTTTTTTGAACTTCAGCTTTTAATTCGTATTTTATAGCATATAGTTTATTTATGAATTTCATCACAAAAGTAATTAGCTTTCAGTTTCTTGCTTACATCTCTCTGTTTAGTCTGTTACCACCTTGGCAAGGTTTTCATAATTAACTTTGGGTAGTTATTTGCAGCGATTATACAGGAATTGTACAATACAGATTTATGGATAAGTCATCATATTTCCACATTCAGATATTTGAACAGGATCAGTGTATCAGAACAGTTTAGTATTATATTAACATGCAGGTAGTCATTACAAATGTGGCATAAAAAGTCTGAATATTGAGCATTTTCATACATTTTTATAAAATTGGCTCTAATATACAGAGATCTCTGACAACCCCATTTTCAGTATGCTCTTTTTGATTGTGTATGGGCTAAAAGACAGATCGTAAATAGGAAAGACTTTAATAATAATAATTAAAGTAGTTTAATAAAGGAGCAAAGAAAAGATGTATCTTCCAGAAAAATAGGAATGCAATATGATTAATTATTACATAAGTTAATTATTAAATAAGTTATTATTACATGAACTAGGAAACTAAAGTACTACTTTACAGAAAGTTTAGTGGAACAGCCTTCCACTGGAAATGATATGATCAAGCACAGTTAACAAATGTAAGCATGTCTGGGATAAGCATACGGCTACCCTGAGGTTTATTAAAAGGGACTCTGTCACCCCAAAATCAAGTTGTTTTTTAAAAGAGCTTTTAAAACTGGCTATATGTTGTGTTGATTATTTTTTTCTAAAGTGAGCCAATCCTGGGAAACTCCATGTTGTTGATGTTCTATATGCAAATTAGCATCTCACACTTATTAATTTGCTGCTTTGATGTGTTCATTAGGCTTACAGTCTGCTTGTCTGTCTCCGTAGTGGCGAGAATAAAGATTTGCAACCTTATCTGGCAGTTAGACCCCTTTCCCACCCTTATCAAGTACTCTAAGTCGCAAAAAATAAATTCGAAATATTTCAAAAATGATTTACTGTAAAGAAAATTGCTAGTACAACTTAGAGACAGTTTTTAATGTTCTTTAAAATACAAACACCATCCTGTTGGGGTGACAGAGTCCTTTTAAGTCAAGCTTTTAAGGTAAATAGGATAGGCAGATTATATAAAGGGCATAAGGTCAGTTTTTTTGCATAGTACAAACATTTTGCCAAATAAAAAAAAAATAAAGGTATTCAAAATAGCATACTTTAAATATGAGAGTGGTTCTTCGACAAGTTGATTTATGTTTTGTTATTCTGTTTAATGACTCTTAACACCACTACTGACCAATTTTATAGAGGCATTAAGGTACATTTAAAGGAAATATGTTACCATAAATTACCTTACCATACTTCTGTATTGTAGGGAATTCACATGAAGCATACAGTAGTCTCGCTTCATCACCTCCCCATTCTAAGAAAATGAGGGTGCAAAGGACAACACATATTGGCTCATTGACTCTACATTGGTTCTGTGCACCAATAAATAGCCCTTAACTAAATGTGCTTGTATCTTTAGTTCTATAATCAATATGTTCATACCATAACCCTACATTTAACATGCTCTGACCAGTACACTGCCCATACTCCTACATCACATATTTTGCCTATCTATATTTGTACTCGTTAAATGTAACAAATAGAGCTAGTGCTAATGCATCCAAAGTGATACATTAGGTGATGCTAAATATCAGCTTTAGCAGTAAATATTTACCTTATTAAAACGATTTTATGTAGGTGTAATATAACCAAACTGCATTTATAATACTGTATTTTGGGAAGACACATCAGACATATGACAACTCACGTTGATAAGACACAAATCTAATTTAAAAAAAAATATATATATATATATATTTATTTTTTTAAATAGAGGATATAGATCATTTTCGGCTTTATATTACAGAAAATAGTTTATCAAGTATCTTCAATGTTCTAAACATATCTTGACATTCATGTGAAATGAACAGGCAACCAGTTCAAAGCCGAGCAAGTATTTGCTGATTCTATTGAAATGTGACAATCTAATGACAGAGCTTTCAATAGGACTAATGAAAATCTGATGATCTTATGTAAAAATATAGAAAATAAACATGACAATCGTGTCTATTTTGTGTCTATCAGGTCTTTTGGGAACTTTTTCTATATCCTAACACCTCTTTAAATTTGCCTTTATATGCCTTGTCCTGGTTGCCTTTATATGCCTTGTCCTAGAAATGATATAATCTAGTTTCTAGCAATAGAATAAACTAAACAAATGTGTCTGCACGTATAATAATAGCGCAGTTGTTTTAAATGATATTTCCTTTCATAAACAGTCTACATAACAAGATTCGTTGATGATGTTCTCAGCATGCACTGTTATCGAAACAGGACATATTTTTGTTTTATTTCACTGTTATGTAAGCTAAAAATAGAGAACTGGTGTATTATTTATTTTAATGAAAAGATCTGGGACTTCAAACTAATTCTATATTGTAGCTGTGAAAAACTGTATGTTATTATACCTATTTATAAGCAGAACTGTGGAAATGTCAGAATTACCAATTTCAAAACATTTCCACTAGCTAAGGTTATTCTGTGCTAAAATATTTATCCTTAACATAAGCCAAAAAATTCAATTTCAAATATACAAAGAAATAAAAAGGAATGGAAAAACAGTTATGGAGATATTTCCTACATGTTCTGTGCTGAAATGCTTGATACAGCTGTTCCTAATATGTGGCATGTCATATTCCAGAGAAGATGCTTTATTTTTGAGTAAAACTAGAACAAATATTCTGTTTTACATTATTTTTCATTTCAGTTTCATTCAATGAGAAATATTTTTCAATAGTATTCTGTGTGATTAAATTTGTTCTGTAACTAAAGGACCAATGGAGCCTCAAATGTATAGTATACTCTTTTGAAGAACTATCTTAATAATGGGAAATTGTACATACAGCAGAAAGTAAAATAAAAAGTAATTATTTTGTGTTGATTCCACATGCCACCTATGATTCTTTGTCTTTTATAGTACAGGTCCCGAAAACACAGATATAATTATAATCATAACAAGCAGTAATGAACCCTCTGCTCACCTTACATACGTCATCTTCCTTACTTCAAAGATCTCCTCGATTTGCCTTTTATCAAATAATGCTCTTTGAAATAATATTATACACAATTTGATTGTGCATTAGAGGACCACTGTAATCAGAAACTCCCATTATAACATATTTGCTTGTATTAATACTTTATCATAATGAGGGGGTCACCTTCCTACAGTCCATTTCCTGGCAATTTATTGATGGCACTAAGCCACGGTATTATAAAAGACAAATCTGTTATATTTGTCCCAGTGGTTACACATAGAGATCTCCCACTGGTGTCAGTGCACCATCTAGTAGTGTAATAGGACTTCTGTCCTGGCTAGTAACACAACTAGAGATGACTGATCATACAAGAAGGTGAAAACGATATCATCATAAGGAAGAAAGATGGAAAGAGCAGACTCATTAAGTTTATTATCGCAAGAACTTGCACTTTACTGAGCAATACAACCTCAAAGAGGTCTACAAAAACTATATATCATTCTCATTGTATTTTCATTTTTATGTATTATATTCAGTAGACTAAGTTTGTTGTACTAAGTGATAATTTTTAGAAGATGTCTTCTTAGTTGTCATATAGTTTTCAATATGTCCAAAGAGTTGTGTCTTCTAGAGGCTTCTAAACATCATGAGTCATATATACTAAGGTGAGAAAATGTGATCACTGTTGGAGTCATCCTAAAGTTCTGTTATAAAGAAGCCAACATTTACTAAGATCTGGCACCTCCAACAACTACAAGTACAGGGTGAGAAGTTATTGTATTATAGTACAGCTCTCCTAATAAATCAGGTGTTACCCCTGACTTCTGGTGGTAGCAGCAGGACCCTAGACCCTACCATGTAATGGGTCCTGGTGCTTTGCACATGATGCGTCTGCAATATTATACCGACTAAAGGCCCCCTTTTTGTCCAGGTCACATATTAGCTATACTAGCTATTATTATATTGTTTTGCTTCGGCACCTCTGTGTAATGCAGTCATGTTAAACATTACAAGGTTTGAAGAACTCCAGGTTTGACAACTGTTGCCCCAGAATGCTTTGCATGGTTTCAACATGGCCCTGATCACCGTAAACAATAGCTGAAAAGTCATTGATTGGCTGCTGCAAGGCAGCTTCACTTAAATAAAATCTCACTGTCTCTTTATGTACCCGAACCTACATAGCATATGTGTGACAGAGCAAGATAGATACAAGAAGGTCATGGTACTAACAATAGCCATGACTATAAAAAAAACCTGTAACACCTAAAGAAACAAATATACAACTCAGTTAGTCTTTCTAAAGGGCTGTAAAACTGCTTCCAGATATTTCTTCTTATATCAGTTGCGGGAGGTAAAGTGATGCTGATTTAAAGTTTCCTAACCAGTCTAGAATTAAATTTGACTCAGTATGTATTGTTCCCATAATTATGTTATTCTCACACAGCACTCCAAGTACATGCAGTGCTTTTCTCTATATATACAAACCCCTAATCAAATCTGAAAATGCTGGGAAGCTAATTTCTTTTCTTTTTTTTCTATTTGGCAAACATATCATCTTCTTCAGAGTACCTGATCATCAGAAGTGAGACGTTTTTTTTTGGCACTTTGTATTGATTTTTCAAATCTTCGACTTTTATACATATGTCAAAGAGAGAATGGCTGAAATGTCACTGGTTGGCTGCTGCATGGCGGCTTCACTTATAGAAACATTGATTTTGACAGCAGAAGAGAAACAAGTCTCGTCTACCTCAAAGGGACACTGGAAGTATATTTTTCAGCTTAAAGGACCACTGTACAGTGAAAAACGTTCGAAAAGTATGAATCTGATTAGTTAAGGTGTAAAAAGGTAATGAAACTAGATTTTAATTAGAAACACATAATTTGTGATACCTATGTTGGACCCTGGAGAGATCCATGATACTCAAGTGGAATTGTTTTTTACGAGAGGGGAGTTTATTTCTGGAGAACGGTGCTTGCATGTGTTGATGCAAACTACCTGCTTCTCGAAGGTGGGTGGATCCAATTTTTTAACAAATCCTCTAGACCTCTCCCTCACCCACCAATCCACTGCTAGATACAAAAACACACCACCATGACCCACATCCCAGGAAGTGCTTAAACAAAAAGAAGATTCATTTCTTCGAAAAATTCAGATTTTCTCGTAAATGACTTTATGTTCATGGCTTACACTGCTGCTAACATTAATAGTTTGGTACAACCTTTGCATACAAGTGCCTTTTATTTCTTGAGCTAGAGTGGTCATTTAATAAAAAGTAAGTATACAATACATACATGTTTTTAAAAAAAAAGGAAATAGATGTATTTCACTTACGTTTAAACTTCTACCCTACCTTAACGACTGAACTCTTGACACTGCTTAAGGCCAGTAACTGCTTGGGCTACTGGTCAAATTAGTGTGTCTCATTATCTCTTGGTTTAAACAGAAATATTTGTGAACTTCTAGACTGAGTCAGGGGTGAGACCCTTTTCTCCTCCTATGTCCGGACCTCTTACATGAAGCAAAGTGACAGGAAGCCTTGGTATTTTATTGTGCGCTCATAAGTTTGTATTTTATTGTAACTCATATGAATGTAATGCACACTAATTAAAAACCGTCAGGAACTTACTGGGACACTCAATAACAATTTTTCAGTTCACTAGTCAGGTCAATGTGGATCTATTTCTGTTTTATTTCAGTAATGATTTGCGAGAATAGTAGCCCTTTAAAAACAATTCAAATTCATCACATACTTTTAACATTACCCCATATTCTAATAACAGAGTTTTCTGAATTAAGAGTCCGTTTTACTAAAAGACTTCTTTGATTCACTAATTCTCTTTGGCTCATTCACAACACCGGTACATTTGCCTAACAGTTTATCTGGAAGCAGGATTAGACTTGATGGCTTTTTTCCTGGGTGCATTCATTAACCTTGGGATGAATGTGTTGATCAAAGCCCATATAGATTTTCTTTTCTTCTAAAATACATCAGTACCACATAGAAAACCAAAATACTCTGTTCTTTGAATAATGTTTGTCAAGACGGAAACAGAAAGTATACCTTGAGGCTTGTACAGTTCTGATTAAATAGTTCAATTACTCCACAAAAGTTCCACGTTCTAAAAAGAATGAACTTCTAATTGTTCCTACGACTTTCTTCAGAAAAGGATCAAACAGGCAATATACAGGTAACAGGACAAATCTACATAAAATTAGAACAAAGGCACGATGATACAAAAATAGTAATGTGACTCTGATTGTTCTGATTCACAGAAAAAGGACTTGAGATGAATGCTTTTAGAAAATTGCTCTTGTAAAGTTCATTAGGAGTATGCATGTTCTGTTTCCATTAGTATTATTAAAGGAATATTGAAATGCTGCATTTACCCAGAGCTCTCGTAAAGCAGTGTAAAAAATGGCCATACTATTTTTACATATTTCATTGACACTAAAAACCCCTATTATACTAAGCTCTGTTGAAAATTTTAAACCGCTAATGGCACATAATTTTACAAATCTGTTACAGAAAATATATGTAAAAGTCTTGCCTTTTATTGCTTCTGTATATTAGGTGATGTGAGATACTGAATTTAACAGTCACAGGACTGGTAACTTTATTATCGGACAAGACCTCCCCTATAAGTTTGTTTATTTGTCTTGTAAAGGGGGAGGAGTACTTGGAAACTCATTCAGGTGTATTGCAACATTGGAAATATTTCCAAACTTTTATAATACAGTTAGCTGGCACAGTTTACATTTCTAATGTTCCTTGTCTTTCGGTTCATCCACAGACATTTATTTATTTGCATTAAAATGAGGCACCAATAACGGACACAAAAACAATATTTTGTTGCACTCATAAAAACTACTTACAAGAGCAAATCCCAAGTACTTTTCCAGATTAGTTGCACCTTCAAAGAAAGTTCCCAAAACCAGACTCCTGGTGGAAAATTCTATTCTGCTTGATTAAAAAAAAAGAAATAATTTATTGGGCATAGGAGTAATATAAACATATAAAAAAAGAAAATGTAAAGGCATATCCTGGTTTCCTGGATTATGAATGCATTTGATAGAGGAGAATCAGTAGTGTATGCAAATATTTTTTTGTACGAAAAAATACCAGAATAAACATTTACAAACTCAGCCTGATGTTTACCAAATCTTCAGTTTGCAAGCTGAGGCTTTTATCAGTTAACACCCCTGAAAATCCCTGCTAAGATTAGCATAAAATTCATAATTTGTTTTGGCCAATCAGGAGAAAGCAGATACATCTGTATCAAACTCTGTGGTTCCTGTGTTGCACAGCAGCCTGGGATATGTAGTCTCTCTCGCTATCCTTGTGCTCCGTTTCAGCTGTGAACTCAGACCCCACACAACCATGTGATTCCATCCTGCAGCAAGTGCTTCTTTTGAAATGTCAAACTCTGTACCTAGCTGCATTTCCTCTGCATACTTGGTTATGTAAGCTCTCTGTGGGTGTGCAAAGCTGGATTTTTACCTTCCTGCCTATAACTTTGTAAGTACACTGAACTTATCTCTATAACACATATTTTCTGATAATCACTGCTTGTTTCTTACCAAACATTTAAGCATGTTTCATCATATATGCCTTCTTAGGGATAAAAATAAAATACTTAGAAGGAGACTTATATATGTTCAACGAATCACTGATGGGTATATAATCACTTTACACCACTCAAAAAAGCATGGTGTTCATTAATATAATTATAATTGAAATTTAGAAAAATACCCATGAATATGTTACATAATAGTCAGAGCTATACTATTCCTCTATTTATATGTTAATAATGTATGAAAAATGTATTTGTCAAAAACAGGGGTCACCAAACTTGATCCTGGAGGGCCGCACCCAGGCCTGGATTTTTGGATACCCTTGCTGCATACAGGTGAGACTATTGCTTCTTCAGTCATCCTGATTGACTCACCTGTGCACAGAAAGGAAATCCTCAAATCCAGGCCTGGGTGTGGGCCTCCAGGACCAAGTTTGGTGACCCCTGGTCAAAAGTATTATATTTATATAACTGCTAATGTGCTTTTTTTCATTACTGAATTAGTACTCTGATAGTTCATTATTTTTATGTAACACTCTAAAACTTGCCAAAATATTGTGTTTAAGTACTTACTGATAATCCTGTATTTAATTTTTTATTTGGAGCAACTGAATAAAGATATAGTTGTGTATTTACTGAAAGTATACAAAATGCAGTAAAACTAAGGTATGTAGTCTGGAAAAAAAGCAGTATAATGTTATTTTGTTTGATTATTAAGGGGTTAAATGCACGTTTGAGTCACTTAGGTTTTGTACTGTTCTTTTCTTCAGTTCTATTACTTGGGATAATAGAATCCGTAGTTCACAAACATATCAAAAATTCATCCCTTAAGACCAGAGATGTTGCCTATAACACACAAACTTGCCTCAGTGTGTGGCTTAGATTGCTAATATTTTATTCTCATATGGCACTTCAAGGGTAGGCTGTGCTTTTCAATATAAATGTAAAAACACAATCAATACAGGGGTACAAAGTCAATATAGAAAAATGGCAAAGACACAATCAAACAGACAGAGAATGGGACCTTTGCCCAGCACAGCTCCGGGAGCCGGCTCCTAGGTTTGGTATGTTGGTTTTAGCATAAGGTCTAAAAGCCATTTAATACATGTATCTCAATGTCAGTCTATCAAGATAAATGACATTGATTTGTGTGAGCATGTTATTTAAGGAATGACTTTAAAGGGTCTATTGATGTACATATGGTAATTGTTCATACCAACTGCACTGTGTCTATTATATTTATCTTCCAATTTCTCTACATTAAAGAAACCACTAGGCTTGAGTTGCTGTCAAATGTTAAAATCTAATTTCCCTTTCTGTCGTATGAAAGATGAGTGCCTTATCATATCACATGCATGCACTTAGTTCCCATATAGATTACTTGCTTCTACCCAACAGACGAGAAGATGAGCTTTGCTTATTTGCATAGTTAAGTTGTCCTCACAGCATATAAATAGACTTCCCAAATGCCAGTTGTGGGAAAAACCCATTGACTTGAGTCTTGGAGACATGAAATTCAATATGAGTTTGCTATTGTCAGCCATGGCAGAGCGCAGTTTGAATTACGTGCTCATATAACAATGTCTTCTTAAAATGGCTGAACTCATTAGAATTTATAGAATTTTTATTAGTAGTAACAAAATCATCCTAATACATTTCCTTGAAAACTAGAAATAAATTGATACTGAGAGGTATTTTCTTTTGCATTTGTTATCCAAATATCAGTTGAATAAATCAAAGTCCTTTGTTCCAACTTCCAACATTATAGTTTAAGGCATTACACAGATGTTATTAGCATGGAATATGTTACGTGGTGTGTCTGGCTAGTAGAGAAGATGTTTAATGTATGATAGATACAACAGCATTACATACAATAGTTTTGAAACACATTCATAAGTGCCAGCTCTATAACAAGTGTAAGAAATAATAAATCCACAATACAAGGACCAAGTTGTTTAAATTGTTCTACCCTTCTTTTACAGTTATTGTAAACTTGTCATTTTTTAGTTCCTTAAAATAAAGCATCAATCACAAATGACAATTTTATTAAAATGGAAGATATACCATTCTAAATATGAAAAATCTAGATAATATATGTACTGTGCTTAGTGTTATATGGTGCTTGTACTTAAGTCCCCGTTATGGCCTATGATGACCAACTCAAAGAAAGGTCTACAGGTTTTAGACCTATGAAAGGGCCATCACCATTTGACAGACAGATATACAGAAAAAGTAAATGCAAATTCCAACATATAGTAGGGGTGTGTTTCTACCTAGTCCCACAAGGCCCAGGCCTAGGGCAGCACATTTTCAGCAGGCTGCCTGAAGACACAGTATATGGTTCCTGGCTTAAAAAAAAGGAAATGTTGCAATTCATAGACTGGCTTCTAGGGGGTAGCCACCTAGAACAGGACAGTTAAAACAGGGAACGTCCAGAAAAGGCAAAAATAGGTCCGTGCGTACCTTGCGTACTCACTCGCAGGGGCTCCTCCATGTCACTGCCTAGGGGCTCCAAAAAGGTAGATACAGCCCTATCTTTATGCATTGATTTTTCTATCTGTAAGTGCACATGCCAATTTCTGGTTATTTTTCTACACTTTATTTTATTAAAATCTGTATTTTTTGCCTATAGACATGCACATCCTACCTACTTAGGTCTGCCCTCTGCACCTCATGAAGACACAGACTCTGAAGAGCAGAATTTGAAATTAGCCAATCAGTGACCATGGAGCAGAATGAGAGATGGTCACTGATTGGCTACTATGAGACACTGCACAGCAAGTACAGCAGAGCCTGTGGCTTTATGGGCTACTGAGGGCAGACTCTATCAGGTATAATTTGTATGATTGTAGGCAGAAAAAAACAGAGCTTGTAAGTACATAAAATTAAATAAATTCCTAGGTATATTATATGCCTAGTCAAATCTAGAAACCTTCCATGTCCCTTTAAGTAATAAGCAATTTCTGATGATCTTACCCTTCCCTAATGTTCTCCGATACTTGCTCATTTGTAACATTCACGTCAGAGAAGGAGAGTGTGCTGAGATGACTCTTCTCATACCTCACTATAATTACACAATCTTCATGAATGTGTAAAAGGTTTTTGTTTCAAACATCTTTATATTCTCAGTAAAAGTTGGTAAATGTCCCTAAATTACTTATTTCAAATCTATTTTCTATCTCCTTTGAATAAAACTATAATTATTATGAAACATTCTTTTTTTTTTAAATAAAATAATAAAAGAAAATAATTTTTACACTAAAGGCCCATTGGGGTCTCATATTTTCTATATGATATTATTAATAACTAAACTTAAAGGTATATCTATGTTTCCCTGTTTTTACCTTTTTCTAATCTAACACGTGCTGCTCATTACATTGAGTCATTCTGTACAAATACAGATTTATTTTATTTAAAAATAAAACTTGTTTTCCACACCCCCAGAGCTGCTTACACAGGCACAGTGTACCTACCGTTAGAAACACTGCATTTGGGTACAGTTTTTAACCCGATACTAACCTTCAAGTCAACAGCAGCACAATGCAGAGATCTATACAGCAGGGTCTGACTCCTCCTTGTGCAGGGTACTACACATCCCATGACGTCTTCCTGCAAAACTGCCATCACTGATTGATACAATGTATTAGCTGCCTGCCTACAAATTATGAATTTTATGCCAATTTTAGCAGGGATTACCAGGGGTTTTAACGCTCAAAATCAGCTGTTTGCAGACTCAAGATATTTAGCAATCTTTGGGGTAAGTCTAATAACGTTTATTTTGGAATTGTTTTCTTACAAAAAATGTTTTCATACACTACTGATTCTCCTTTATCAGATACGTTCATAATCCATTAAACTTAAATTTATGATTATGTCCCCCATTCTGATCTCCTACCCCCCCAGGTCTCCCATTCTGATCCCCCCCCCCCAATGTCACCCATTCTGAACTCCTCTCCCCCCCAGGTCCCCCATTCTGATCTCCTCCCCCACCCCCCATGTCCTCCATTCTGATCTGATTCTGACCCCCAAGATCCCGCAACCCTCCCCCCAGGACCCGCACAATGCTGACCCACATCTCCCCTCCAGGTCCTCCACCCGATATCCCACATCTCCCCCCCCCCCAGCCACCCACACATCCCCCCAGCCCCAGGCCTCCCCCCTCCCCTCCCGGACCACACCAGATGGCACAGAGTGTGTGCACAACGCCATCCCGAGTGTGGCTTGAGGCTAACGCCCCCAGCACTGAAAATCCACCTTGAGCAACGCTCGGGATTACCTGGTTAATAATGCAAAAAATGCTTTTTTAGAAACAAAAAAATAAAATTATTTTTACAATTATCTTGTATATACAATTATTCTTTACTTTGAGACACATTAAATTCCAAGCCCGTATGTGCAACTTGAGACCTGCAACTGCTGCAGGCTCTAAATTTGTCAGAGATACAGAGCTATTAAATTAGAACATGCTGCGAGTTACGGGCTTGAGACGCAAACCCATAAACCATTTGTTGAAGGTTGGATGCGCGGCCGTGAACGTGATCAATTAGTCAAACCTGTAGTTACACGTTTAGATGGAGCCAGTGGCAACAGAGATCGTCATTATTACGTCACTGAAAAATGGAGGTGGAATTTCAAAGTCTTACAGGGTTCAATTACAGGTTACGATCAGACCTGCATTCCAAGTATAATGCAATATTGATAAAGCCATAAATATGATATTCTATTACATGCGAGTTCCATTATATGTATTAACACATTGATTGTCGGGATCGATATAACACAGAAATTATACATGAAATAAAGTATTTTTTTGGCCGATTTGCGAGCTTGACAATGTTGTGCTATTAATTCTAAGACCTAACATCACTTTCCCTGTTAATAAAAGTACAGTAGTATGTGTATGTGTGCATTTAAAGTGCTACGGATTGGACTTTACCACCCTAGCGAGTCATCTCTAGCACTCAGCTTTTTGGCTCCATTTGCGGGTTATGGGCTTGAGCGCCTGTGAATTTGTTGCAATTTAATAGCATGATTGGAAACGTAACAGATACGGGCTTGATAGATCATAGGATTTGCGGGCGCACAAGTCGAAATTCTCACGTTCCATAGGATTTTCTTTCCCCTATCCCCCAAGTCGTCGGCGGGTTGCTTTACAAGGCCAATTTAATAGCCGTAAGTCTTGCGGGCTACATTACGAGCTACGATTTTACACGTTAGGGGAATTTAATGTGGCTCTATGTGTTTCCATTTTCTGTATGTTTTTCATTAGTCCTGTTGAAATCACTGGCACTTTTAACCTTCTTATTCCCATAGTGCTGATAGAAGCTTTTTTTTCATTAAAAAATCTCACATCTCATCAAGTTTATCAACAAAAACCGATACAAGAGATTCCACTGTAGCATAATTGCATTAAAACATCATAAGTTAGTGTCGTTTTTCAAAATAGTATATTTCAAATATATGACTACAGTGGTCTCTTAAATTACAAGAAGAAATCTGAACTGTGTATGAGCAAATTTTCTCTATTAGGTCATAACATTATATGTAAAAAAATATAATGATAGAGATATCTGTATACACATTATATTTAACCTACTGCCCTCATTCCCTATTTTATATAATTAGGGAATAGCTCACACAAGAAAATTACAGAACTGTACAACATCATTTAAATGCCAGCTGCTATTATATTGAAATGCTGAAAATGTACAATATTATGCTGCTATAGATTTGACATCTTAGACTCCAATCCAAAACAAACATGATTATGCTGTTCTTGGTTAAAAAAAAAAAAAAACTTATTTCAGAAACTTTTAATTGCCAATAGAAAAAGAATATTTTGTTTTACTGATATATTAATTAGCCATAAATCTGATTTCAATGTAAATCCTGCTGTTAGAAATAGAACACGCTCAAACACAATGAAAGCAATCATCTTTTTTCTAATTAGCTTCTTAACTAGGAACAATTTATCTCCAAGGCTTAAAGTCTCCACTAACCTTAAATGGGATTATCCATCACGACTGAAGTTTATGTGATAACCAATCTTCTTAAAAAGAAAGGAGTTTCAGTGATAACTTTTGTGCCATTTATTAACAATGGATACATTGCTGAAACAATGAAAGTGCTATATTTCTGCTTAGAGAGCAACCAGAGGTAATTGAAAATCAGAGTATCTCTTACAAATTGTTTTTCTTTAAAAGAATTCTGATGCTTCAAAAATATTTTTAGCTCAATAAAGGCAAAGGGAGAAATCCACTAAGAATGTCTGTTATAGATTGTAGTCTTTCTCATCTCATTGTAGCAGACCTCTTCACGCTATTCACTATAATCAACATATTTAGGTAAGGCCAACTATTCGCTCACCCAATTTATTGCAATTAACTACGTCGTGATTACAATTATAAATAATTCAGTAATTCACGGAGATATCCCCCCAACAAGTTATCAATATGTTTATTACTGAATTATACTTGCTATACGTTGCATGGCTACTATTTTTATAGTAGTCTACATACATGGCCGGATTACGCATTAGGACAACTATGCAGCTGCCCAGGGGCGCTTCCCTGTGAGAAAAAAAAATGGTTCCTGGCTGTAAAAAAATTAAATGTTGTAGTTCATAGACTGGCTACTAGGAAGTAACCACCTAAAACAAGACAGTTACAACAGGAAAGGGAAGGCAAAAATGGGTCCGTGCATACCTTGCATACTAACTTGCAGAGGCTCTTCCACTTAACTGCCTAGGGGCTCCAAAAAGGTTGATACGGCCATATAGTTCAGCCATACAGCTTCAAATAAAATAGGAGTCACGCAGCAGTGTATAACAAATATAATTCACAGATATAAAATTAATTAATATTATATCAATATACAATTTGCAGCCTTCAGGTCATTAAGTTGGATAGCTCTATCTGAGAGCCAAATATCAAATAAATGCTTCAATGTACACTAGCATCAGTTCATTTTACATACAATTTTACATACAATTCACCCTTAAACATCCATAAAATCCCCAATGGATCACAATAATTCACAATCAAATGCATGGTTCTGAAGAAACAGAATTTAATGAATCTTGTGGAACGGCATTGTGAAAGTACCCCAACATATTTTGATACTAAATCCGGCATTCACTCTATTAAAGGCCCTCAGAGAAACTTCAAAAATAAGTTAATTAAATGTATTTGATAATTTTCCAAACTTTTTTCTTTATGTAATCACGTAAGATATGGGAGCTAAACTGTTAGTTGTATGTATCATCCATAGAAGTATAATAAATGAATGAAGGAAAAATCGAGATTGATTTACTGGACACTTCTCTGACCCATCAATGTAAACTGCAATCCCTCCACTGACTATAATGTATACAAATATGGTGCAGTTTACAGGATGCGATGACAGGGAAATGACAGTGCAGGCTCACGACAGGAAGCAAAAAACAACAATTATATTCTTATTTCTGAATTTCCACAACTTTAAATTGGATGTCAAACTAGAAATCTTCAACCCAGCGACAAAAATGTGAAAAAGCAGTTTTTAATGATACATTTTATGTCCTTTCTGTCTCTGGCGTCATATATCCCTTTTTATATAAATAAGCAGACTGAGCATACCAAATAAATCTGCTTGGTTTGGAAAGGTCCCGTAAACGTATTCCCTCCTTGTCGTCTGTAAAAATAAGTGCTGTCAGTAGGAATAAAGAGGTTATACACACTAATGGGAGCTGTCTCTGTTTGGACATTTAACAAGACTTAACCAGAATCAGATGAAGAATGGATATAAACCCAAAGAAAAAAGACTGTGAACATATAGGCAAGAATGGCAGGAGATGGAAATGCTTATTCACTTTGGTATTTTACTGCTGTTGGTTTAGATGTGGACAGGTTTGAAATTATGTTTAGTAGAGAAAAACCTATACCAATATTTCTGTATTCTTATAAGTACCTTTATCAAGGTTCCTTGATAACTTAATATTAAGGTAACTTGATAATGGTACCTTAAAGGTTTGATTGAAAGCTGACTCTAGTTCCCAAACCTCTCCTCAGGGCTCCACAGACAGGTTGGGATTTAAATGTAATGTGTGAACACTGGTGAGACAATTAGAGACTCCATTGCCTGTTGAATATTATTTGCCTCACCTGTGTTCACAGAGTTATATTGAAATCCTGACCGGTCTGGCGAGCCCTGAGGAGAGGGTTGGGAATCACTGCTCTAGACAATATATCTACTTGTCATATGGCAGTGTCTGGAAAGACCACCCTATTTACTATATTTAAAGTCCCATATTTACAGATTTGAAGACAGAGGCCTGCTGAGTACAATTCATTTTTATTAATACCCATCAATAATTAATATTAAGTAAATAATTCTATACTTTAAGCAGCCATTGAAAGTCCTGATATCTACTTTGGAAGTTAGATGAAGGCTCATCTAATGCAAGTAATGGATCCCACAGACATAAGTTGCACCTATGAATATACATCATGGCCAAATACTGTTCACTTTTAATGAACAATTTTTGTTCAAAAATAGCATTTGAGATTTAATTTTAATATTAGCTTCTACTGGACTTTATTGAGTTATTCTATGTACAAAACTTTGAAACTGAATTGCTTATCAGTGAATTGTACATTAGTCTACAAGCCATGCGGAAACTCAGCCTAATCCACCCAGGGCCATTGAAGCTTAAGTTTGTAGACTATAAACCTCCTTCCATCATTTCTTCATACAGAACACGTCCTAAATAATCTGCAAATGGGTTATAACATGGTGAATACTAAACATTTTATGGACCACACTTTCATAAACTTCTTCTGTCTATCTTTACACAATATCAGCCTTTGAAATTCGGCCAATTGATTAGGGCTCTATTTAAGCACATAGCATTTTTTTTTTTTAAAGAAGTTTTTAGTTAGTGAACTTCTATCCAAAAGCAAGGACTTCACTAACTAAAAACTTCTGTAAAAAAAAAAAAAAAAAAAAATAGAGCCCTATTCAATTGGCCAAATTGCAATTTAATAAGGCTGTATATTTTTTGATAAGTAACATTACACAACTACCACTGCTTTCCATATTAAGGTGCCTTATCATGACATATTCTATTATATGAACACAATGGTAAATGTAAATAAGTAAACAAACTTTAGAATTCAATAAGCAACACTATTGGTAAGTCCAAAATCAACAGTAAAAAAGCATGAGAGCATTATGGATAAATCAGGAAGGTCCGAACAACGCAGTAAATGTAGAGTAACGGACTTATAATATGAAGATATATGCTAAAAATAAATAAATTAACCAAAATATGTAGTTTAAAAAGAATGCAACACAACTGAAAAAGTTTATTCAAATAAACATTTTAAAGGGGTTATTATTAGAAGTACCATTAATGCCGACCAGTACTAAGTATACTTTTTGAGGACTGTATAAGTTCCTGAGGCAGAACATGCTTACAACCATCTAGCTAAGTCCCACCATTGAGTATGTGCAAGCCGGGCATGAAGCCATAATGGACACCACATGGAAGATCATCTACTTCTCTAGGGAATAAGCCATCACAGATAATGTGCTAAGATGCTATTTATTATTATGAATTATAATTTCCGGAATATATTTTATTAAATGTACCACTAATACATTAATTACCTACAAAGCTAATTCATTACCTGCATTGTTCTTTTTATTTCAACCACACCTGCTGTTTATCTAAATGGTAGAGTATTTCCCTATTATAGGATCTGAAAATTCAATGGTCATCTTACATCCTAAAATATGTATCAATAAAAACTGTTGACAGGTGATGTTATTTTCTGGTCATCATATGTTCAGCTAAATATATTTGTTTTCAAGCATAAATATATATTTTCCTTTTCAGCTATAAAAGATTTGCTTGCTCTAAGTTTCTATGTATAAGGAAATAAGTAGAATTTGCATCTGTTTAACACAGTACAACTCAATCCTCTCCTCAGGATACCCAACCACAGCATTTTTATTGAATGAATAATGGATTAACAAACATGAGAGAGCACTTGCTTTACATGTAAATGCTGTATTAGTTGGTTAGCTGCAAAATATGGTCTGGTCAGGTGCTCCCTGGGGACAACGCTGAGTACACAGCTTGAATTCATGCACTTTTATGTATCTTAACAAAATATATAATTATATAAAAAGGAAAAAAGTTTGAGGTTTTTTATTTTCTGACTTTAAAAGACTGAATGATATTAGTGAATAAGGTTTGTTTACACTTAAAATATCCCCTTTCATTACAGTTTCTAAAAAAGGGTATTGTATTTCTTAAAAACTCAAATTTACATTGTGCTAGACAACATCCCCTGATAAACATAAAATGAGACAGTTTAAAAAAGATCTATTAAATCTGTCCATATGATAAACATATTATAAAACATAATGTACAAAGCAGAAAGAGACAGATATATAATACAGGCTTTCAAATATAGTAAAGCATTGGTTTACAATTTTTTCTCCTAGCAACATCTGAAAGTTGTTTCCACCATTTTTTTAAATATTTAATACATGATGCTATAGGTTCACAGACAATATGAATTAAAGTCGGTTAATTGGTTGGCGGTTTCCATATTCTATAAAGATAAATACATTTCAATTGTATGTAAAGCTAACATTCAAATGTGGGGGTTATAAATAAATCCCTTATTTGCCTTCTGAGACCATTAGAGTCACAGCATGTACAGGAGAATAAATACATTCTACATTTTTGTTGCACTTTAATCCCAACAGAGAAATCTTCAAGTAAGGGATTTTTTTGGTCACACTGTTTTCCAACTCAAGTGTCTTAGGCCTCTGTCACTATTAAATTGTCCATGTCTTCCAGTGGAAGTGGTTGGGACAAAAACAGTTCAAGAATACAGCTATGCTTGGTGTTTTTTAGGTAAAGCTTTTACATTGAACTAGATGGGCCTATTGTTTCTCATCTGTCATCAATTCTATGTTTCAAAGGAAGTCATTTTTCCTGAGTTACATTTTTATTAAAAGTTGCCAAAATTCTTCAACTGTATAACTTCTAGTTCAATGCTCTTAGCCTTAGTTGCATGTAATTGCTTACTTATACTATATATGAGTATCACATATATAGTTGTGAGCGTACGGGCCGTTGCTCACGCTTGCGGGCTCCCTCTGCCGCACTGATGCTCCCCAGCGGCCCACAGCACCCCGGGAGCCTGCACAGCTCCCCCTGCCGCACTGATGCTCCCCAGCGGCCCACAGCAGGAGGGAGACAGGATGGGGGAAGGGAGGGACAGGATGGGGGAAGGGAGCCAGGAGAGGGGGGTGAGACACGGGAGGGGGGGGGGGGGAAGGGGGCATAGATTCACCGGTGGAAGAAGAAGGGGGCAAAGAGAGACAAAGGGGGGAGAGACACAGGGGAGGTAGAGGGGGAAGAGACACAGGGGAGGGAGCTGAGGGAAATGAGAGACAGGGGAGGGAGAGAGGAGGGAATTAGACAGGGGAGTGATAGAGGGGGCAAAGAGAGACAGGGGAGGGATAGAGGGGGCAAAGAGACAGGGGAGGGATAGAGGGGGCAAAGAGTGACAAAGGAAGGATAGAGGGGGTAAAGAGTGACAGGGGAGGTATAGAGGGGGCAAAGAGAGACGGGGATGGATATAGGGGGCAAAGAGAGACAGGGTAGATATAGAGGGGGCAATGAGAGACAGGGAAGGGAGAGAGGGGGCAAAGAGAGACAGGGAAGGGAGAGAGGGGGCAAAGAGAGACAGGGAAGGGAGAGAGGGGGCAAAGAGAGACAGGGGAGGGAGAGAGGGGGCAAAGAGAGACGGGGAGGGAGAGGAGGCAAAGAGAGACGGGGAGGGAGAGGAGGCAAAGAGAGATGGGGAGGGAGAGGGGGCAAAGAGAGACAAGGGAGGGAGAGAGGAGGCAAAGAGAGACAGGGGAGGGAGAGAGGAGGCAAAGAGAGACAGGGGAGGGAGAGAGGGGGAAAAGAGAGACAAGGGAGGGAGAGAGGGGGCAAAGAAAGACAAGGGAGGGAGAGAGAGGGCAAAGAGAGACAGGAGGGGGGAGGGAAAGAGACATGGGAGAGAGAAATGTTTGGGAAAAAATTTGATCTTGACTTCATTTTTTGACGGGCAAGTCGCTAGTATATACTATATACGATGAGATAGTGCTGTTGTATCATAGAGAACTGAATAGGAATCTACAATGTTGCGAAATATTAAAAAAATACCTTGTTGGGAAGTGTTTAGGTACACCTAAAAATGGATATATTAATATTGGATTTTAAGTGAATTTGATTCTTAGTTCATGATAGCTATCTCTGTGTAAATCTATACTTCCATATCTTGTTAGTGGTGTGGAATGTGTATATAAGGCTACTAATTATTGCACAGAACCTGAAGCAAGCACTTGATAGGTGATGTACCAGTCAATAAAAGAGGTTGCAAAGCGCACGTCGGGGCATGGCTGAGTGGCGCCATGACATGTGACTGTAATACCTGCTCATGCTTTCAGGCTGTGCTGTAATTCTTATCTCTGTTGACCTCAAAGCTTGTGGTTATTGTACTCTACTATGCTACTGATTTGATTTGCCTTTTAATTAAATTTAAATTGATCAAACAGCTTTAGCAGTGACTTCTCAATAATTGTACTATTTTAAGAAAGCTGAATGTGCTCAATTAATATAGTGCGGCCTACTGTCAATAAAAACTTGCTGTGAAAAATAACACACCACCAGTTCTGAAAAGAGCAATTTCAATTATCCATACGTGGGCCCTGATGCAAGTCATAATAATATCAGCTTGTTTTACCTGCCTTCTTGTAATACAACAATTAAAAATGCATAGCTCTAATTTATATGAAAAAGATTACTGGCAAGGTTACTGCACCGCCCGCAGTACCATCAGCCTAACCTCATTTTCTGTATCAGTGGGGTAGAACAAGTATAAAATGGAACAATTTTATTTTCTTCTGTATGCTGCAGCCTACAGCTACTTGTCATTTTATTTAAGGTCAAAAAACGAATTTCTGACAGTTATGTTGGCAGACATAAAAGATATTCTTACATGTGCTTTAGGAATTTGTGTGAAACGAAACGCGTTGGTAATTAGCCTCATTTCGACACCTGTGATAATTGGAAATTATGCAAGATCATTGCTATAAAACAAACAAAACCAATGCTATTAATTACATCGGTAAATTAATAGAGATGAGGAATGAAGTTGGCTATTGACCATGTTTTTGTATGGTTCGTCACCCTTGATAATGGCAATATAATCTTAAGCTTTTCCAAGCAGCCGGGGACCATTTAAGGGATTTCAGAACATGTTTCCAGCAAAACAAAAAAGGCAATACCGGGTGTCTAGAAACAAAATAATATAACAGAAGAACAAAATAATGTCTATTGTATTAAATATATGTGGTAATATGTCAGGCACTTGTGTCGGTTATATATAGGCATAATAATTTAACATGATTTATATACAAGAACAAACTAAAATTGCTATCATTATAGATTTTTTAATTAGTTATTATTAACTTAAATTTGTTTTAGCTTTAGACCAACCATTTTCAGGATCTACTTCTGTTCTGATCATTACAGGATATTGAAAGCTAGTATGACCTATCACATTCTGGGTCACTACCTTGTCGTGGTGAAGGGGCTTGTGTACCTCAATGCAGCTGTGAGCTATACCATGTAGTGTCAGCCAAGATGGGCAGGTCATAGCATAGCAGGTGTGGCTGGCGTGCAGCGTCCATATGGTCACCAAGAGTCAGATGTGACTGAAGGACTGAACAACAACTATGACCTATACACATTACCAGTATTAATATTTTGCAAGCTGTAAAGTAAGACCTATCCAGACAGCAAACTGTTAAGGTAGCCTTTATTAAATAAATCTAGATAGTAAGCTCTATTAGCACGCCGTGGTAGGGTAGCTTTCTGTATGGTGAATGAGGGAGGGATGTTTTGCTGTCGCAGAGGGCAGTAGAGTAGTAATTAGTATCTTCTAAGTTACCTGTTGGACACACAAGCTTTAGACTTCACACTTAATTTGCTCATATGACTAGACTAAACTATGACTTTAAATACCTGATAACAGAAATGTTATTAATGTATGAGCTTGTAGTTAGAAATCTCATCTTTACCTTAGTTTCTATTTGTAAGGAGAGAAACAGAAGTGCCACATTGACAATGGCATGTTATGGATGAACAAGTGGCAGCATATCCTAAATTAAAATAATAATTCCAGAGTAGTCCAAAAGGCAGTGTGTTCTTTTAACCCTACTCCAGAACCTAGAAGAGCCAAGGACATATAATACTCTGAATGTTTAGAAGGACCACTGCACAATGAAAAAAAATTTTTTTGAAAACAAATGTAACTAAGAGCACGATAAAGCAGGAAAAAGTTAAACTGGCTAGTTTTTAATTAGAAAAAATAAAATTGGAAAAGCCACTTCTGGGCCCTGGGGGAATCCATGATACATAGGTGGAAGTTTTGTGTGAGAGGGTACTTACATTTCTCGAGAGATGTGGTTGCATTTCCTGGAGCAAGAGTCTGCTTCTGGGCTAGTGGTATTATTTTCAATCTTATCAAATTATCTTAACAAAGGCTTATTGTTCCTTCCTTCCAAAACTCACTCCCTCATTATTCAGCTCTGAGGAAGCGATGTAACAAACACAAAATTGATTCCTATACTCATAAACATAGACTTCAAAAATTCTAAATTTCCCCCCCCCCCAAATGTTTTGTGTCCAAATGTCTTTCTTCTTGAAATGTATGGTCTTTAAAGGCAGAATACAGAAATATTTGTGGGGTGGTAAGAACACGATAACCAACAGGACTTTGTTAAAACAATGACTATAATGTTTGATAAACTATTCACAATAATTAGGATTTCCAATGAGAGTATTGCTACTTTTCAGTATTATGAGGAGGATATGTGCTATTAAAAATTCTGACATTCTACAGGCTGAGATAACATGATGCACACCATCAGCCTTATTAAATTGTGATTCGGTAAATTTAAAAGGGCTCTATTTAAACACACTTTTTTTTTTTTTACAGACGTTTTTAGTTAGTGAAGACCTTGTTTTTGGATAGAAGTTCACTAACTAAAAACTTCTGTAAAAAAAATATGCGGTGTGTTTAAATAGAGCCCTTTTAAATTTACTGAATTGCAATTTAATAAGGCTGCGAGCCTTTAAGGTTAAAGGCATAGTATAGCAGCAGTCCCATGACTCTATCCACCAGATGAAATCCCAATGTGAATAATAGCCAGTGCTTGAAGTTTTTCAGACAATTAAGTTAATTTATAAAGCACAGGGAAGTTAAAAAGAATGTTTTATTAATCACATTTTATTTTTACACTGTCATCTGACAGTGTCTTTTAATGGTGCCAATCAATATGAAACGTCCGTCTGCCTGTAACCTTGAGTTTACTGCTGTTATCATCATTATTTGGAGCAACAATCCTTAGCACTCCAGCTTTCTGATTGTCTAATAATGTCTGGGACATTCTGGGACCTCACAATAGGATAACACTGCAGCCTACAGAAAGCCTTTTAAACCCATTTATAGGGCCATTTTCCATAACACTCAAATGTTGTCCTCTTATTTGATATTGCTTATTTTATGAGGCTTTTTATGTTGGCTTTGAAAATGCCAACATATTTCAAACAGGCCTCCCAGCAGCTTCCATGCGATAATTTATCAGGCAGTTAAGTTGTTCCCTTTCCTTGGACAAGTCAAATTTGTTATTGAAGTTTCACTGCTAACGAACACTCAGAAATAATGTTATAATTTTCAGCATTCAGTGATGTTAAAATAATGTTATTTGCTGTTATATGAGCTAAGCAATTCACTGTAGATGAAAATAATAAATGTATACTTATTCAGCATTACCAGAAAGTGCTGTGCTGTACACAGAATTATTTTAAGCATTGAGCACCCCTATTTTTTTTGTAACTTTTTTTTATATTTAGTTTGTGAAAATAAACATTACAATATCTAAAGCTCTCGATAGTTTAAAAGAAAGTATTATAAGACAATTCATTTATACAAGCTGTGATTTTTGTTTGCTTGTTTTTGCATTAAAAGGATTAAGGATTTCAAAGGTTTTGTTGTTCAATCCTTCAGTCGTGTCTGACTCTTGGTGACCATATGGATGCAGCACGCCATGTACATCTGGTTGTGTTTATCCATATGGTTCTATTGGCAAAGATACCAGTTCCTTCTCCAGTGGACCGGCATCTGTCTGACCTCTCTGCTATGTCCTGGCTATTTTGGGTGACCCTACATGGTATAGTAAATATGCGTTATGTGGTGGTGGTCAGTGGGGTTAAAAAAAATATCCCCAATACCTGTGTATTATCTAGAATCTATTTGTAAAACTAAGCAAAATGTAACCCAGTTTGACTTGTAACCTCAAATCAATTAACTTTTTGATGTGCAAAAGAGTGATAAAACCCTCCACTGTACAAAGTGCAGGATGCAAAATATCATGCCTGATAACCAGCTCAAAATCCTGAGACATAAAATATTCTCATTGCATTGTGGGAGCTGGGCAGAGACATGTAAATAAGCTCTCAACAAGTCTCACTTCAATTGGAAAGCTGAAACACGGCCTTTATAACATACACATGGGTGTAGGAACTACAATGAGCGGCGTCCACCCCCAGAACTATTCTGGCTCCTACCCCCCTGAACATACACCTGTCATTAAAAACACAGCACAGGATGGGTATGCATCGCATATATAGTTGTGAGCATGCGGGTCGTTGCTAACGCTGCCGGCTCATGTAGCGAGCCTGCGGCCCTCGCGAAGACGGTACATTTTAGTGTGCCTGGGTGTATATTAAAGGCCAAAACTTCATGTCATGTATATAAAAAAATCATGTCTTACACATTACAAACATTTTGTACACCATGGAAACAAATCATATTAACTAAAGAATATTTACAAGAGACAAGCAGATAAAAAATGTGTTTGCTCTGCATTTATATTACCAGCGAGTTTAATAGAGGGCCCATAGAGGCCTGTTGATTATAATTTCTTATTTAATTTATAATAAAATAATCTGAAACAAAATCAGAATATGTTACAGTTCAGACATCCATAAGGCTCACTGCCACAGTTTCCTGTAACTCATCGAGCCAGAGGAAGAGCCTGTCTGCATTTACACTGAGAATGAGAACAGTAATGCTCTCTCTATATAGCCAGACAGTTATTTATGATTCCATATGTGAGAGGGCAATAGCTGCGGCCATCATTTCTACTCTTAACTGGGAACAACCATAGCATTTAGTGAATTAACTTAACATGCACTATATTACTCTAATATCAAGTCATATAAACTGGCTGACGATTTCGCTGAACTGTAAATCATGACATGGGTCCGTTATAGTAGATCATGCTGGGGAATATACTAGTGAACGTTTGGCATGAGTTCAAGCACATAAATTTATTGGGTCTATTAAGGATAACATAATTTAGGGCTAATTAAGCACATAAAATGTGTCCAGAAAAAGTACAACTCAACAAAAGATCAGAGACACAGAGTTTGGTTTGATTTTTAGTCTACAACTCATCCTCATGTTTCAGAAAATATTTTGATATAGTTTATTAGAACAAATAGAGAGGTAAAGGGACAATATGTGAGGTTAAAATGCAGCTTTTTTTTGGTAATACAGCAGAATGTTTTGTTATGTAATAAATGATTAGCAATAATATCAGTATTTTGAGAACAAAAATCAGTGTAGCGTTCAAAACTTAAATTTGAACTTTAGTGTTGTAGGCTCTAGCAGAGCTGTTTCTCTCCATGCCCTATTAAGTGTTAATGGGATGGGAGCAGATCTGTCTGGAGGCTGTCTTAAGCTTTCTACTAGTCTTTAAAGTTGCTTGAGCTGGTCACTGCTGAGACGAAGGCAGATAGAGATACCTATAAGTACATGTTATCAGTCAGATTCTCTCCCACCCCCTGGGCACCTAATAGGAGAGAAGATAGTGCTTTAAACTGCAGTGCTAACGTTCATATGTAAGATTTAGCTTTTTTTTCTCCAAAATACTGAATATATTCTATAGACACCTTATAGGGTTGTGCTAAAAAATTTATTTGCACATTATGAAATTGAATTCTTCAAAAGAGCATGCCATAAATATGCAACTTCAGTGATCCTTTATTTCTAAAACTGTTTAAAAAAATAACGTTCCTGCAGATCTAACAGTTTGTAAAATATCACAAGCTGAAGATGCTTTCACAAAACTCCAGGTAATACAATAGGAGTGGAGCGTTACTGCTTAGGACCTGTGACAACACCAGCAGGCCCAGGATGCCTAGGGGTTCTGCCACTGAGCTACCCCCGACATCAGCTGGCTGGAGAAGCCAGCAGGCACCATAGTCCTAAGGGTGCCTGGGATTCTGCCTTTGACATACCCCCTACAGCAGCTGGCTGGAGCAGCCAGCAGTCGCCATAGTCCTAAGGGTGCCTGGGATTCTGCCTTTGAGATACCCCCTACACCAGCTGGCTGGAGCAGACAGCAGTCGCCATAGTCCTCAGGATGCCTAGGGGTTCTGCCACCGAGTTTCCACCTACACCAGCTGGCTGGAGCAGCCAGAAGGCACCATAGTCCTCAGGGTGCCTGGGATTCTGCCACCGAGATGCCCCCGAAGCAAGCTGGATGGAGCAGCCAGTAGACACCATAGTCCTCAGGGTGCCTGGGATTCTGCCACCAAGATACCCCCGACACCAGCTGGCTGGAGCAGCCAGCAGGCCCCCTACTCCTCAGGGTGCCTGGAAGTCTAAATACATGGACATTTAAGCACTTCATTCCCTTCAGACCCAAAACAATAGCCTTTTCCAGTCTCATAGCAAAGTATTTCTGTGTAGGCCGAGACCTAGGGCAGCTAATTTTCAGGAGGCAGCAGGCTGCCTAAAGATTCAGTGCAGTACATTGAAATACATTTTGTATATGCACAAAGATGTCTGTATGCAGTGAGATGTATGTCTGCAAATGTATGTGATACTTTCTGACATACTATATATTTAAATAAACACATAAACTTATGATTTAAGATATAGAAAGGGGAAAGGAGGAGCTGCAAGTGGGGCACATAAATCTGAATGCCCATGACTATATATCATACTACATATTATACTGTATTCACAGCATTCTGTTAATACATGTAAATCCTACAATAACTCTAAATACCTAACAACTGGGAGAGGAAGGTCTTACACTTGTCGTGCTCTATATATACACATTATTGTCCTATTTTGTCTCTGCTTCTCATGTAAACATTCTCCAAACAATGCATTATTCTATATTTTATGCTTAAGGGTTGACAATTTCCCTGAGCCAGCCACCTTTCCATTTAGAACATTTAGTCCTAAAGTATGCTATTGCACTGATCATCATAAAAGCTTGGAACTCTCAAAGTCAATTAGGTTACCTGGTTCCCCTCATCCATTCCTGGATAAGCATTATTTTTGGCAGAAAACATGAGACAAAAATAAGATCATTTATCTAATTAAATACACTGAGAACAATGTTGTTAGTGGAATCTGATGTTAAAAGAAACAAAGCATGATTCATTGGGTTATAGCAACAGTATATGCATGTGATAGAGGTGATAGTATTTGGAACTGGTTTTCTTTTACTATAAAAGCAAGTACACATTACTCCAGAGTATCTAAGCTTCACGGGGACTGTGGCGCAGGTCACTGAAGGCTGCAACTTTGGTGAAGCACTTCACATCTGATGCACTTCTTGTGTTACCTCCTTCAATTCCTACTTATATGCAATGCATTTCTTATGCAGTTTTATTATATGACTGCTTTTGGGGATATTTACTAAACTTCCTTTAAAAGGACAAATATAGTTCAAGAAAAACTGCACGTGATCCTTTCATTTATACACAATTATTAAATGAGTGTTATATTGAAAGGGGGGAAAAAGCACATCATTTCTTTCCTCAGGTTCCTAATTGTATAAAATCTAAGTAGGGCTTTCTTCAGAAATATTGGGATCTAGAACATGTCTGGTCTCTCCTTATCTGCTCTAGAAGATGCCGAGGAGGAATAGAAGAGGCTCAACCAAGATATCATAAGGCAAACATTGGGTGTTTTTTTTTTATTTTAAAAAATGGAAGCCTGGTACAAGGGATCTAAACAGCCTACCCCAACTTTCCCCACAATACAAATTAGGCAGAACTTGAAATTATGAAAAGGGCACTTCATATATATTGTATTATTTATTCAACACAAGTTAAAAATAGCTCAGATAAATTACTCTTTTTGTTTGCAACAGACTGGACAACCCACTTGCTTCTGTGTAAGCTGTGTTGCAGGCTGCCATGTTTTAGTTTACAATATTTGCTGTAAAGTTAAACCAGCATGGAAAGTAAAACATGGCAGCTGTCCGTTAGACCTGTGGCTGCATTCAAAGTATTCTCCAACCTTATCAAGTTGATCACTAGAAACCGAAATGGTAGATAACACTGCAGCATATTTACATCTAAAGTAATACATCACAGGTTGTGTATAGTTTTTGTCTGTATTCAGCTGTAGTTATTTAAAAGAGTATATTTTAAATAAATGAGTTTAAGCCTTTAAGCTTGCTTTGCAGGAATGGCACACTGCATCAGCTTTCAGAAATATGCTTTATTCAGTTGTATGTACCATATTTTTTGCAAGCTTAAGAATGCCTTGAAGCAGTGAATTCTAGTATAGGTAAAGATACTCAAAGAAATAATAGTATGGTTCTAATACTAAATTGTCTTATAAAAGTATCTAAAACAGTATGTGCAAAAAGTATAAAGTGATCACATCAAAAAGAGATATTTCCAATTAGACTTTCTAAATGTCCTTGCACTATCTGTGAATATTATCATTGCACACTATTGGATAGCATGTGCAGATAATGGTCGGATCTCTAAAGCGTGATAAGCTTTCACTTGTGGTTGACCTATATATTGTACAGGACACTAACAAGCATATATTGTAAGCCTAGAGGAGGCAATAAGTATTGGCAATTAACATAACCTTCCTTTGTCTTATCACAGCTCATTACAGCTTAGGTCATACCATGTGAATATATAATGAAGGAAGATTTGCTAATTTGCATAGATTTTAATGATATTCCCCAGAAATATATCTCATATGAATTTGTAAGTAGCTACTTAAGAGTGATTGAATATTGGGATGCAAGGCCCTTGATATAGAGCTTGTAGAACAAATTGAGGTTTTTACTGAGGTGCTAAGAGGTTTCGGCTTAGTGCACAGAAGTGAGGCCTTGTCAGAGTAATCAAACTATAATGGAGCCTCGTACTAGGGCGAGGAACCTGCAGACCGTGGGCTAGGTTGGCAAAGTCTAATATGTCTACCTAAGTGCACCCATCACTTCATCTGGTATTACAAGAGGCAGTATGGCTCTACTCCAGAGAGTGAGGAACAACATCATGTTCAATAACCAATCAGCACTGCATGTGGAGCCATTTTAACAACTTTTGCAAGCAAGAAAAAGAATTGAGGCGGGGGAGAGAAAAGCAACATAGAAGTAGCTGGCGCCAGCAGGCTATCCAAGGAGAAGTGTCAGCCAACTGATACTGGGTGAGGGGGGCATTAACATTTTTTCATTTTTAGATGAACCTCAAATGAACCTTAAATAAAAAAACAGGTTTTATATATATATATATATATATATATATATATATATATATATAAATATATATTGAGAGAGAGAGAGAGAGAGAGAGAGAGAGAGAGAAAGAGATAGATATTATTGATTTACATATTTTTTAACTGCAAATATATTAAAATGTATTCTATTCAAATCAGTGAAAAGGGAATCTTTATTGAGCCATATTCAAAGTGTTCTGGATCCTAGAGATCATCCTCATGAGCACTGGAAGATAACCAACTTTACCAAGATCAAAATGGTTGAGAGGCTCTGTTTTAAATTAGATTATGGAATGTTTGATGAACAATACTTGCATTTATCCATTTTAATTCAATGCCGTATCACTTCATTCCTTTTTCTAGGAAAGGCATTTATTATATTTTAGTGCAAGCTATGCTCCATAGTGCAAGCTATAGTTATACACTGCTAGTCATATTTTCTACCACAATAAATTGTGGAAATAAAAACAGGTCACATGGAACAAAAAAATTAAAGTGGAATTAAACAAAAATCAATCTTAAGTGTTCTTGTATGAGACTAAAATATGACGTTGTTCTGGGATATTATTATTCCTGCATATTCAGTCATTATACAGTACATGTTTTATCAAAATATCAGATAGTGACTGTATAATAAGGACTAATGTTAATAAACAGCAAACTTAAATGGGTAAATGTCAGTGATCAAAAAACACTATATATATATATATATATATATATATATATATATATATATATATATATAAATTACTGTATAATCACTGCAGTAAGATATCATCATTCATTATGTTAACCCTTTAATGCTAGCAGAGTACTTATATTCATCATTGGTGATCTATACACTCTTCAACTTCCCTGCACTATGCTGCTTCAGCTCCTTCTCCCACCCAACCTTTATTGCTCTGTCCCACAAGAACATTCCAAAATCTGCGACTATTCAATTCTACTGAAAAGACTTAAATACATACATTCAATGAGCTTGATCTCTGACAATCTAGATGACAACTATAAAAAGTGTACGTCCTGTTGGGACGTCTGAGAACTACGAATTGGATGGTAGCATAAAAAAAAAAAGGAATACATATACAGACCTCAGGGACGATATTATACTAAGCTTCCCCCCATCCCATCTTCCCCCACCCTCTTTTCCTTGCTTTCTCTTTTTTTCTCTCTTTTTTTTTCTTTTCTTTTTATTTGTACTGGCATAATATGATATATTTAATTGTCATTTATTCAATAAAACTAAAAAAAAAATGGGAAAAGTAGGCACAAGCCTTGTCTGATGTCATTTGAATACAATATATGTAGTTCTTGTATTGTACATCTTACTCTGCTATAACTTTTATTCCCATTAACAAAAACGATTTAAAAAAATACAAAAAAAATCTGTGACTATTCCTTGAAGACTAAGTGAACTCTGGCATAGAGGGAATTCTGGTACTTGATACTACTGTTATCAAAAGGAGACTACAACCCAAGAAGCATATACAGCAGAAGTGATTAAAGTGGGTAGTGCAATTCAGCCAGTCAGTGAAGTGCTTTCTTATTCCCACCTGCAAGGCACTAAGGGCCTCATTCAATTGTGATTTGGCCAATTGAATAGGGCTCTAAATAAGCACATAGCATATTTTTTTAAAAGAAGTTTTTAGTTAGTGAAAATCTTGCTTTTGGATAGATATTTACTAACTAAAAACTTCTTTAAAAAAAATATGTTATGTGCTTATTTAGACCCCTATTCAATTGGCCAAGTTGCAATTGAATGAGGGCCTAAGTATGTCCCCAATGGCAAAAAATGATAGTACCAGTATTTTAGCACATTCCTCTGCAGACAGGTTTTCTTTGGTAGCTACAGTACTCCGACTATATATGTGTGGATGGATGGATGGATGGATGGATGGATAGATAGATAGATAGATAGATAGATAAAGATGATAGATGATAGAATATTCTTATTGCTATTAGCAGCTTCTAAAAAAATCTTTAAAAACATACGTTTTAACTTTTTCTGCATTAGTTTAATTATGAAATTCTACAGTATTAAAAATGTTACACATACAGACAAAGTTTTTCTTTCCTGATACTTTTTAAGTACAATTTTAGTCTTCTGTCTTCATTTGCATTATTCATGAATTACCATTTTATCCTTGGGGAAATCTAAATGAGGCAGGAAACGGTATCAGTGCACTTGTGAAATATGTAGAGGCGGTGCTGCTATACCCAGGAAATAAAAACTACTAATGAACATGACAAGAAATGACTGTGTATCTCTAAAATATAACTATGTATTGGTAGCAGATCTAGTGCAAATGCTGCATTTATCAGAGGCAACTCCACGGGGATGCTGGAGAGATTACAATTTGCCATCAATTCTGCCCCCTTAACCTGTAACTGAAACAATAAATATAACATATTAGTGAATAAACATTTGGTTTATCTGCAATATGGATAATAAAAATGTTGCCCTCTTTTTAAATGGTTTGTTAGAGATGAAATGAATTTGGAGATAGGATTCTAGCCTAAGTGAGCAACTGATGCATTTTAAATGAATCAGCCACCTTACAACAATGGGGGGGACTTACTAAGATGAGCCGCAATGAGCTAGGCATGACACTTAAGAAGGGACTTTACTCAATTTCACAATGAACTGGATCATAGGTTAACTCGAGCTAGCACCCGCAATCATTAGTAAATCCCACCCAATGTTTCTAACTTTTAAGGACAACAGAAGTGTCCTAGTTATGAGATTTAAGTTTAAAAGTTTGTTTTTGAAAATGGAACAATTGAAAAATATTATCTGAATTGTACAGTTTTCTTTTAAACAATAAGATAAGAACTTCAAGAAATTGGCCAACTTATTGAATATTGAACCCAAAGGGAGTGGAGTAATGTGGTATTGCCAATAAAGACTAATTTATATTGTTTGAATTTCTGGGAATAATATTATAAACTGCTTAATTTTTGATTTATGGGCCCTGTCTAGCGGTCTAGTAAAAAAAAAAGGTAACTGTTGGAGGAAATGTGGGCAGGATGCTGATACTATACATATTTGTCTATATGCAGCAGTAATATTTACATCTGTAAGAGTGCTTGACACATTCTGACATATAATAAATAAATATATATGTGTATGTATGTATGTATATATATATATATATATATATATATATATATATATATATATATATATATATATATATAAAACATACACACACCACTGGAGACCAAAAAAGTGGAAATGTAATTATTAATGATAACATGACACTGAGATAACATTTATAAAATGTATTATTTAAAAAATGTTGTGGTGTCACGTTATTTCCACTTTTTTTTGTTTCTAGTAGTAGTTACTTTATTGTTAAGCACATTTGAAAATTCTGATATTTCCTATTGTTCTGATATCAGATTTTATATACATAAAGTTATGATTTGAGATATAGAAAGAGGGAAAGAGGAGCTGCAAGTGGGGTGTAGGGTGTGCACCACAAATGGCCTAAGGTAGCTTAAAACCTAAATAATAAATGTATTCAACGAAACAGTTGGCTCAGTGGAATTGCTATATTTTCAAGTGAACACTTTTGGAAAGTTCCCAGGTAGGTTTATATAATTAGTTTTGCTCATTTCACACAAGTCCTCTTTGCTGTGCAGTTGTTTTAAGCTATAGACACTCAGTGCTACATGTAGGTTAAGTGTGCTCAATTTGCACTTAATGCACCTCTTGGTTGCTAAGCATGCTTTTAATTTTCATATCAATACAAAAGAACTAGGATCATACACAGCATAGTCTTAGGGCAGTCATCTCCTGTTACATTACAATCAATATTGTTTAAATATTTATACTTTTATGCCTTGAAAACAGTCTCAGCCAAGGAATCCCTTTATAGTCTCTTCTGGTTTCGGGAAAAGTGATTCTTGTAAAGCATAAGGGTGCATAAAAAAATGTCATGCAAAAATCATTTTCGCAATCACAGCACTTCCAGCAGCAAAGAGATCATTATGCCAAGATGTAATATATAGAATAGCAGCAGATATTCTCTGTCTCCTGGCTCTCCTGGATGGATTTTCCCAAGGTGTTACAAGAAAGGTACTGAAGGTTAGATAGGCCATGCCGAGTGAGCCCTTCGTATAGAAAGAAAAACATATAAAATATGTACAATGGTGGCTCTAAAACTAACCCACATAGAATTTTTTTGAAAAATTCTCTGTTCATTATGGACAAGTATAAAATAAAATAAGAACAGATATTAAAATGTTTTAAATGGCCAACTAGTTTTCATTTATTTATCTGGTGTCTAATTAGCAATGAAATCAATATTTTAAGAAACTAAATTCAAAAAAACAGAAATGCTACTCTCATCCCACTAATGGGTGTCCAGGGGGATGTGAGAAGATGTGTCCTAATTTCTTTTCTCCCCATTCCATGTTTCCCTATAGCAGCAGATAAGAACTCCTATCTGGACTCCTATCTGGAAGTCTGAAACATTAGAATTAAAAAGCTCTTTTTTATTTTTTTTTATTATTTTTATTAAACATTTTAAAACATACAAAGTTTATGCTTCTTCATATCAATCCATCTTTGATAATACATAATTGAATCATTGTAATCTTACTTATATTAGGCCAAAGTTTTAAGTCCTAACAAACAGTGTCACAATACTACAGACAAAAAAAAACAACAACAAAAAAAAACAAGATCTGGAGCGAGAATTCTGATTGGGGTAGGTTGGGATATCTTATATTACTCTGGCTAATTGTCCGACTCTAGGGAAAATTTCATCCCAAATTTTCCATTTATCCTTTCGAATTTTGTTCGATGAAAATTGTTCAAAATCTATTTCTAAAGATCTATTTTTTGCTATTATTGTTTTTATTTCAGTCCACGTCGGAATTTGAACTTGCTTCCATCTAATGACAATAAGCCGTTTTACTACAAAAAGTAAACTTCCAAAGCTAAATTCAATTATCTTTCTTCAAATATACTTTTATTGCTTATTAGTTATTAAATAAGCAAATGTAACCATACTGTATGAACTCTACAGTGGTCCTTTAAACTATTTTTAAAGATGTCCACATGGAAGCACTGAATACATGATACCTAGTTGATGCATCTCATATATGCTTTTCAGCCAATCATAAGTCATATCCCAGGATGCATTTTCCTTATACCCCTGAGAGACAAGAATTGGCAATGGGAGAAGGTGAGATGTATTGAGAAAGCAATGGACTTGCCCAGCAAACTACAGATAAGAATTAACTATATTATAATATTTTAACTTGGATTTCCACAATTTATTCTAATTTTACAAAACTATTCCATAAATATAACATTTCAGTATCCCTTTAGCTAACTAAAGGCTCAATCTAATTGACACCTGGAGAGAACTGTTAAGCAAAAAGAGGGTGCGTGTGATACAAAATACTCCCTGACTGATGTCTCCTACAATATGGTATAGAGTTACTAATCATACATGCTAATATGAGGAAAAGGAGACTGAAAAATACATTGCGATATAATTAAAATAAAGCTTAATAATTACCTTTTCCTAACAATACAAATATATACAGCGGACAATGTTCCTGTAAATACATGGCATTATACAACTGTACTTTAAGATGGGTAAATCATCAAATCCACTTAGAAGTGAAAATGGACAGACCTGATGGGCCACTTGGTTATCATCTGTCATGAAATTCTCTATTTCTTTATGAACAGGTTACCTGAAATCACTTGTCATCATTTGCTGAGCTCCTTGGCTTTGTTCTGGTCCAGAGACAGCTTTCGTCCCTCTACATTTCTGCACATATACAGTATTACAGACAGAGTCAAGTGTGAATGTGAAATCCAATTTTCGCAGTCAATGAAATATTTTTTTCGCAGTGCAATTTCCTTCTTATTTCTCACATTGGTTTCATATTGCTTTATAACACAATCTAGACCGACCACTACAGTACAATTCCTTTAGTTACCATCTAAGTGAACAGCAACAAAAAGGGGAATAAGGCAGATACATCAGCTGGTGGCCTGCAAGGTGTGAACTAGTGTTATAAAGCCAAACAGGATGAGATGACATGTCAGATGCCATGCAGCTGGATTTACTAATGAATACAAAAGGAAATATACTAATGCAGCACAGAAATTCTTTTTTGTGTTATTATTATTTATATTTTTTGTTTATTTTCAGTTAATATTAACCTCAAAAATGACACATTAGTGCATATTGCATCAAATTAACCATGTGGGTGTTGTCATCAGGGCTGTATCTACCTTTTTGGAGGCCCTAGGCAGTGAAGTGGAGGAGCCCCTGCAAGTGAGTATACAAGATATGCATGGACCCATTTTTGCCTTTTCTGTGCGTGTAATTTCCCTTTCCTCTTGTAACTGTCTTGTTTTAGGTGGTTATCCTCTAGTAGCCAGTCTATGAACTGCAACATTTTTAAAGCCAGGAAACATTTTTTTTTTAAGTAGTGGCACCACTTTCAGGGAAGCGCCCCTGGGCAGCTGCCTAGTTTGCCTAATGGGTAATTCGACCATGCTTGTCATTTATTTTTTCAAGATTAAGGAAATGCCATTTGTGTCTAGTATGCATGAAAAAGAAAACATTATTAATAGTTGTGTAAATCATGAGCATAAAAGTAGTTTCAGAGAAAATCATCTAGACTAGTGCATGGGAGCTGCCAAGACAGTAATACTTGTTCAATACAAGAGGAGGTGGTTTACAGAACAGGGGTGTAAACAGCTTACAAGTTTAGGTGTTACTGTTCTCATTCAACTATCTATAAAAATCATTATACATTATTCACCTTTTAAAAGAATATAGTACCAGTTTCCAGTTGAGTTGTTGGTCTCCGCCCATTTAAAATTATCATGGTGCAGGGTGGCTAGGTTTAGCTGGGAGACAGGTCTAAGGTCTTAAAGAACAATCTTAGTAGATACAGACCAACCTCAGTCTAAACAATCATAGACTGCCTCCCTTAAAGGAAAACCATTTTATCACAGCCAGTCTCTGACCCGTGAAGAATATTATGTTGGTACAGTCTTGCGTTTGATGAATTTGACTATACTTAAAATCAACAGAGACCAGCAGCTGAATCTGACTTTGAAAGTAAGTTTGATTTTGAACATTGTGCTACTTTTTCAAAATTACTGAATATGTATTAATGATCAAAGTGTAATGTAAACACATAGCTCCTGTTAGAGACATCTCAGGTGTCCTTTAAGCATTATGATTATTTCTATAATCTGGATAAATTAAGAGTTAATATAGAAAATACCTTATAAATCTCGCAGACTAGCACTGAACACATAACACTCCACTGATCAGAGTTGAGAGCCTTCCAGTTAGGAGGCACACACAGATTTGTCTAAGATCTCTTCTGGCCTAAAGCTTTAATCTATTTATTGGAAATGGATTAGACCTGCCTAACCAGTAACTGTGCCAATAAAATGACAGTTCGTTGCCAGTAAGTTTGTTAGATAATCAGGGTAATTTATAAAGCATATAACCACATTTCAGTAGCATAAAATAATATTTATGTTTTGTTAATCAGTTTCCTATTGTATATGGTCTTAAAATGTTGTTTTATTATCTGTCAGTGTCCATTTAATGTTATTATTTTTTCTTTCAGTCTTTCTCCAATGCACATACTTTTTTTAAATTTCAGTCTTTGATAGATATAAATATACAATATATTACTCCACAATATTAAATAACTTCAGAAAATTATTCACCAAGACAACTACGTTTAAAAAGAGCCAAGATGCAAAAGTAATACCTACTTAAAAGGTTACATTTCAAAAAAAAAAAAAAATAAAGATAAAAAAGGGTGTTTGAGGGGGAGGCAAGTGTTCAGAGTGTATTCAACCTATACATATGTAATTGATAATTATGTAGGACTGCAACTTAAAATGTGTCAAGTATATTAAGCATACAAGAACTTGCAACTCTGTGTTAATGTTCACTTGTAATTCTATTTTCTGGAGACAAGGTATAAAAGACTTATGTAATATATTTATATTTTTGCTGAGCAGTTACTTTATACTTAAAAAACAAGATACAAAAATTATAAGTTCTCTTATACCTTCTCCTGAATGTCTCCAAGTTTACAATGATAATATAAATAACATGCCAAGAGCAATTCAAGCATCTTTGTTGGACAAAAAAAAAAGTGTCACGTCTAATTGAATTTATGTAGTGATTAAAAAAGAAATGCATCGAACCAAGACCCTATGAAACATTAATCCGGCTGAGAACATGCTGCAGGATCTGTATCTGCCTGGCCTGGGAGTAACAGGAGGCTCTTAGACAATTTCTTTTTAGAAACCTATAAATCAAAGAATATTTTTTCTTATAAATTTATTCTGAAACTTTTTGGTTTATATAACATAAATCTATACTATCGGGCTAAACTGTTGGCATGAATACATTAAAGAAATTATCCTAAATCATATAATTATTAATGGATCTGATACCCAAAGTCATTGTCACTGAACTTACATGGGGTTATTTATGATGAGGCAGGATCAAAGTTTCAAGTTTTGAGCTTAAGTTAAAGTTAGTGTCTTTAGTAATTATTTATTGTCTGGTTGGCCTATATATATTTGGTATCACTATAATGATGAGCACATAACAGCTGAAGTTTTAATGGAAACATTTGGAAGGGTTACGTGTGAAAGTATTGCACTAATCTCACATGCAGTTGCCTAGGGGCATTTCACTCATATTGGGCACCTGCCTGCCAGGTCACGAGATGTAGCTTTGCCATCCACACCCTTTCTCCCCTAGTCATTATATACATTTACTTAATTATTGCTTGGTGAGAATAAGGGCGTGCACATGGTGCAGTTATCAAGCAGAAGTAGAAGAACACTGAATAAGAGAAATCCTGTAAAGCGTATGTCTTGGGGTCTCAGAGATGTAAATATAGCCATATATGTATACCAGTGGTTCCTAAATCTCTCCTCAGGGCTCCCCAGAGAGGTCTGGATTTTATTGTAACATTGTGTGAACAAAGGGGAGAAAATCAGAGGATCTATGGCCTGTTGAATACTAAGTACCTCACCTGTGTTTACACACTGACACCACAATAGTGTTTCAATCTGGCATTATCCTAGACTACATATTTTATTGGTTGGTTTCATGACACGTTGGCCTGTACTTTCAAGAAAATATGGTGACACAGTGAGCACAGAGGTCACTTTATATATATATATATATATATATATATATATATATATATATTATATATATAACTAGCCACTTGCCCGTCAAAAATGACGGCAATAAAATTTGAAGCCTGGCAATGGTGTTTGCCACAAATTGCAAGCCTCTCCCCCTCGACTTAACTGGCCTTGCGATGAGCGCCTTTGGCGCTCATTGCGAGCCTCTCCCCCTCTACCTTTTCCCCCCTCTACTTGACGGTAGGCGCTCAATGAGAGCCACTCCCCCCTTTACTTTACTAAGCACCTTTGAAGCTCATCATGGGCCTCGCAATGAGCGCCAAAGGCGCTCATTGCGAGCCTCTCCCCCATGTGTCTCTTCCCCCCTCTCCACCCCTGTATCTCTTCCCCCCTCCCATGTGTCCCCTTTCCCCTCTCTCCCTCCCGTGTCTCTTCAACCCCTCTCCCCCTCCCTTGTGTCTCTTCCCTCCCTCCCTCCCGTTTCGTTTCCCTTCTCTTCCTCCCTGTGTCTCTTCCCCCATTTCCCTTTCCTGTGTCTCTTCCACCCCTCTCCCTACCCTGTCTCTTCCACTCCTCTCCCTTGTCTCTTCTACCCCGCTTTCCCTCCCCTGTCACTTCCACTCCACTTTTCTCATTTCTCTGTCCCTCCTTCATGTCAATCTCTCTATCTGTCCCTCCTTCATGTCAATCTCTCTCTCTGTCCCTACTTCATGTTAATCTTTCTCTCTGTCCCTACTTCATGTCAATCTCTCTCTCTGTCCCTACTTCATGTTAATCTCTCTCTCTGTCCCTACTTCATGTTAATCTTTCTCTCTGTCCCTCCTTCCTGTCTCTCTCTCTATCCCTCCCTCCTGTCAATCTTTCTCTCTATCCCTCCCTCCTGTCAATCTTTCTCTCAATCCCTCCCTCCTGTCAATCTTTCTCTCTATCCCTCCCTCCTGTCAGTCTCTCTCTATCCCTCCCTCCTGTCAGTCTCTCTCTGTCACTCCTTCCTGTCAGTCTCTCTCTGTCACTCCTTCCTGTCTGTCTCTCTCTCTCATGTCTCTCTCTCTGTGTGTCTGTGTCCCTCCTGTCTCTCTCTGTGTCCATCCTGTCTCTCTCTGTGTCCCTCCTGCCTCTCTCTGTGTCCCTCCTGCCTCTCTCTGTGTCCCTCTCTCTCTGTCCCTCCTGTCTCTCTATCTCTGTCTGTCTCTGTCCCTCTTGTCTCTCTCTCATGTCTCTTCTCTCTGCCTGTGTCTCTCCTGTCTCTCTCTCTATGTGTCTCTCCTGTCTCTCTCTCTATGTGTCCCTCCTGTCTCTCTCTCTGTGTGTCCCTCCTGTCTCTCTCTCTGTGTGTCCCTCCTGTCTCTCTCTCTGTGTACCTCCTGTCTCTCTCTCTCTCTGTACCTCCTGTCTCTCTCTGTCTGTGTCTCTCCATCCGTGTCCCTCTAGTCTCTCTCTGTCCCTCTAGTCTCTCTCTGTCCCTCTAGTCTCTCTCTGTCCCTCTAGTCTCTCTCTGTCCCTCTAGTCTCTCTCTGTCCCTCTAGTCTCTCTCTGTCCCTCTAGTCTCTCTCTGTCCCTCCTGTCTCTCTCTGTACTTCCTGTCTCTCTATCTGTGTCCCTCCTGTCTCTCTCTCTGTCTGTGTCCCTCCTGTCTCTCTCTGTCCCTCCTGTCTCTCTGTGTCCCTCCTGTCTCTCTGTGTCCCTCCTGTCTCTCTATCTGTGCCCCTCCTGTCTCTCTATCTGTGCCCCTCCTGTCTCTCTATCTGTGCTCCTCCTGTCTCTCTATCTGTGCCCCTCCTGTCTCTCTATCTGTGTCCCTCTTGTCTCTCTATCTGTGCCCCTCCTGTCTCTCTATCCGTGTCCCTCCTGTCTCTCTATCCGTGCCCCTCCTGTCTCTCTATCCGTGTCCCTCCTGTCTCTCTATCCGTGTCCCTCCTGTCTCTCTATCTGTGCCCCTCCTGTCTCTCTATCCGTGCCCCTCCTGTCTCTCTATCCGTGTCCCTCCTGTCTCTCTATCCGTGTCCCTCCTGTCTCTCTATCTGTGTCCCTCTTGTCTCTCTCTGTCCCTCCTGTCTCTCTCTGTCTGTGTCTCTCCTGTCTCTCTCTGTCTGTGTCTCTCCTGTCTCTCTCTGTCTGTGTCCCTCCTGTCTCTCTCTGTCCCTCTAGTCTCTCTCTGTCCCTCCTGTCTCTCTCTGTACTTCCTGTCTCTCTATCTGTGTCCCTCCTGTCTCTCTCTCTGTCTGTGTCCCTCCTGTCTCTCTCTGTCCCTCCTGTCTCTCTGTGTCCCTCCTGTCTCTCTGTGTCCCTCCTGTCTCTCTATCTGTGCCCCTCCTGTCTCTCTATCTGTGTCCCTCCTGTCTCTCTATCTGTGTCCCTCTTGTCTCTCTATCTGTGCCCCTCCTGTCTCTCTCTGTCCCTCCTGTCTCTCTGTCTGTGTCCCTCCTGTCTCTCTATCCGTGTCCCTCCTGTCTCTCTATCTGTGCCCCTCCTGTCTCTCTATCCGTGTCCCTCCTGTCTCTCTATCCGTGTCCCTCCTGTCTCTCTATCTGTGCCCCTCCTGTCTCTCTATCCGTGCCCCTCCTGTCTCTCTATTCGTGTCCCTCCTGTCTCTCTATCCGTGTCCCTCCTGTCTCTCTATCTGTGTCCCTCTTGTCTCTCTCTGTCCCTCCTGTCTCTCTCTGTCTGTGTCTCTCCTGTCTCTCTCTGTCTGTGTCTCTCCTGTCTCTCTATCTGTGTCCCTCCTGTCTCTCTCTCTGTCTGTGTCCCTCCTGTCTCTCTCTGTCCCTCCTGTCTCTCTGTGTCCCTCCTGTCTCTCTATCTGTGCCCCTCCTGTCTCTCTATCCGTGTCCCTCCTGTCTCTCTATCCGTGTCCCTCCTGTCTCTCTATCCGTGTCCCTCCTGTCTCTCTATCCGTGTCCCTCCTGTCTCTCTATCCGTGTCCCTCCTGACTCTCTCTCTGTCCCTCCTGTCTCTCTCTGTCTGTGTCTCTCCTGTCTCTCTCTGTCTGTGTCTCTCCTGTCTCTCTCTGTCTGTGTCCCTCCTCTCTCTCTCTCTGTGTCCCTCCTCCCTCTCTCTGTGTCCCTACTGTCTCCCTCTCTCTGTGTCCCTACTGTCTCCCTCTCTCTGTGTCCCTACTGTCTCCCTCTCTCTGTGTCCCTACTGTCTCCCTCTCTCTGTGTCCCTACTGTCTCCCTCTCTCTGTGTCCCTACTGTCTCCCTCTGTCTGTGTCCCTTCTGTCTCTCTCTGTCTGTGTCCCTTCTGTCTCTCTCTGTCTGTGTCCCTTCTGTCTCTCTCTGTCTGTGTCCCTTCTGTCTCTCTCTGTCTGTGTCCCTCCTGACTCTCTCTGTGTTATTCCTGTCACTCTCTCTTTGTCTGTGTCCCTCCTTTCTCTCTCTATCTGTGTCCCTCCTGACTCTCTCTGTGTCCCTCCTGTCACTCTCTCTCTGTCTGTGTCCCTCCTGTCTCTCTCTATCTGTGTCCCTCCTGTCTCTCTCTGTGTTACTCCTGTCACTCTCTCTCTCTCTCTGTCTGTGTCCCTTCTGACTCTTCCTGTCTGTGTCCCTTCTGACTCTTCCTGTCTGTGTCCCTCCTGTCTCTCTTTCCCTCCAGGCTGTCTCTCTCACCTCAGTCCCCAGCATGTCTGCCGGTCCCTCCCCAGGGAGGTGTTGAGAGCAGCAGGGGGAGGTGTTGAGAGCAGCAGGGGGAGGTGTTGAGAGCAGCAGGGGGAGGAGTTGAGAGCAGCAGGGGGAGGAGTTGAGAGCAGCCGGGGGAGGAGTTGAGAGCGGCGGGGGAGGAGTTGAGAGCGGCGGGGGAGGAGTTGAGAGCGGCGGGGGAGGGGTTGAGAGTGGCGGGGGAGGGGTTGAGAGTGGCGGGGGAGGGGTTGATAGTGGCGGGGGAGGGGTTGAGAGTGGCGGGGGAGGGGTTAAGAGTGGCGGGGGAGGGGTTAAGAGCGGCGAGCAGGCAGGAGGAGTTGTGAGTTGTGCGAGCCCGCAAGCGTGAGCAACGGCTCGAGCGGGCTCGTATGCTCACAACTATATATGTGATGTGCCTGCCACACACAATTAAATACAAATATATCCATCACGCAGATTACTCACTTTGTTCGAGTTGTTCTTCAAGGTCTTCAAACTCAAATAAGATGGCCTTGTAAATCCGATATAAAATGCACTGATACCGTAACACAACACAAAATCATCTCTGCATCAGTGTTGCTCTTTTGTTACCTTGATACATAGAAATCCATTGAGTAATACATTTAACAGTATACTGACAGTGTGTGGTTCAGTAGATTGATAGAAAAAAGTAAGAGTTTAAAAAAATGTTCAGCTCACATCTAAAAGCATCAAAGTGATAAATGTGTGATAGGATCATGCCCTTGGAATACAAAATCCCTGCCATAAATAGGTGATAGATTTTTGGACTGTACATTTTTTTGAAAAGGGTCCAAAAATATAGACAGATTGGATTGTAAGCTTTCTGGGGCAGAAGACTTCTTTCTTTGTGATTTTCATAAAATAAACTTTAAAACTAAGAAGCTATTTTAAACCGTTGCTTACAAGGTGTTGCACTTATATTGTAAAAAATAAGTACAATCTATAGATGTTACAGTCCCTGCAATGTTTAGTGAATTTGCGGGAATGTCTTTTTAAACTTTTTGTCAGGCAAAGTAGTTTTTGATTGGTTATACCATGCTTATTTAAAATATTATGTGAATTCAGATGGGCTTCAAAATCAACAAGGCTTCAAAATCAAGACTTCAGCTAATTTTTTCATGTAAAGGACAATCCCTTTAAATTAATGGACCTTTCAAAATCCCTATAACTAAGTTGTAACATGTTGCATACATTGTTGGTACCATATAATTTAAAATTTTCTTTGTTGGAAAAAAAAAATAAACAGACGTGGATCAAAGTGTGAAGTGTTGGAAATCCTCTACATTTCATTGTTATCCAATGGTGACATATATATATTAATATTTTACATCTCAAAAAAGATATCCAATATCTCACCTTTTAGTATATATTCCCTATGCGATCTATCTGGCCTAATATAAACAGCAGAATAATGCCACATTTTAATAATCCCAAATGATTCCATCATATACATCATTCATAGGACTGGATTTACTAAGGTTTGCAGTGAAGGGATGTGAAAGGTTGCATCTGATCATTGCAGCGACCTTCACCATATTAACTCTTATTGGCCTAATATAATGAGGCCTTAGAAGTTTTCCCAAAGGGCCCACCACTTGTGGGCACAGCGAACAGTACATTTTAGTGTAAATAGTATACCTGTATATTGCCTATGTTTTATAATACAAACCATTGGCCAATGCATAGTACTAAAGTATAGTTGACATCTACCTGGTGATTTGTGATATAGTACAACTTGTACAGTAAAATGTATTTTTTATTATTTGAAGGTAATTTGCATTATAATACAATTCATATACACAAGTACCCTATTAATTATATTTTGGTAAAAGGCACTTGGCCATCATTAAAATGGTGAATTGCACAGGAGGTTTACATAGTCAAGTACAATAGTTTACTGAATAATATTGCTCAAATGATACAAAAGCAGGTATTGGAGCAAAGCTTAGTGAATCTAGCCCTGGATATTAATTATTTTACAAATAGAGAAACTATGTAGTAAACAAAGCAAAGTCATTATGGTCACAAGGGAATACGGCAGATGAACACTTAAAATTGTAATGTGGTTAAAGGGCTGTCTCTTGGGAAAAATGAACGACCACTGTAGTATAGGCAAACAACTATGTTAAAAATAGGATGTTTTATTTTCTTTAAAGTTGTTTTTTCCCCCCCAAACAGTTAAGGGATCAGATGTTTTAACATGAGACACATTCTTTTTTTCTTTTTTCATCCTATTTTGTTTGATCTACGCTAATTATTCCATCATTAGCAAAGGTAAGAATGAAAGAGCAATAATGAATAGGTTAAATCACAATTAAGGGGGATTCAAAAGAAAATAAATGTGTTTATTTTATATAAGAATTAAGGGGAAAAAAAGTTTCTTACATGAATGTACAGTTTTACTACAGTTTAATGCTTATGAAGTTTCATCTATTTTGCATGTTGGTGTCCTGTAGACTGGGAGGGTAGGTGTATATAAGAGAAAATGAGGGCACAAGTTAAATATTCCATCTATACCCTAAAGATACTTTAATCTATCCATCCTCTTGATGAGTACAAAATGAACCCTATGGAAAGGACACCATCACAGGACTGCCCTCTGAATATCTAATTGTCCTAGCATACATTTACAAAATGATGTCTGTTCTAATAAACAAATGGCATAAGGTAGATAATGTAAATTGCCATTATTTTTCAGTAGAAAACAATATTTTAGGTTCTATTTAAAACATGTGCCTAACCATGTTGTGGTAAAAAATGTTTCTAATTCAATTAACACATTTTTAGCACTGCATTAACATCTCTCAAATCAATCCGTTAATGACTTCCCACATCTTAAAAGGTGTAAGACCACACAAGGATTTTCCAGTTTTCAAATTTCTCTTTTTGCTAAGATTTCAGTTCCTCTCGTTTTATGTAACTTGGATCAACTGTTATTAATTTTGCTTATAACGTAGAAAACCTCGATTAGGTCACTGCACTGTGTCCTCCTCCTCAATTTGAATTAGGCCAATTTGGAAGACATGCTCATTTTTTATATTTTGCAGACTGGTATAATTTCAGTTTCTCGATCCCTTTTCCCCTTAAGAGCAATTACCTCCAATCTGAGGTGCATTGCGCAGTATTGCATGCAGTGCACTTGGTCAGATCTGAATGGAGACAGAACCTTTGACTACTTTAATTTACAGCATAAAAGTCTTCAAGCAAAGCATTGGCAGATGATAGTTCTCTCTGCAACATAATATTAGAAATAATGGGTACAGATCTCAGTGTATGTGCCACAATGTTACATCCTTCTTTCTGTATGTGATTCCTTCTGAATCCTTGATCTAGTTTCTATTTAAGTACAAACATAGTGCATTGATATTTTACTCATTTTCTGATTCCACCTTCAAGGGGGGGCTGAATGCCACAAGAGACAAAAGCCTTAATTCCTTCTCTGTGATTTCCTTATTAAAAGTGCTTTTGAATTATTTAATAGTTTCATCTTTAAATATATTCTCATTCACAAAGCTGCGCCAGCTGTGCCACTCAGTATGTTTTAATCCTCTTATGGCACACATAGCTGGCAGATTTAAAGGCGCACTGGAAGATGATACAATGATACTGCATAGGAATAAAGTTTGATCAATATAATATTCTTGTCTTTTATAATGGATATTATGGAAAATTCCTGGTGCTGGCTGAGGTCTCATGTCAGATTATAGCACATTGTAGATTGGTCGCTCTATTGGAAACACTAAGATGCGCCATAAAGGAAGTGTATATAATACCATTAAAACAGTCTATTCCCACCTTGGACGAAATATAGTATAAGAGAAGGTCAAGGGAAGCATGTCAAATGAAACATGATACAATGGCTTCCCCCTCCATAGTGCTACAATTTACTTTAAATGGACATTGAAAGCATGTTTTAAAATAGACCCATTTAAATGGAAAATTTGGGACGACACAAATAACACTATTAAACCTCTAACAGCTATTACCCAATAGAAATATAATACTAGGATAAAAACCCATCCCCAAGTACGCACCACAGGCAAAATCTTTTTTTTTTTTCTCTTTGTTTAAGTCTATTTTTGTTTGATACTTTCTATGTTTTAAGTTTTGTCTTATATTAAGAGCAAGTGTTTTAGATAAAGTTAAGTACTTCATTTGAATAATATTTCTGAAATAATGTATAAATTTCAATGTACTTGGCTTTTTGTATAAGAAGAATAATAAAAAAAAAAAAGAAAAAAAAAAAAAGAAAAAAAAAAAAAGAAAGCATGTTTTAATTGTTCCATCTGAAAGCATGTATTTGATAGTGTACCACTATCAAAATTATGCTCTCAAAGCAGAAAAAAAGTATTCAAATGTTTAACTAATCTGGGGGCTTGCCCCTGTCAGCCAATGAGCAGTAGTATAGCTACATATGGTCTGTGCCCGTCCTAATAGTTTCAATGTTGTTTGAATAGGGTTTACTCAAAATGTTTCATGCAAAACACCACTTGTAATATTGTTAAAAGCATGTTCTTTTAAATGCATGAAAAAAAAGAATTAATTACAGTTCTTTGGGTACAGTGAGTGGTAAAAAGAGACGCAAGCTGACCACAAGAACATTTGGGTTTTTGTACCATAAATTCCACATACTTTGATAGTCCTGTATTTTTCTTTATTCATTGTGAGTGAGTTTAGATCAACATAAGTGCATGGTTTGCATTAACTTATAAGCATTTAGCTTTAACTAACATGTACTTGGACACATTTCTGTTTTGTTTTGTTTTATTTATAATTCTGCATTTGATTCGCACATATTTATTTGTCAACTACAAAGAGGTAAACCTGGGAATATACCAATCAAAATATGGTAGGCCTCAGCACAAATCCTTGATGCAGTCCACTAGTGACCATCCCTCCCCTGACTGTATTCCTTTCTGACACCAAACCTTCGGGCAATGACCTATCCTCTCAACTACATTTAAATATAATCTCAAACTTCCCAGTTTAGGAATTAATATAATTGTGTAAGGAAACACTAAATATGTTAGTAACATCTAGATATGCTATTTACTTCTCCACTCTGCTCTATTACTTTAGTTATATGAGAATTGGCACTAAATCCATGCTGCCTTGCATCTTGTATTACACAGTAGTAGCCATGTTTTTTCAAGTAAATAATTCTTCTCACACTCATCTCTGAGTACTATAACAGTATACTAATTAGTGTCAATTAATGTTCACGCTGTCAAAAAAATGTGTCTAATCTTTCTTATCATGCACTTATGCATCCCACTAGTTCTACACATTGCACCACTCATTAGTGCACTGTGCCACTAATTTGCATATAATATCACAGCAATAACAAATGATGTCTCAGAAATATTTTATTTAAAATAACTTGACTATTTGCAATATATGGACCTTAAATGTGCCAGTTCCACTTTAAGTCATTGTGAAGCATTTCCCTTTGATTTACAGAAATGACCAACATCAAGGGGACTGGATTTATTTCTAATTAAAAAGGGAATTCACGGTTATCCTGGATAATTAGAGAGAGAGTATTGATCCAGGGAGAAATCCGATCGCCAGTATCTGGGGTCAGGAAGGATTTTTTTTTTTCTCTTTGAGACGATTGGCTAGGTTTCATTTGTTTTTGTTTGCCTTCCTCTGGATTAATTAATAATAATAAAAAATAATAATAATTGATTAATAATTAATTAACAACTAATTAATTAATATTTAATCCACATATTGCAGATCAGAGGAGATCATGAAAGGTTGAACTTGATGGACTGAACGTCTTTTTTCAACCTTAATTACTATGTAATTCGCATATAAACATGGTTTTGACATTGAAATGACCAAATGAATTAGGAACAGTAACATTATAACAGTCCCACACTGATGAAATGCATTTAAGATCGAAATAGCTGCCTGTGAGTAGGTTTCCTGGCTCTGTTTAATACAGCAGACATATGCTTAAAAGGAGCCATGTTTAAAATGGTATTGGATTATAGAGTGAAACCTTTGTGGGCTCATTTGCATGTCCCTGTCTACCTTCCCAGAGTGCAGTGCAATAACTGTATTTCATGGAATTCTGAGCAGGAAATAAGTTTAACTTATTTTAGGCGTTCAAATGTGAATACTATTGTACTATTTAAAATATATAAATAAATATATATATATATATAAATAAAGCAAACTTGGAAAGTGTAAAGCCTCCATTTAGATAGCAAATTGTTTCCAAGTAACCTAAGAAACTCTGAATCATCACAGTCAAAAGGAAAAATGTAAAGTTAAAACTTAGAATAAAACATTTATGATATAAATAAACAAAACAAACCTATGTGTAGGCAAGTCTTGTATTATTTATACGGTGCCAACCCCCTACAAAGTTCTCAGCGCCTGCTCTGGGGCTTGGATTCCCACCTCAAACTGCTTGCTACATCGGCTTGATGCCTCCGCACTGATAATTCTCATATTTTCACATTTCAAAGTGCTGCGTACACTGTCAGAACAGTCATAAAAATAATGCATATATTCAAAACACAGACAAAATAAACACGGGTGCGTTTTTAGAAGAATATATTCCTAGGCAGAGCTCGATAGAGCAATAGAATATTTGGCTGGATCTCAGGATGTGTCTTACTGAGGCCTTGAGAGGAAAAAGAGACACAGTATACAGATCAAATATTCTGCCCACGGCCTCGCTGGAGGGCAGGCGCCACACACTCTAAAGACGGAATACAAGGCACGAACATTATTCTAATACATAGGCATTTCTTTCAAAGCCACCGCATCACTTCTGAAGGTTTCCTGAGCCATGAAATTGTGGAATAGAAACAAGGCCTGTTGTTTGTTTTTGTTTGTTGTTGTTTGTTGTTTTTCTTCTTCAGGTGTTTTGTTTTGCAACTCCATATGCTTTTTTTCTTTATTCCAAGACATTATATATGTAAATATATGGTCAAACAATGCTGGGATTGCTTTGTCCAGATACAATTTAGCCGTGAGAAAAATGGATTAACAGTGCTTTTAAAATAGCTCATCTGTAGTACTGACAACATAAGTAATTTAGTGCACATGAAACCGGAACAGATCAATAGAGAATAAACCCTTTCAGCGCCTGCAAGTCACAGCTGATGCATCATTATGCAGAGCATGATAGGCCTCGGTGTCTATGAAAAGGTTAAAGATTCTCACAAATAAGATTGCATGGTGTTTTTCAGAAGTGGCCTTTTGTTCTTCACTGTTTTTCAATAACCCCTTCATTGCCCTTCAGAACGGATCAATATGGATCAATATGGTGTGAAAACCTCTATTGCCGCAGGGACAGAAGATACACATCATAGAAATCCCTTGTAGGCCTCTGCTGCTCAAAGGGGCTAATACTAGACAGAATTATAGCACGGGGTCCCCACTACACTTTACAGTGTGATGTTTTTATAGTTTTTGTTAATTTAACTGGAATTAATCTGGTATACAATAATATAGGGCAATCATTTGTTTAATTAAGTGGACATGTGATTATGGAATTATCATAATGTTATCTATTTAAAATTAAATATTAATACAATAATGCTATTATTTTGGGTGCCTATTATAAATCATCTCTATAGTCCAAGAAAAACTACACAGGGTTGTGACATATTCAGCAAACTAATAACAAAAGTAGCTGTGCAAGCTATGTACATAACATTGTTTTATGGAAAAACAACATTTTTGAATGTTCTTAATATTAAGAAGGTTCCATCTTGTCTGGTTTCATCACTTCCTGGCAACTTGAAGCCTTGAGGGTATAGTTAACATTATTAGTGAATGGAGGGTAGTGGATTTACACAAAGAATATGTACTATACATAATAAATGTAATCCTTATAAGCATGAAACCTGCCTTAAGGACTTATAAAGACATACTTACTTGAAACTGCAAGCATTAATTTAAACTGCTGATTCAATTACCATTAACACTTTCTTTAAAAATATATATATATATAATTGTAACTAATAATATGTATATTGCCCATAAGCTGCTTTCTTAATTTTTCCCACAAACAAGGAATTTACCATCAACTGTATTCAAAAATCTCAAATAATAATTATTATCTGTTTGATGCACAAATAGAGCAATACAAGATACCACCTACCCCCCTCTCATTTTATAGGGTTGTCTCCGAGTAAGTTGATTTTTAAAAGCTGTGTCTGTTCTGAAATCGATGTTTGTTTTAACATTTAAAAAAATGTTGTATTTATTGATCACTATAATATTTGTCAGTTTCTGGAACGCTTACAATGTTGGTCACACTTTGCAGCCCGAGGCGAGCCGTCGACCAGGCACGCGGGCAATAATTGCACTGCGAGCCTCGCAAATCGAGGGGAGCAGTGGAGTCACACGAAACTTACGACCCGTACGACTTACGACCAAAACCTGTACATGCACGGTGCACCTCGCAAAATTACGACTTTAACGGCCGAACGACGGAACTGAAAATCCCAAAACAACAAATATGCCCACAACAGGGAGAGTCAGGGAGCCTGTGAGTCAGGTACCAAGCTAATTTGATGCATATTTGTCATTTTTTTCATGATCGAAAATCGGCTAAGCGAGCAAAAAATTGGCTGCTGAAAAAGCGCAAAAAAAATAAAACTAGGCCTATAACACGTAACCCACGAAGCCACTAACACTTAACCAAAGGCAGTAACACAACCCAACCCGAGGCCTATAAACTACACGGGCAGATGCTACCAAATGAGCGCCGAATGCACTTATTGTGAGCCACGCGATGAGCGCCAAAGGTGCTCAGAGGGCCCATAGCCTCGCATTGTGTGGCAAACCGCATTGCTAGCCTTACAATTTTACTCCCGTCATTTTTGATGGGCAATTTCCTAGTATATTAATATGGTACTAAATCTATTGCCTAGCCCTATATCCATTAAGGTTTGCACAGGTTCAGAAGTGCTTCACAAGTAATGAAAACTGCCATTACAGACTTTTAATGAATCTCCCACAGTGTCCCGTTAATGGTCTATAATTGAGTACTATGCCACCTTGTTTGAGGTAGTTATTCTTTTACATTTTGACTTGAAGATTTCTGATTAGATGCTATGAGTAGGATTATGTGGGAAGCAGGACTTCAGGATTGTGGCAAGATTAGAGGTGCCATGCAGTGTTAAAGGCCTGGTAGGAAGGGGATTGCATAAAAATATATACACAAACTGAATAGTATTAAGTACAATTCTGTAGAACGAGGTCAAACAATATGAAAACAGGGGCATACCATGTAATTTTATTAAATGTACAGAGGCTTCCATTATAGAAAACATGCAGCCTGAACATTTAGTATCAACTTGTATGCAATATAACTGACTACGGCCTCCATACTATAAGAACTCTCGGAAGGCTGACTCGCATCTAAGGAAGTCTTGAATTTCCGGATCTAGTCTATGGCGGAAAAAGGAACCCTGTAAAACTCCCTCGCACCCAGGGGGCTTGCCCAGAGCTCTGTAGCTCTAACATGGGGGCTTGCCCAGAGCTCTTTAGCTATAACATGTGCTCAAAGGAGACTCCAAGTCTGAATCTCTTTGCTCTCTATTGCAACGCTACCGAATGGTACCCACTAAATAGTACACACTACACTAGCCCTAAAATCCTCCCTTCTCTATATCTATCTATATAAACCCCTTCCAGTGGCAGTAAAGAGTTTAAATAAAAAAACAAAAAGATCAAAAGCAGGGGGTTTATGAGCCCCCCACTTATGAGGTGTTAATATTAGGTATATTTTAGATTACCATGGCGGTACATAGAGACCCTAATGGTAACAGGTTGATATTTGATGCCAGGGGGGTCCATAAAGCCCTTAATGTTTTCACTTTAGTTGGTGGATACCCTGACTCATAGGAGCTGGTGGACATTACAGGGGAATCCTGGGAGATGCCAAGGCTCATAGGGATGGCGGATATTGAGTGGGGATCCTGGGGACCCCTTAACTAATAGGAGGTAGTGGTATTAACCCCTTAATTGTGTTGGATTTGAGCGATCAATTCTCAAATTCAACACACGTCGTGTTAGCGTCTTCATAGAGACAGATTGGAGGCATCCAGGCTTCTACAAGGCATTTTTCTGCCATTACGTACCCAACGCTTTTCTTTAAATTTCGAGCACTAGAAGAAACCTCAGAGTAAACTTCAGTGAGATTGGATAATGTTACAGGAGGTACGTGAAAGACATTTTTAAAATAGCTATGGGACCGGTACTGGGGGCTTAGGACATTTTGACACTCAGAATTTAGATTTAGGTATGTGTGTTACATGATAGTTCGGTAGTGATTTACGAGTGATCTTCACTCCATTCTTTTCTTATTGGAGCCATGGAATGGAGGCCAATGGCAGTAGATTTAAAATCGACACAGTGGAGATTCCATGTATGGCATAATTTAAAACTATAGTTAGTAACAAGCACTTTATCAATGAAATGCCATTTTAAAAATTGAATTTTTTCCTATATTAAATGTATACTGAAATTTGCAATTTCTACATGTTAGTCAGTCTTTCTGATCCACCCAAAAATGAGTGTTGCGCTCTCTCAATGCATTTTGTTGTGCAAAACTAAAGACTGGCATACTCTTGGAGTTACTACACTCAATAGACAAAAAATTCCCAGGTCCCTTCGGATGCCCTGTATTACGCATGTCTTACACTCAAAACAATATATTCAGGGGGTAATAATCAATTATTGGTAATATTTTTTTCAATTTGTAACATATACCACAATGTCAAATTGCAAACTTCAATGTAAGTTTGCTGTAGGAAAATGTAATTTAATTAATAAGTACTTTGTAGGTTATTTTTATTTCTGTTGTGGCGCTTTAATATTATACAAGCATTTCCCTAGCCCAGCATACCTGCTCTGAACACACAGACAATGGAGTGAGTCTGCCATGCATCTCCACTACACATAAAACATCCAGAGTGCTTGGGTGGCAATATATAAGATAGGGGAAGTAATAAAGTGAGGGAATCAGCATCACAGCTAAAGAAGCTCTTGCTAGCTCAGCTCCTGGTTCATTTTGCTTAGCAGATGAATTCGAAGCCCTTAGGTTGATGGTTCTATTCCCGGTGGAAAACTAAAGATGAAGCACACTGCTTGACTGCTAAGGAACCATCGCAACATGGCTTGTTTTCCCAAAGCAAAACACAGTAATCATGAAACATGCATCATACATCAAGACGAGGGATGTAATTCATCAAGAGGCTACTTCGTTATCTATTTGACTTTTTTATTCACAGATTTTTGTGAACTCATTTTTACAGAAAGAAAAATGAGTAGGTGTCTATATTTTTGCTAAAGGATCAGTATATTTTAGGAACAACCTCACATGTTTGTGATGTATGTAAAAACAACATGCCATGAGCATAAAACAGATTTAAAGGCAATAATAATAATATTTGAAGGGTTTGTGTATCAAATGCTTCTATTACATATGATTTGAGGACTTCCTGAAAGACTAAAGAGTAAGAGCAAATAATGATCTACTAAACAGTGAAGAGAGGGGTGTGAGAAGAAAAACCTAGGAGGGTGTAGGAGATTTGTTATATCATTTGGTATTTGACACCTACCCACTTCCCCTCACCCCTTCAGGATCTCTACCATGTTGTGGCGAAGGGGCTTGTGTACATCAGTGAAGCTGTGAGCGAAACCATGTAGGGTCGCGCAAGATGGGCAGTTCATAGCAGAAAGGTCAGACAAATCACGGTCCACTACTTCATTTTGCTTTAATATCAGTAGACATTTTGCCTTTTTCCTAATAAGGTTAGACACATACAAGACCCATAGGATCTCTATTAAGTTATAGTGTAAGGCGGCAATTGTAAATAACCGTATAACAAGAAAAGTAAATAATAAAGAAACTCACAAAAAGATAACTTCCCCCCTCAGACTACAGGCCACATAACAGTCTAGGATGGAAACACCAAAGAGAGTACCATAGTCTCCTAAATGTAAGATTTTCTCTAAAAGCGTTTTATGCTCATGTCTTACATACTAAGGCTGCTAGTGTTAGGTTATTACATACATCACAAGGATGTGAAGTTTTCCCCAAACAACAGGGACTCTTTTAGATTTCAGAGCAAATCATTGTGCAATGTTTAATGTAATGATTACTAATTTTGCTTGGAAATAATATACTTTTGTACTGTTTAAACTATGGAGGGAAAATTTGGGACTTTAATGCTGTATTAAAAAAAGATATAGATAATTACTTAGAATAATTATTATTATCCTATACACATCTGCATTTACAGTAAAGGTCCTGAGCTTTTATAAAAATGTTATGCTGTAGGTAAAATAAACAAGAAATACATTTCTAGTATATTTAGAGAACAAATATAATTGAGTAGATGAACAAATAGGCTTTGAAAGGAAGCCTGCTGTTATAAGTCATTTCATTTCCCTAGTAAAATCATGAATACCAAATGAACATAATAAGTAGGACTGAGTTTCTTAAATTCCAAGAAGTGCTTTACAGATATATTGAGCAAGGCCCACAATAAAATCAGTTTTACTCTTTGCTGAAAAGAAAATAGGTTTCAGATACAGCCCAAAAAAAATAAAAGCTCTAGGATGGGGTTAAGAAAATCTCAGGTATTTGGAAGCAAGAGCAGAAGGAGACAACATGCTATAAAAAAGAGAGCAAGACATTATGTAGAACTGTGGCTTTAAAATCAAGGTCAGAGGTAAGGACCAGTGCAGAGGTCATAAAACAGGATTTAATTTGTTTATTCAGAAACCTATTAGCAATCAAACCAATATATGTGATGACAATACAATACAGTGTAGCTTATAAAACTTACATTTAATTTTTTAGTTTCGGTGACTAGCACAGCTATTAGGTATCAAAGTGTTGGGAAGTTTGCCTGGAGTGACCTGATAAAAACTTCTATCTGGACAGCCTAGGGGCAAAATATTCTCCCACCCCTTGGACAGCACTGAAAAGATTTTATGTTCTGAAATCTACATTAATATTTTTTTTCAGATACTGATATTAATTGCAGATCTTTAATTTTTCATGAAAAATGTAAAATTTTAAACATGGCGTCATAAAATTAGATTAAATTTAGAATTTTAAAATACCTAGCAGTTAGATATACAATATACATTTCTATTGCTATTACATAAATTATGATATTATATTTTATACCATGACAATCTGCTTATTTTTGTATATATTCTCTGCATTGTATTATTTAAAAAAATATTTTCCATTGTATTCAAAATATATTAATTATATACACTTCTTACAGTTTATAATTGGTTTATGCAACTCGATCCAATGACTGCAAACCAGTGCTCCCCCACTGAGCTATCTCTTTACGCAACTTAAATGACTACTGTAATTGAGCAAAAGCTTCACATGTTTTGGAAAGTATGAAACAAACTAACAATAGCTATGGAAGTACATAAAGGCATTTTCACAGACTCTGCTATTGCTCGGAAGCTGCCATGATAGTCATACTTCCTTTCCATGGCACAATGGGGTGGAAACAGGACATGGCAAGTATGCTTGCAAGCTGTCTCTCTTGAGCCTATGGGAGGAATGGGGAGGTGTATTGTGATGAACTCTTATCTGAATTCACCAATGGATCAAAAAATACCCAACCCTCCTTCCACTCTTGAAAAGATAAGAAAAATTAGGAGAACATTGACAGCAGGAAATGTGGCAGACACAAACATGGCATCCTTCGGACACAAGTAGTATCTACGAAAAAATAACGTTTTTTTTCCTAAAAAATTACTTTGTGCCCAAACATTTGTTTATGTTGTTAAATGTAAATTTTTTCCCAATCTACAATTGTCCTTTAATGAGTGTTTGTAAAAAGTTACCGTCATAAAGCTATCACTATGCCTGCTGTGCTCTGGTGCATCTTTTTTATATATAACAGTAGTTTCAGGGTGAAATTCAAATTATTCTAATGACTAAGACTTAGTCTTTGAAACTATTTTGAAAACACCACAAGAAACAAACAATATAATTATGTAAGTCCAGGGATAGAATTTTTAATTTCCTGAGGGCTGAAGTCTCAGGTTTTGGATATTTCTCTCTCCTTAGGGTCTATCCCGCCTCCGATACGCCTGTGTAAAGGCAAGTTTATACTTCAGATTAATGATGTTCATAGCAGTACTTCCAGAACTATTTATGCAACAATGACTCTAGATCCTAACTTATTTAATTTTAATAAATTAGGCAAGAGCCGAATTTCAATGTGACATGTGTATCTGATTTATGTGTTTGCTTGCATACAATTTATTCCATAAACGGGGGGAAAAGAAATGTCTGTAACAACATTTGCAGCTTTCGCTCATTTCATATTGCTGTCAGCAAGGAGATAAACTAGTTTGGAAAAATGTGTTAGATCAAATATTTAGTACTTTGCATATTTCAGCAAATTTGAAGATCTAAGTTTACGATTTCATACAGTTACTCCTGTTCTGAAAATGCTGCAAATCTTCAAGATTTAAACAAATGGCCCAATCTTACATTTGCTTACAGACTCTGTCTGATCACCTGCATATCCACCTGATGTTATTCTGGTTGGTGTTTATTGAAACCTGATGAGTTCTAATATGTGAGTGGAAAAATAAGGCTCTAATCTATATCAGTAACATTATAGGTATACTTGCCATACTACATTCTAGAACCTAAGTTACAACACTATTTAAATGGGCTACCAGAAGGGTGATTGTATTTATTTGGATGTTTATTTATTTATTTATTGCAATTAGCCCATGTTTAATACAAACACCAGAGTAAAAGTTCCAAATACAATATCATTTATAGGATCACCTTAGCGGATAAACGTCACATATTTTTGAAATATGAAGAAACTAACATTATCAGCTATATAAGCCATGATCATAAAATCATCTTTAGGGAAAAGGTTAATGTTTGAAGACAATATTTTGAAGATTGCATAATTTCTGGCTTCAAGAAAGACTGAGGGGATATAGCTAGCTAATATATTAGAGGAGAGAAGGTTGGAAACATGGTTGCTTTTCTTACTAGGCAGATAAGGCAGCTGCCAAGAGGCATATCCTTGACAGGAGCACATTTTCATAACAATTTATTTAAATTTCAGTTTTGCATAGCGCTTCTTTTCTCTAGGTGGAGATGAAAACATGTTTTTTGCATTGGGAAAGTAGGTTTGAAGTGGCAGGCTTGTAGTGTTCTGCACTTTGGAAAAACAAACAGGACTTGGGAGAGCATGGGCAAGTTCACAGTGTCTGCACTACTCTGTTGCTCATTACACACATATGCAGAAGGTATCTGTTCATTATACTAGCTGACTATCTCTTCCTGCCTACCACTAAGCTCTCCTCCTCCCTCAGGTCCTCAACGTACCATAATGAACTCACTAACCGGCTTCCCTCAACAACACAGCATGCTTTTGCTTATCTTATGTATGGGACCCCAGAAGGGCCAAAATAGGATACCACCTTCTCATTTCTAGTTAGTAAGTAAAAACTATTGAGTGTTGCTCTTATGCGCAAGAGTAATTATACTTTACATTGTATGTTTATTTAGCAAGTCAGACATTTTGTTATATGTCATTATGACTTATTTATGAATGTATATGAATATCCACATTCTTTCTATTCCAGCGAAGAGAGAGGGTACCTAATGATAGTTCTGTGCATGTGTTCTTTCCATATGTACCTATACTAAAGTGTATTATACCCTTAAAATTCATAAAAATTAAATTAAACAATGTGATACGTGCCAATGAATAAAGTAGTAGTAGTCTGGCCCTGGGATGGAAGCACGTAAGAGAATGGAGGCAGATTTATTATATCATTGGAGTTTCTAGATTTTAATACCAACTCATTCCTTCGCAAATGTTCAAAAGCATGCAGTCAAAGAAATGTAAAACCATCACTCTTTTTAAAATAGCAGAGACTACAAGGAAAAAAGGGTCTCAGAAAAGCATAGATACTGAGCTATACCATCATATAGAAGACAAAATCAAGTTAAGAACCTATAAAACCTTTTTCATTTGATGTACCTTTTTTCACGACTTTAGAAATGAAAATGTTGCAACATTACCTTTTACAGTACTCAAAGTATTTGTGAACCTCAAGTCTTATCTGTCTGTAGTTCAGTTGCATAGACAATATATTGAGCTTTCAGGATCAAGCTTTGAGGTCCTGGAATAACCATAAGTTACAAGTTTCCTCTGAATGTTACATACTACCGTCACTGCAAAAATAAACTTGAATATCTTAAGAAAGCAAAGGAAAAAGCTGACTTTTTTGTGTGTAGTAAACAAAGTGCTTTGGTATTTGCAGAGAGCTTGTGATTTTTGGTCATTTCAGAACCTGTAGAGGAGAGCAAGCTACAGCTGAATAGTTAAGGTTATATTAAAACACTTAGAAATAATACAAGATGTATCAATTTTAAAAATGTGAAACTTTTTTCAGTTTTAAGGTGTAGAACAGGATGTCCAATTATAGACCTGGTTATTAAAGGGACAGACGTTATAGGTTATATCTATATAATATCTAGCATTATAAACTTATTGAAAAACAACAACCTCTCATTAGTGGGAGACTGGTTTTAAAATCTTGCCCTTTTTGAATGGTAAAAGGTTCTGAAAAAGAAGAAATCATTAATTCTGTATTCAGATTAACAGAGATATATTCCCTCTAATAATTGCTCATTTTGTGCAACAAATAATTCACTTGATTGTTTGCAAGGGAAAGGTTTCTTTTCTTTCAAGATGATTGCTTGAAAGAAAAGGGTCAAACGAGGTGTGATGTGTTGAGACTCATCAAGGCTAAATAAGGAATACAAATACATTTACATACTTATTTATCTTTCTAAACAAGCTCTTCTAAATGTGTCTTCCATATAAAATCATAGAGTCATCGAGCCATAGATAAATTTAAAGATCTGCCACATGTGGAGTTTAGGATTCTTCATAAAGAGCATTAAAACTGGCTATACATTGAAGTACATACTTACTGACATATACATTTTCTCTATGTATGGCATAGTAATGTAATGATCCAAAGAGCTTGATAAGATTGGGATAATTATAGGATTTAAAATATATCATTTTCGACATTAGAAAAACTAATGAGATAAGGTAAGAGAAGGCATGTGAGAGAGAGATTGAGAGAGACTACATATCCCAGGCTGCTTTGAAACACAGGAACTCCAGAGTTTAATATACATGTTTCAGCTAATTTTCTCCTGATTGGCCAAAACGAACTATGAATTTTATACTAATCTTAGCAGGGATTTTAAGGGGAGTCAACTAACAAAAGCTGCAGCTTGCATACTCAAAAGATTTAGCACACATCAGGGTGAGTTTGTACATGTTTATTTTGGTACTTTTCATGCAAAAAATTTTTTTGCACAAACTACTGATTATTCGCTATCAGATGCATTCATAATCCAGGAAACTTAGATATGCCTTTAAACGACCACTGTAGTAGTTTTGCAAATAAAGCTCATGTGTTATGACTATTAAAAACAGCTTGTAATTTCAAACACATAAGTTACTTATCTTACTTTGACTGTGTCAGCGTTTTCCTCAGCCAGACCTGTTTATCTCCTCCTGCCTGCCCCTAGGGTGAGTGGATCTGTTATGCCTGAAAATAAAATGTCTGACCAGTCAGACTCTGGTTCAGACTGATCATGCTCACTAAAGGGGACAGGGCTATAATGGTTTTTGCACTGTCGCTAGGCAGGTTGTATGGGGCAGCTGCAAACAATTTACTATACAGGTGTTACCTCAAGACAGGGCCAGTCACATCATAGCCTTTCCTGCATCTAAGCTCCATGATGGTCCATCTCCCAAGCAGAAATGGCCACAGCCCTGACAAAGGACAAAAGGAGCTCTGCTTCAGAAGGAAAGACAACAAATATTACATTTTATTTATTTTAAACTGCATATTTCTAATAGTCTCTGCCCCACAAACCAACTTATGAGCTTTCATTTTAACTGCCTTATAGTGGTCCATTAAACAGGTTTATCAGATGGCCACTTGCCTTCATTATCTAAATACTGAACCAGGTATTGCTAGACTGAAAATTAAATTTGCGTTTAAAAAAAATTAAGCAAAAAGTGAGCAGCATAGTGCGATAGTTTTGAAGAGAACTTAAAATATTACTTCTATTTATAACTATAATATACAGTAAAATGTTTGAAGATGTCATTTCTCATGTCTCTCATTTACATTATGGAACATTTTTGTTATTACTCCAAGTGTTCATGTGAATTCAAAATATGGATTCATCTTCTTGCTAAGTAAAACATTTACATTCTATTAACACATCTAATCAGAAGATTAAAAACGCTCCCAATGCACATTCAGGGGAAAAGAATGGAAAATTCAGCTTTGTGGAAGCTTTACCAGAATAAAGTCGCAAAAAGGAGAAATGTTATTTCAAGCAGAGAACTATGCTATAGTGTTTAAACTAAATTATCTTTACGTACTAATTATATACTCTATATTGCGATGGTGGCATGTAACGATTTTAATAACTGCAATACTACATATTAATATAATATTTTATTATTATAATTCATATCATGCATAGTTACAGTCATGGTCTCATTTGGAGATACTGTGCAGAAAGCATTTGACAAGCTTGGTCCAAACAAGGCAGTAGATATGTATGATTGCATGGACATTATATACTAGACTGTATACTGTAGATTTAGGCGAAGAAGATAGTATGATGTACACTATATCAGTGTACAGAGTGTGAAATACATTTATATATATATATATATATATATATATATATATATATATATATTTGCAAAGTACTTGTCGCACAAAGCGCCTTAGCATGGGGAAAATGTTTATTCTCTCTCTAAAGGACGAACAAGGAGATGTAATGTAAAAACTGATCACTATAAAATGTCAGATTGTTTTTAAATTATTTTTATATAATCCTGTTTGCAATAATCCCAGTTCAAATACTTACACTGCTTTAATGTCACAATTATGGCTCCTTATTGGCACAGGCTGCTTGTTTCGGATATGATAGTTCCATTCTACACACCTTAAATACGTGCCCAATTACTGTCAAATATTAACACCATTTTGGAGTAAATCCATCAGTTTTTGCAATTGTTTACAGCCTTGTAATTGAAATGTGCTATTAAAGTTGGACAATTTTCAGCTAGAAAAAGGCAGATTCCATAATTATTAGGACAGAAGTACCGACTTCCACTGTAATAATAATAATATCATAACAGTATGTTTTCCTTTACTACACGGCACAAGGAATATAAAAATGAGTAAACACATCTTTTCCTTACTTAAATTTCTGGCATGGAATGCAGCTTGAAATAAATGTAAATTTAAGCAGAAATAGGTGCAAGAATGTCCTTGTGCATTTACTTTCATAGAATTTCAAGGAAGGCAGGGTGTAAGGTTTTGATTTAGAGAAGTTAGATAAAATCTAATTTTGGAATTGAAGGTTAGAAAGTGGGTATAGATTAGATGCATGTGTATAATAAATAAAATACACATAATTCTAAGATATTGCCCAGGACCATCAGTGATTAAAATCAGGATATTTTATATATATATATATATATATATATATATATATATATATATATATATATATATATATATGACACTGTTACAGGACATACACATATATATCTTTGTGTGTGTATTTATATATATATATATATATATATATATATATATATATATATATATATATAATTAAAAAACACATTTGTACATCTAGTAATAAGTTACAAAACGCATTTCCTGCTCAGAATTCTGAGAAATAGTGATTGCACTGCACTCTGGAAAACTGGGCAGGAGTATGCAAATTAGTCCACAATGCATTTTCACTCTGTAATCCAAAACCACTTAATCATGTATATATTCTATGTACATTATATGATTTATCTTACATTTATTGTGTAAGTTAAATGGTTTCCATATGTGTTATGTTTCTTTAAGCTTTATTTACATCAGTCCTGATGTAGAAGAAATAAATATATTTATTATTTTCTACATTCTCATGTAACATATTATTTCTCCCCAGGGCTCAGCTCAATTAAAGGTTTAAATAACTAGATTAATTCAAGCAATTTGTGAGCATGGCACATCCAATTATTCAGCATGTGTAAATTATGCAATTCCCCAAAAAAACAATACTTTAAAACAAAATTAGTATTTCTTTTAATTATTTACTGAAATTAGTTGTTCTTACTTTATATCTTTTCAGGATACAGAATAATTTATATATATATATATATATATATATATATATATATATATATATATATATATACATACACATACACACACACACACACATATACATATAAAAAGCAGTTTACGTGTGGATTACTGGGGGAGCTAAAATCACATATACCATGTACAGCAGTTGATATGTATACCCTCATTGAGGTTTTGGAAAATGTTCTCTCTTAAATTACATATACAACAGTTTTATTTCCCTACTATTTCATGAATCATCAACCTCATATGGGATGATGACAATAAAATACAATAAAATGATCATTTTATCACCTTCCACAGGATCTAGGTAGACATACAATGTTTCCCAGTATAAATGTCTTAGAAGACACTCAGAGCAGTTCAACTTTTATTTTACCTTCCCTGTCAAGGGGATCTCGTGCTTTATATACAGGATACAAAATGTATTTCAGAACAGTTCTGAGCGGGTTTTGGGTCCCTTTATGTCAGTTACACGCTTCTGATCTTTCCATAACTCCCCTCTGTCCCTCTTTTGGAGGGACGTTTTCTCTTTCCAGGGGTAGTCATTCCCCTTATCCCTCTTATTACAAATATCCCTCTTTTGAATCATAATCTCAAAGGTGCAAAGCCATGTTTTCCAGACTTGTCTATATCTCTAAAAAATAGTTTACAGATTGTACATCGTGATAACACTACCAATCCATGTATTTTTTCAAGAATAAGTGTCCCTCCTTTGGCTACTTTAAATATTGTGATGTATGCCATCTCAAGACTGTGTATATCACCAAAGCCAAAGTACACCCTCATATCTGTCCTACTGGATGGAGCAAACATAATTCTGACATTAAGCAAGTGTATGTGCTAGTGTTGCAATGGCTTAACACTAAATATACCATTAAAATTGTTTAAAATAGGACTGTTGACACTATTTTGGCTGCTTATTCTGTATTATTTTTTACTTCTTCAGTTATCCTGATTGACTCACCTGTGCACAGAAAGGATATCCTCAAATACAGGCCTGTGTGGACTCTCCAAGCCAAGACTTGCCCACCCCTGCTCTAAATAATAGTACCTAACTGTTCAAAAATATAATTATCTCTGTGTTAACATTGTATAATGTACAAAAGATTGACCAAAGTTCTTTCTCCATCACTCATTTTAATAGCAATAAACGTTTTTGCAGGGCTTAAACATGTTCTTTACATGCAGAATAGAAATGTGAGTCTTTAGTGCATGTGTGTGAGTGCTTAGTAAATGGAAATTATGAACAGAAAGTACGCTCCATGTTTGGTCCCAACCTTCTTTGTTGTATTTCCAAGAATAAAACTGCAGGTGTAATACATTAAAAGCACCGATAGATCTCTGATACATATACAGGCATTCATTAAAGATTACCTCGCTAATTAGAATTGTTAGCAAAAAGTGTTTGTGATCAAGCATATCACAGCTCGATAATGATAAATATCCTTCTGTTCATTTCCTTTGAGAATGGCTGTCTAAATCAACGAGAATATAATTCACTTGTACAGGAACATTTCAATTTAAGACTCACAAAAGGATTTTATTACATGAAAATTAGTTGTCGGTAGTTTAACAATCTTTTGTTTATGTTGCGACAGAATCATACTTTTGCAGGAAATACTTTACCCTTCTCCAGTCTAAGAAAATTTGTGTGACTTATGAAACATTATTGTGACCAATACAGAACTGACCCACTGTGCACAAGAGATGGCTGACATAGCTGATTGGTTGTCCAAAAAGCTCTATGGATGGTTCATGACTGGAGAGCTTGTCCCTTTAAGCACAATAAATTGTGCATTTCAGCCAACTCCTGCTAAGACTCAAGGTAAGCAAACAGATTAAGGACTGTAAAAGCCAACACTGCAGCATTAAAGAAATATATAAAATAATGAAACGTTTTTACACATTGCTTGATGTTGGCTGCTATATGTTAAAGTACAGAGCAGTAACTAAGTTCAATACCTCTAAATGAAATAAAGGCAGCATTTGTCTAAACGTTCTATTGGAATTTTAGCCATTGTAAAGTTGAATTACTCAGAATTGGATATTGGAAATATGGGACATCCGTGGTCCTTTAAAACACTACATAAAGATACACACACACACTCTATGTGTGTATATTTAGATATAGATAGATGTAGATACACACACAAAGACCGGTCACTCTTACCTCATATTTGGCCCACCAGTATGCAGCAAAAGCCAGGAGTTGCAGCTCTTTCTAGTGGCCACAATCTTGCGGCTCCTCTCTCTGCTTCTTGGCTAGATGAGTCATGTGTTGGATCAGTTACTCCCAGCCTACCCTGTAGTGAGAGACTCCATAGTCTGCACCTTAATATCTTCAAAGACTTTGTTCATTAGACATTTGTTCCTAGACCAAAAGTGCTAAAAAATCCAGGTATACAAGGCAGTATGTCTCAGGGAATCTTCTGAGATATAAGTGGTATATTCATCTAGGTCTAGTACTCAAATTGAATATTTTGAGGACAGGTGAAAAATCCCCAAGTAGTTCATTTACAAGTAGTATTTAGCAGCCTTTGGCTGGAAGCCATAGAAAGGAGAACCCAGTCTTAGATTTGCTAATATGGTACAAATGGTCACTGTAATTATTCAGCTTTCACAACTCTGAATGAACAGAGATTACTATAAACAACTTTTCAATGTATTGTGCTGATCTTTTGTTAGAAAACAAACTGAAAATAACTCATTCACCAACAGATTGTGCCTATTTCCCTGCAGCTGACTAATTGCTACACAATATATCACAATCAAAGTCTAATTAAAGGATCAAACAATAATTGGAATGTATTTCAACTTTTCACACCCCCATCACAAGAAAGTGAAACTAGCTGCAGATGGGGAATATTCTTACAGATGAAGTTGTCCAGCTCTAAATACATATTCAGTAAAAACATAATTCTATTAACTATGAAAAAAATGTTTGTTCATAATGCTCAAATGAGCAATGTAAAGTTATTTGGGAGTGCCCCTTTAAGACGTGGAAAACTCTTTCAAATCTCTTTAAGACATATTTCAAATAAATGAGGGGAATTTTACTTCATCCATTATTTTACAGAATTTGTGTAGGCTACATGAAACCTATTAGGCTGTAAAATTCCAGCAAAATAATGTTCACATTAATTAGGAGCAGCATCCTCTTTTAATAAGCAGTTTATTTACATTGGTGTATTAAATGCACAGCATGAGTGTGAAAATAGGGAATCCAGATTTGATTCCCATGTTAATTCATTGCAAAGTAGCAACAAAAAATAGACTGCTGAACTTTATAGGTAAATTACGATAATTTCCCTGTCATGAATTTTAAATCTCAGGATCTAAAACTGTAAAATACTTGTGGATGAAAATTAAATATGAAATATAGAGAACTTGCACTAAAGGGACACAGAAAAATCTGCAAAGTGAGCTACCTGACCACACCTACAACCTCATTAAATGGAACCTGGAATGAGATCAAGAGAGCTAAACAAAATGTAACCATCATTTTATTATTTGGCATAAAAAGGCCAGTCATAAAAATACATAACTGAGTCTTTAGATATTGGTTTGGAGCTGGTCTCACATTTGTAGCACGTCAACAGTGTGTCCGAGGTGGAGCAAGAGACCACCTATATTTTTTTCCGTTATTCTTTCAATGCAAGTTAAACTAACATATCACTGTATATCCGATTATCTGCCTGCCATGCTGCTGCACTGCAGAGGACTTAATTTTGTTCTGTTAGGAGTTAGGGTTGGTTGGCACACGCCGAAGCATGCTGTGGCCCGATAATAGGAAAGATCCTATACAAGTGTTTTGTTTTTTTTCTTAAAAAGTGGCATTGTAGTGGTAAGAGGTCATGGCCCATTAAAAGTATAAATTGCATCAAAAGTAATGGAAGCCTTATTATAAGGATTATAATCCGTTATGGAATATTTTAAACTTCCTCGGTCTTCCTCTAGGGGCCTCCCATGAATGAGAAGCACCAAGTTATGTATATTGTATCGTCAGCTCGTCAATGCAATCATATGGTGCAGCTTCTAGTGTAGGAGCTAACATCACATGAATCAATAGAGAGTTGGTGACTGTGCTATGGGCATTACAAGATGTAATATGGGGATTCATAGCTTGCCATGTTCCAATCCAACAGTGACTCACTATGTGGCATGAGAGGTTAGCGAAGACCAACATGGCAGCCCCTACAAAATTAAAAGAAAAATAGTAATTCATAAAGTATATGCCCTTCTGGACTGATACCTTGTTGTGATGAAGAGTCTTGTGTACCTCAATGAAGCTTTGAGATATGCCATGTAAGGCCACCCAAAATGGTCAGGTCATAGCACAGAGGTCAGAGAAATCAACCCACTCCAGCATCTTTGCTTAAAAAACTTTATGGACAAGTACAACCAGAGACATAACGATATGGCACTGGAAGATGAGCCCCTCCGGTTAAAAGGTGCCTACAACGTTACAGAGTAAGAGCAGGGGGCGAGTACAAGTAGCACCATATCTAATAAAGTGGTTGGGCCAAAGCCGAAAGGACACCCAGCTATGGATGTGTCTGGAAGGGAAAGGAAAGCCCGCTGCTTCAAAGACCAATTCCGCATAGGAACCTGAAATGTTAGAACTATGAACCAAGGCAGACTGGACGTGGTCCAGAATGAGATGACAAGGTTAAACATAGATATCCCGGGAATTACTTAACTTAAATGCACTGGATGATCACATGAACCAATAGAGAGCTGGTGACTGTGCTATGTGCATTAAAAGATGTAATATGGAAATGCATAGTTTGCCATCTTCCAAACACACTATTACCTAATCTGAGGGATGGGAGTTTAGCCGATATCAACATGGCACATCCTAGAAAATTAAAAGAAAAATTGTAATTCATAATGGATATAAATGCTTTAACATTTATGTTAGATGCAACTAAAATTTTTAAAGGGCTATGACAAGTTTTATCACTACAGTGCCCATTCACCAGTTTAGTTTATGGTCTCGATTATATAAGGAAAGGAAGTGTGATATTTAACTCAAATTGCTTAATGCTACATATCCACACTTTCTACCATTTAATAAATATACTCCAATGATTTTATTCAGCAACATCATAATCCTCGACGGGTACAGATACCTGCCACACTAAACGTGTGTTCAGGGAAAGGTATATAATCAATATTGTAGTTTTCCTGTGCATTAAGGAGAGATCAAGAGCAGGAGGCAGTACCAAAATTAAAGCCTAAGAAAAATTTCAGTGAACGAAAGATGCAATTTAGCCATTAAACATTTGGAGCTGAAATGAAACTGTTTCATCTTTCATGTATCCATACATGTATAAAATTCTCCCGCAGGAGGACTGTGAAAGAGAGAATAATTGACAATGAGATATGAGATATAATAAAAGAGAGATTGGAATGAGGTTAAAGCGGAGAGAGAGGGAGAGTTACATTTACAGACTAACTTGAAGGATGTCCGCCTTAAATTTCAGGTGTGCTTAAAGATCCCACAGAGATGTTCTTTCCTCCACAACACTATTTTAAAGCAAAATTGGATTAAAGTATGATTCACTGAAAAGTGAACACAGAAGTCTACTGCTAGCCATACAGCCTAATGCACTGGACCTAAGCCTTTCATATTCCCTTTGCTTATTGTACATGTGTGTATTTTATTCTTATTTTCCCAAAATTAGAAACAAATATACAATACACCACTGCACATTGCATTAAAGGAGCACTGTCACTCAAAATTAGTTTAGCTACAGTGTTGTTCCCTAGCACATCGTTTTTTGCATGCAAACTTAAATTAAGGTAATATTGCCCAGGAAGAATAATATTAAGCTCTGTTAGGTAGTATTATCACCATGCCCTAGAATGGGTTAATACAGTGCCTTGCAAAAGTATTCACCGCCCCTTGACTTTTTACCTATTTTGTTACATTACAGCCTTAAGTTTAATGTTTTGTTAATCTGAATTGTATGTGATGGATCAGAACACAATATTCTAAGTTGGTGAAGTGAAATTGGCATGTGCGTATCTACTCATGAAGCCCATAAAAAGCTCTGGTTCAATTACCTTCAGAAGTCACATAATTAGTGAAATGATGTCCACCTGTGTGCAATCTAAGTGTCACATGATCTGTCATTACATATACACACCTTTATTGAAAGGCCCCAGAGGCTGCAACACCTAAGCAAGAGGCACCACTAACCAAACACTGCCTTGAAGAGCAAGTAACTCTCCAAACAAGTAAGGGACAATGTTGTTCAGAAGTACAAGTCAGGGTTAGGTTATAAAAAAATATCCAAATCTTTGATGATCCCCAGGAGACATGGCACAACAGCAAACCTGCCAAGAGACGGCCGCCCACCAAAACTCACGGACGGGGCAAGGAGGGCATTAATCAGATAGGCCGCACAGAGACCTAAGGTAACCCTGGAGGAGCTGCAGAGTTCCATGGCAGAGACTGGAGTATCTATACATAGGACGACAATAAGCCGTACGCTCCATAGAGTTGGGCTTTATGACAGAGTCGCCAGAAGAAAGCCATTACTTTCAGCAAAAAACAACATTTTGAGTTTGCGAAAAGGCATGAGGGATACTCCCAAAATGTATGGAGGAAGGTGCTCTGGTATGATCAGGAGACTAAAATTGAACTTTTCAGCCATCAAAGAAAATGCTTTGTCTGACGCAAACCCAACACATCACATCACCCATAGAATACCATCCCCAGAAACATGGTTGTGGCAGCATCATGCTGTGGGGATGTTTTTCAGCAGCTGGGACTAGGAAACTGGTCAGAGTTGATGAAACGATGGATGGTGCTAAATACAGGGACATTCTTGAGCAAAACCTGTACCACTCTGTGCGTGATTTGAGGCTAGGACGGAGATTCACCTTCGAGCAGGACAATGACCCCAAACACACTTTTAAGGGGAAACATGTAAATGTGTTGGAATGGCCTAGTCAAAGCCCAGACCTCAATCCAATAGAAAATCTGTGGTCAGACTTAAAGATTGCTGTTCACAAGCGCAAACCATCCAACTTGAGGAATGGGTCACAAATCCCAGTGGTAAGATGTGGCAAGCTCATAGAGACTTACCCAAAGCGACTTGGAGCTGTGATTGCCGCAAAAGGTGGATCTACAAGGTATTGACTTCACAGGGGTGAATAGTTATGCACCTTGACTTTTTTTCTGTTATTTTGTTCTATTTGTTGTTTGCTACACAATAAAAAAACAAAAGAAAAATCTTGAAAGTTGTGGGCATGTTCTCTAAATTAAATGATGCAAATCCTCAAACAATCCATCTTAATTCCAGGTTGTGAGGCAACAAAAAAACACAAAAAATGCCAAGGCGGGTGAATACTTTTGCAAGGCACTTTATTGTTCACAGTGCTCCTCAAAATCATTTGTTCTGTCGAACTGACACTTCAAACTTCGATCTTTCTGCAAGACTTTGATTGTAAGGAGGATGAACCAGGGAAAGTTGCACATGGTCATGGCTGGAAAATAGCCTCAAGTCTTTAAAACAAGGGCCTCAAAGTGATTTAAAGCTTTATTTTACCCACACAAATGCCAAGAAAGACATGTCCTAAACGGATTGTACCATAACATAGGTATCAAGTATTTAGGAAGTTTCGACTATTATTTGTTAGTTTTAGAGAGAGAGAATTGATTATGTATTGATACATGGATTTAGAAGGTTTCTAAATTTTGCTAGATATGTAATTTACGTTATCCCTTCTGGATCACTACCTTGTCATTGTGAATGAGCTGGTGTACTTCAATGAAGCTGTTAGCAAGGTCACACAAGATGGGCAGGTCTAGTAGAGAGGTCACACAAATTGTGCTCCACTGGAGAAGGAACTGGCAACTAACTCCTCTTTCTTTTCCAAGAAAGCCTTATGGATTAGCACAGCCAGAGACATAATGATAGATGTGCCTGGCATGCTGCAGTCCAGCTCTTTATACTTTGTTTATTAATAAGGGCTTAAGATTTCTGCTTTTACTGCTTAAAATCAAGCAAAATATATCCTGTATGTTCTCCCTATCAGGGCCACTTCTCAGCAACATGTTTTCTAAGAAATGTTCCCCGATAGGCTAGTACACTTCAATGCACATCCACATCTACATAGCCTGTCTGCATATGCTGCAGTAGGCAGACCCATACAGGGACTGTGATTTTAGGCAGCAAAAACAGAGCTTTTAAGCACTTAATAAAGCAAAAGTACAAAGAAAGTAAAAGGCATAGGTCTATTACATACCTAATAAAATCCAGAAACCTTCCATGCCCCTTTAAAAAGAGGGGCATGCTATCTCACAAGAAAACAGGCTGTAGGACATGGGTGGGGTCTGAGGGCCACACGAGGACCCAGGGATGCCTGGTACTCACCCGTTTACACTTTTGATGGAAAGCCTCCCATTTAAGGGCTAATGTTTGAGAGCCTAAAAGGGCCAGCGCCATTTCCGCCAAAAAGGACCAAATCCTAAATATAATGTCTATTGTAGTGTTTAAAATCTTCCTGTTTAATGGCTTATGGCAAATATATTATGCCAAGAGGACATCCTTTGAGGTTAAAAGAAAGAAGATTTCACCTTAAAGAAAGAAAAGTGTTCTTCATAGTTAGGGTGGTTAAACTGTGGGATTATCTAGGTGGTGACAGCAGGTTTGATAGATAAGGGATTGGATATATATATATTTTTTAATTAAAAAGAGCATTCGGGGTTATCCCGGATAATTAGAGAGGGAGTATTGATCCAGTGAGGAATCTGATCGCCAGTAAGGGTCAGGAAGGAATGCATTTTGTTTATCTTTTGAGACAATTGGCAAAGTTTCACTTGGTTCCTTTTCGGTTTGCCTTCCTCTGGATCAACTAACAAGAATACTTAAAAAGGTTGAACTTGGACTAAAGCTAATTTTTTAAACCTCAATCACTATGTAACTATAGTATATTATGAGGTGTACCTTTAAGATGTCTTCATAAATGTATAGTTTGGAGAAGCGGCAGGGTTACTGTTCTGTGTCTTCAAGCTGACCTGGATCTTATCAATCCTAAGCAAGTTAATTATTGTACAGAACATATCTGTGGCAATTTAGATTAGTCTCATGGTTACAATATACTTTTTGAAGAGTTTTGTAAAGGGAAAAACATTTTTAGAAAGAAAACACAAAATATAATGTTCATGTACACTACTCTTAATGATGGAAGTTGACCCAGGATGCACAGTAGCCTTAAAGGGATATGTAAGTGAGCTGAATTATGAATGCATCTGATGAATTGGTAGTGTATGAAGATATTTGTTTGCATGAAAAAAAAAAAAAAAAAAACATTTAAACACTTACCTTCAAGTTACACAAAATATCTTTGAATTTCTGTCAGTTGAAACTTAGTGTTAACACTCTCCAAACTCAGGCTAAATTGGTATACAATTTGAAAAAAATGTTTTGGCCAATCAAGAGGAAGTAAGGACTGAAACATTTGTATCACAATCTGGCAGTTGCTGTCTTTATCTCTCTGCCTGTCTCCTCATGGACAATTTCAGCTGTGACCCCACCAACCATCATTTCCTTTAGAGGTCACATACTGTACCCTGCAGGGTACACTATATGTAAGCTTCCTAGGGGTGTGCACATCCACATATCAGTATCTAGTTTATTAGGAAACATTTGAAACCCAGGAAACTTACATATCCCTTTAAACGTCAACAGTTGGCCATATTCACTATCTTACATTTGGTTTGTAAAGCACGTATTTTTGAAGAAAGCAGCTCAAATAAGAAGCGCATACAAGCAATCACTGTCAACGGTAATAAAAAAATTAAATAGTAGTTCATCTTAAATTGACAACTGAAGTTCTTAGAAACAAAACAAATGTGGTCTTTTAAAGATTTCTGACATTAAAACGGTTAAAACTCCCAAAGCGTACTTCTTGCCATCCACAGTTTTAGTTCTGTACATTTTTATTACTTACACAAAACCCAATAACAAGAAATCACAATAATCTCAGAGCCTAATGAATGATATATATTTTTATAGGTGGCAAGAAAGCTTGGAGAGGATCTGAAACCATTTCCGTGCTCGTTTAGCAGCTTCAGCTGTATGCAATTAAAACATCAGCACTAAATGTTACAGAATTAAAAAATGAGACACTTAAAAAATAATTGTGCTTCACTGGGCCATGCTTGATAGGAGATATTTCCTATGTTCACTTAAATGGCAGGAAGAGATACTGCTACAGTAGCCTATTGCTGATTAACACAAATTGCTTTGGTTGTCAGCATATTTAAAAAGGCAGCCACAAAAATACACAATACAGATATCTTGGTAGCCTCAACACGGCACATGGAATATTCATCACATACTGAGCACTTCAAGAACTCGGTCAGATCACAGGAGCAGTAATGCTTCAATGCTTTTAAAAGAGATAAGTGGTTGACTGGGCTCCAATACATTGAGTAGATGATCTCTAAACTTGTGAAAAGACAAAGTGAGACCTCTGTTGGCTTCTGACTCACCATCTGCCTTTGGCTTTATTGTTCAAAGAAAATGAAAACAAAACTGACACTGGTGCTGCATTAAAACCAATCTTCAGCATTTACCCATAGATGTGTTTCTGTTTGAAAAGTGGAATTCAGAATAGATCTAACCCTGCAATAATATTACGAAGAATATGGTCATTACATGATTTAATTAATTAGCTATTAATGCATCAACAGCTGTAAAAGGGTTATGTCTTGTGATCACACAGAGTGAAAATTGCAGGAAACAGAGTGCCAAAGATACAAACTATTTGCATTTAAATGATCTGTATATTAAAAGGTAAAAAATACAATTAATTAAAAGTGCTTTGAATATAAATAAAAAAGGCACTCTGTCAAAGGCATTGCCAGACTCGGCTGTTGCATATATAAAATGGTTGAGTTATGAATTAGTTTTATTATTTTTTAGATAATATAGTAAAACTTCATAAGCAAACTGCCACATTGAAAAGTACTGACTGCTATATGCATTCCTGTGTTTCTAAACTGAAGAAAGAATTTAGTTTAGGAGTGAGATTCCTTTATTTTTTGTGTGTCATTTATACAATATATATATATATATATATATATATATATATATATATATATATATATATATATATATATATATATATATATATATATATATATATATATATATATATATTTTTTTTTTTTTTTTTTTTACTTCATTATTGCCAGTTTTCAAAGTAGGACTAAATATGCTAGAATCAAGGTGCTTTCCTCCAAGAATAATCAACTATGCCCCTGTATTGGGAGTGTATTGTGCATTCTTACATTTTAGGACTCCGCTTTATTTTAGAATAAATCTAAAAACTATTAAGTTTCTAAATCTTTGGGCCTTCACAATTTATTTATTTTAAATATTTATATGATTAATTCTATAATATCTACATCATTTAAATGATTATAATATATGTTTACTAATATTTTATTTCCCTCATTAAGTATTATATTCATATATCAGTTAATATTTCCTTATTAAATAATTAGGATTTTTTAGGCAATTTCCACTATGTTCATTATTGTGCAGCTCATAAGTAATTTTTGCACTACGTAACAATGAGCCCAACATTATCCTATATTATATTTTCTGATTAAATAAATTAAATATCTTTCTCAATAACAGAAGTCTAATTTGCATCCTAAAAGCTGAAAAAAGACTTAACCAAACTGTAAACAAACTGCGTAATTACAATAAACAATAAAGCAGACAGTAAAAGCATGCTATTCTTGAACTATGCGGTTGACCACACCACTTGCATTTAAAAGATAATAATAATAATAATAATAATAATAATAATAATAATTATATATATATATATATATATATATATATATATATATATATATATATATAAAGGGTAGGAGAACAAGAAAGAAATATTAGGTTTGGTAACATCTAAAAATGTTATTGGATGGAACTATTCTTATAAATATAAAAGTAATAAGTCCTATAGCATACGTAATTACAGGTCATACAGTTTCATATATGGTGTTTATTGATTAAGTTTGATTTAAGATGTGTGCTATTTATTCTCTTATTTAAGAAACCTTCTACAGAATTTCAAAGATTTCAAATATTTTCCCCCAACATATTATTATTACCTTTTCAATCCAGATGTAGTCTTCTAGAGGATGACTTTTCACTTGTGACATCAGGTCCAGCACACAACACCACTGTGCATACCAAATTCGTAATTAAAATGGTCAAAAAGCCAGGAAAAATATTATGCTGTGTGGTTTTGATACTAGCTATTATTCTTTATTTAGTCTCTTTTAGGTAACATTTTGCAGTTTACAAGTAAGTTTATTATCTATATAATGAGAGATTTTAAATAATAAGAGTTTCACAAGCATAGATAAGATTTTGGGGGAAAAAGTTAATTGATTACCATGGAGATGTGTGCATTTATTTTATGTCAATTCAATTGTGTCTGTGGAGTGCCCAATGATAACCTCAGAACATCACTAGGGCTTTCCAAACTTTGATAAGCTGCTCATTAAATTTATATTGCAGTATATAGATATTTCTATCTATGAAAACATAAAAAGAATCAGGCCCTGACTTTATTACAAATGTAAATACATGTACCTGGAAATACTAAACCATATCCTTGCTCCCTATTTTAATAATTTAATTTATTCTGAACATAAAATTCAATGAAATAACTCATACTGCATGACAAGTGTTATTTGCTCCATATCTTTATTTATGAAACACCACCTAATGAACGATACAATTTTCCAATGTAAAATTAATGTATAGTATCATGGATGACCCACAGTTATTTTCATGTTCATAACGAGCATAATGTAAGTGATTTTTTTATAAAGTAAATTAAATTAAATGCACCTGTGAATTTCCTAGCTATTACATAGAATAATCCATTGTGAAGGCATGTTTGATAGAGCAACTTTCCCAACCTTGAAAGGCGTTATATACGTACTTAAAGCATCTAAAGACTTGTATGCATTCTTTCCCACTCTTACAAGTTACACAAAACAATGATACTTCTCGCAACAGAAAATTTATATTTATATATTTATTTATTTTATTTATTTTTGATTTTTCTTTACTAAGAATCTAAAAAACAAGTAGTAGACACCAAAGTCATAACAAAAATAAGATTTGCTTGGAGTATTTTCCCCCCAAAATTCCAGAATATTAGATTAAACTGGGTGGCAAAACAGTTTGTTCTAAGCCAAAAGCAAAATATTTGCAAAACTAGGTTTTTACCTTTCGGTTACTCACAACTTTGATCCATTTGTGCCTACATTCAATCTTGCAAAATTTTATGATTTGAGTTTTACTTTACTTTTTTTTTTTAAAATAGCACATATTTTTTCTGCACATAGATAACGGATATTACCTTTTCTGCCATAGTTTTATCAAACATCAGTTTTGTGGTTTAGAATAAAATCAAAATCAATGTGCCTTATGTGATAAAGGAAATCTGTAAAATGTATAAAATAAAAAGCACAACAAAACAAAAGTGAAAATGGAAATGATTTTTTTATTAAAGCTAAAAATTATTTCAGTACAAAAGCAATACAATTTAACAGAAAGGTAAAAAAACAAAAAGCAAAATATTTCTAGAAAAGAAAAAAAAAAAAGTAAAAGAAAGAAAATGTTACATATTAAAATGATGAAAAAATGTTACATAATACGTAAAATTAAAAGAATGAAATTAAATAAAAAAATGAGATGGTTACCAAGATAATGCAGGTCAGGGTATCAAGGATGAAGGGTCACACAATATTAAAAAGAAATCCAAAACGCGTCAGCACCATGAAGTCTGCAAAACAGATGAAGGAGCTACAGTAAGTTATATGGGACCTGAACATTAAGTCAAATAAAAATGTTGAAAATGCACAAACACAATTATACTATGTTAGTTGTTTGAACAATTTATAAACCAAAAAGGAAATTCTTGAAGGGTTATCAGAAACCATTTATAAAACTTGAAAAGCTTTCAAATCTGTTTGAACATACACAAAGACATTCAACCAATATTTTGGTCAGAAATATGTCCCTTTAAATGAATGGAAAGTGAATTTGAGTAGCTGGAACTAGAGATATATTAGCTGTAGGTATGATATTTCCATCTCGTTTCTTCTTGAGACTTCTGGACTGCTAGGTATGATTAAGCCACAATAACTTGGATAAATATCAGTGACTGTCTACCAGTGGCATGATCAAGTATTGAATTCTAGCAATACAAATAAATAAATAAATGCAAATAAAAAAAAAAAAAAAAAAGGAAAATAAAAAACTATTATAAATTACAGGAGCAACAACATTTACTTTGATGTACAAAAAGTATAAAGCACAATTTATATTAAGTCCCTTTAAAAACAAGGTTTTCTTTTGATTTTAAAAACTAAAAAGGATTTAGAATTATGCTTTATGTAAGGATTCATTTGTAAAGACCACATATAACTTTTGCAATCAAAGATGTTCTATTACCCAGAAGATAATGACAAGACACCTGATACACATTGTGCAATGTTGAAATCAAGAACATATTTCTAACAACCATATGTAATTGAGCTTTGACATTTGGTGTAGAGTAGGGAAATGAATAATGGGAAACACAAATATAAGGCTTACCATGGCCCTCAACATTAAAAAGCACTGATTAAAGAGATGTACCTGAAGTTACTTTTCCCATTTATATAAAGCCCAGTATATTTCAATCGGACGGAGGTATACTATATTCAGAGCAAAAAATACCTGTAACCGATAGATTTCCCTTAATTATACTATAACAGAAGGCCAGAATTAGCAATAAGATCTCTTATTGAACTATATACGGTTTTGAAATACTTATAATAATAATAAAATAAAAAAAAATACATCACCTTTCCACCTCAAGTACTAAAACAAGAAAAACACAACTACAAAACCAATTGTATGAATTAGTTTACCTTGGAAAATGAAAAATAAAATATACAGAGCAAATGTAGATCAAGCTATGCCTGATAAACTTAAGATTTTACAGTAACCAACAAACATAATACTTTACAAAGAAAAAGTTATTCAGAAGAGCAATAACATATACAATAAGATAAAAAAATGTACATAACCAAAAAGATTTTGTGCCAACATATAGAACATTTAGTAGATATTTAAAAATATACTGTAATTGTTAATTGTTAATTCATTTTCATTGTATACACCTCATGTGTTACTGCTGTTGAATCGTTTGTGCTTTGTATTTGTGTTCATGTCATTTTTGGAAACTTCATTAACATCTCATGTGAAAAACAATTTAAACATGTTCTTTAAAAACCATGTTAAAGTTTATCTAGTATGTAATGGTGTAAACGTTTTAATTTTTAACTACTTATGAAGTGATGTATGTTGGTGTGTAAACCATGATTTATAAGTTACTGGTATATTAGCTTCCATGAACTCCCCTGTTAACTAATTCCAACCCCCCCCCCCCCCACACACACACACCATGTGCAATTATTTACATTGACGTCAAAAGCACTAATCTACTGTTCTGCTTCAAACATGTCTTTCAAGACACTAGTGCCCCCAATTGCATGTGAATTTATTTCTAGTGATACTAAAGGTGAGGAGCCAAAGAGGTTAATTGAAGTACTGGAAGATAGTAGTGATGTTGAGTGGGTGTAGAGGGCATGGGATGAAACGGAAGAAATGGTAATGAGGGGTGATGTAATAGGAGTGGTTTAAATCACCAGGTATGAGCGCTTAAGAGGTTAATTTGGTAAAATGTGGATTAGGCAATATGTAAATGTACTTGATTTATTAAGATGGGTACCTTGTGAGGGAGATTTGATAACATTGAAAGAGTAAACATCTTAGAAAAATTTCTGCAGCTTAGCTTACCCAAAAACATGCCATACGTTTCAAACGGAGTAAAGAATATCAATGAGGGAAATCATGAGAACACTTTCATTTTAATACGATTAAATATTTCCAAAACATTTATTTTTTTCCATTTAACAATATATATTATATATATATATATATATATATATATATATATATAAATAAAAGGTTCTAAAATGTATTACCAACACTCGTTACCTTAAGTGTGAAAGCAATGATGTTAAAGAACACAATACTTCTGAAAATCTACCCACCACCACTCTTAGTGAACCAACATTAAATCCTCATAAATTAAAAGGCACTACAAGCGACAATGAATAGACTTAATAAAAACCCATTGATAAGATCTCAAGTGACCACACTTGATTTTCATTTCTCTAAAACAAACAGCTCTAAAAGAATAGGTTTTGTAAATAATGCTAAAATCTCAAACCAGTAACTTAACAGCTACATTTACTTGTGCCAAAGAATTCCCCTTTAGTTGGTTGAGAGAAAGAATATTTTGCCAAGGGCTCATAACAAATTCAGACAACATAGTGCATTCAATTCCACATTGAACCAAGCTTGAGTCAGTCAGAATAACCCATATGCACTTCGATTCTTATAGTCTTATCTACTCACATTAGCATCCTAATCTCTCAATGCAGAATAGGTAAAATTACCCTTGCAATGTGCCCTTCACAGTAAAGACCGGTTTGTTATATAGACTACAGCAGAACATGCTAAGAGATCCTTAAGTGCATTCTACAAATTTGTATGGAAAGCAAGATAAGATGAAACAAAAAATAACTTTATTTGTGAATATTACAGTTTTTGCCCATTGCCTACAAAATAAAATTATTTTATTTTAAACATACTGAATTAAGAATTCATTATAAACAAAACTAAGTATTTTAAATCAGAATAGTTGCAAGTGTTTTTTTTTTTATAAAACCGTAAGGAAATTAGTATTTATTTAAAAAATGAAAAAGTTATATTTATTGCAATTAAATTATATAAAATATAATTGAAGACTTTGTCATAACAATTAACAGGCCTCAATTAGGGAAGACCTAACATAAGCTCTAAAGATAAATAAAAAACATAGCATATACTTATGTATTCAAGCTGCATAAATATGTGCAATGAAATATTATTGTTTTAAGCAATAGCAATCATTATCATTTTAACAGACATGCATTTTTCTGTGTTTCTACTAGTATTACATTTAAAGGTAGATCCACTCATTAAATGCTTAGGTTCTATCTATTAATGAATACTGTGGATGATTTTCAAGAACCTGGTCTAAAATCCCATTGTGAAAACATGAGTAATTCCTCAACAACATCTGCACTTGTAATTTACCTTTAAAAGCCCATGACAGACTGATGGTTGCCAAAACCCTCCTCTTTACAATACCAAAATAAATACACATCTCTCACATTTGCACACATTAATAGATCTCTAACTTTATATATCACAGTAAACCCAAGCTCTTAAGTCAAGATCTCTCTCAACACAAGAGGATAGATGCACTAAGGCTTCTCTGGATCTACAAAAAGTGAAGGGCTGCAATCATAATTCCCCCCTATGGAATAGCCATTGTCACCTTTAGCAAAGCACACTGGGACTCATTTGAAGCTTAGTGAATCTAGAAGCAAGTCTGGACAAAAAAAATGTTCTATGATTGATTTGATATGTTGTTGTCCACTGCTAATCGGATGGCCATATAATTAGAGTTTTAATTTACATGCTTTTATAGTATATGAAGTTATACATTACATATATACACACACAGGAAATGTTACAAAGTACTACAGACATCAAGAAAGAATTATAATTGAAAATCATTCAATTACTGCTATCTTTAATTTTATTGGTACCAGTTTTTCAAATGCATATTCATTTTAATTCATTAATCCATTTAATTTTGAGATAAACCTTGTTAAGGGAAATTGAACAATGAAAGACTTAAGTCCGTTCAAAGGAATTCAGTAGCTCGTCATTTTAGAATTCTTCATTCTATCAATAATTTAGAACATGAGCTTAAGAAAATAGGATATTTTTTTTTGTAAAATGCACATCAGGCTATTTTTCAGAGCTGAGCAGTTAACATTTTTTGACATATTAATAAAATAGTCTGAAGAAAAACAGTAGTGTAGTCTGCAAGTCATGATATTCTTGTAAGGCTCTGGGGTTAGACGTGGCTGGTTTGAACATTTAGTCAGTGATTGTAGGTGAAACTTTGGAACAGTTTTTGCACCAAAGTGTCCATTGTATTTTGCTTTATTTAGATTAGATGTTCCTAGTTGACTTTATTACCTGTTTCAGGAATAACAGTTTGTAAGAACAAGCAGCAACTGTGTTTAATATTTCATTACCCCCAGAACTGCAAAAACATGACTTTAAAAATTAATACTTTAATTTCTTCAGTATAAAAAGGCAAGGACATTTTAATATGTGATCTACTTGCAGCAAGTGCATTAAAACCAGACCAGTGAAAGATAACCTAGGGCTATACACTGCTGGGGTTGATGTTATACGTGTCATAGGGGCATTTACATTTTTGTAGAGCTGTGGTTACATTGATTGGTGCAATGTGGAAGGGCCAGTGAGATGGAAGAGGTGTGGTGTTATATCAAACTATCCAATCATCAATTAAAAGCACCCCACTCCTCCATCCAGCTCTCAGGATATGATGACAAACACACACACCATGGATTCCTCTACTCCGTCTTGAAACATTTTTCAGGAAACCTGATTTGTTGATGTCCATGGCTTATACAGCTAATAATATAGTAAGTTTGGTACACACTTGAATTGCAGTTGTCTGCTTACAGGAGCAAAAATGTTAAAAACATTTTTTTAAAGTTTTAAATATAAGTTCATATAAAAAGTTGATCCTGCTCACTGGCTGTTGCATGAGAAATAACAGATTGCCGAGTGCATGTGTGTGCTGTATGATGTGTGATGGGGGAAGGCTGTGATTGATAGCATAACTTTCCCCTGGATCCAGGTTGCACTGCTCTTACCAGTTAACCCATAGTTGTCCTGTTTTCAGTTAATCCAGCATCCCATGCCCACACCCAGATTTGTGGCTTGAAATCTTCAAAATAGATATTGGGATTTACAACAATTTAAATGTTTTCCTATTAGACTATTTGTGTTGCCAAACGTTTGAAAAAACACTGAAGCACCATAACTACAAAACACTTTGTTAACAATATTAGAAAAAATAATTTATTTACACCATTCTCTGAAAGGGAACTTGAATAAAAAATAAAACCAAAGAGTAATATCATATTTGTTCCCACATTTAATAATAGACAAAATACACATTGAAAATAACAACAAAATATGTGTAACTTTCTAATTAGGTGCATATATACTATGTGCACTCCTGGGTTCTTTCATTATGAGAATCTGTACTGATTTAGTTTCAACTTCCAAAAGGTCCTTATTAATTTAAAATGCAATAAAGAAAAGTTAGTTGTTTTCTGTTGCATACAGGGATAGAGATGTTCACTGTGTTAGAATAATTTGGGTCCATTTTCAATGTTTACACATACTGGACAAGAAATTAAAGCAAACAAGTAAAGATAAAGCACATGTTCCATGTATGGAGTTATTTAAAACCAATCATAACTACTTTATCAATTGCATGCTATTTTCTTACAGTAAGCCAAGTCAGGATTGCATTACAGGTATGTTCATTATAAATTTCAGATTGAAATGTTTACCTGTCAATCAACCTTTTTGGTCTACCCAAAGAGTCTTTGGTTCTTATCTAATTATACATTGTTATGACATTGTTATGACTCACTTGGTCTTTGAACACATTTTTCAGTATACGTGTGTGGTCAAAAATCGGGGCACTTGCAGGTACCAGGGAGTAACTATTATTAACAGCCGTCACCCAGTAGTATCAGATAATACGAGTTTTAAATCTGTGGATCAGAAAGGCTGATGAAAACGAAAAAAGTAAGTTTTGTGTAAGAATTTTAAAAGTTTTAGTTGATTTAAAACTACTGTTATTAGCTAGTTTTAGATGACATGATATTTGCAACCTCTCCTCTGTACATTTAAAGGGACATGAAGATTTTTTTTCTTGGTTATCTTTTTTTCTGATGAATTTGATAATGTGCCACACTGTCAACAAAATATTCTGAAATTAAACTGCTCTTGGGTGCTTGTCCTCTGCGAGCCAATGAGATCTGCAGACTTAAGTATGCTCACTACATTTTCTGCTAGTTTCAAGAAAGTTTAAATAGGTTTTACTTGACATAATCTGAATGAAAGTAAGTCATTGAAAGGTTTAAAGCATGCTCTTTAACATGTCTTAACAAAATATTGGGCATATCCTGAAAAGCACAGAGTTAAAAAGATAAAAATAAGTACATACCTTTACAAATTATAAATGTATGTTCATTACTGTAAACATGAAATTACAGTGTTCCTTTAGTACCAGTAGAGTATAACTCATGCCTATAAACATTTTAAATATTTTTCTTTTTACCCAATTTATTGTCGGGTCAAAACATAAATGTTTGCCAATATGAAGATGTTCTTACCAAGCAAATAAAATCCTCATGGGTGAGTAATTTACTGAAAAACATAATTATGCCAACAGATATAAATCTTCGATTTTTGGCACACACTGAAAAATACATTTTATGTAAATATATTCTAAGCTTTGACCCGTGAGTAAACACTTTACAGTCTGAAAAGCATTTAATAATCATAACAAAAAATCTGTATTAATAGTTAGTTAAATTAAAATCCTCAAAACAATGATTTCTGGAAGTGATGTTTTAGAACATGAAGCATACACTAAGGAAAATAGTATCTCATCACTCCCTGAAATCCTTTAGGAGACAAATTAGTTTCTCTCAGCAGAATTTAAGATCTGAAAGCATATGAAAGGAAGAAATCAGGACATTAGGAATGCACCCATGACAATCACAAGCAGAAATACTCCAACATTTCACTGATGCTGCTTTCAAACCAGTTTATTATCTCCACTCCGATACAGTCATCAACAGTAAGAGGGCTAAAAGGCATTTAAAAGTTGCACAGCGAAGGTTCCAATATATTTTCCTCAAAATTATAGGTAATAAGTACGAAGCACTTTCTCAGTGCATTTTCTTATAGTAATCTAACTCTGAAATGTGCATATTCAGCAGTCAATCAGCCATTCTGATCCTCTTAACAAGGACCAACTGAAATGTCTTTCTAGCAGGGCCATTATTGCCAGTAAGTATTTGAACCTACAGTGTTTAAATAATAACTAGATTATTAATGAGAGGATTAGAAAGGCACGATGGGGGAGCTAGGTAGGTACACATCATGACAAAGCGTACCTGCCCACAAGTCGCCCCCCAAGCTGGGGAGTACTCCAAATCCAGTGGGTGGAGTGCCCACCTACAAAAGCCTGGGGAGAACACTATTTATAGCTTGTGGAGACCAGAGGTAGGGGAGTCTGATCTTTGATTATATAGATCAATAATTCAAAGAAGCAGTATTCAGTAATGTGCTATTAAAGGTCTAATTAAAACATCTAGATCCTGTTAACTTGCTACAGCAGTCATTTAAAAGCAGTCTAAATCAGTATAAATACATTTTAATGTTTAGTTATTTTCCTTTGTTTTAGGTTGGAGCTTACTAATAGTTGCAAGGAAGTCAATTGCAGGTTTTAACAATGTTTTAAAGAGTTGGGGGAAGCTCCAGCTCAAAGATGATTGGAAAACTAATAATTTTAGAGCAAGGTTTCTTACAAACAACTTACTAACAAACAAAAAAAAAAAGTGATAAAAAGTTAGTGACGTGGCAAAGGTTCCAGTTATTGCAGAAATGAAAAGTTTAGCATTTTGAGTGGGAAATGTTAGATAACTGAACTTGAAAGTTTGTTATTTTAAGCATAAAATATATACTGGTAGCCCCCTCTTTAACACTTCGTACAAAGGACTACTAAATGAACTCAATGTAATTTTCCCATAATTAGGCAGCCTTCAGCAATATGCTTCACAATTCTTCCAAAGCTTAGTGAATCTTGGCAAGAATATAGAGGGGAGAAGGCTTAAAACATTATAAAATATTTTTGCAATAAAGCCAGGACCGCCGTCTGATACTCTCTCAAGTGGGTGTGTCAGAGCCCTGTACCAAGTGAATAATGCGAGATCCGCTTGGTCTCGCACTAGCTGCATAGGATATAGCAAAATGTCCAGACCTAGATACAATGCTTTTGGCAAAAGCATCCTGGGGTTGCAAAAAGTTAACCATTTATACAATTTTCTGCAATGTTTAAAATACTTGCTAGAAATTGTGGTCCAATAAACAAAAATAAGGTTTTTAGGAAACCCCATCTACCTGAGCAGTCATCCTTCCAATGATTCAGCTTGCAGCTTTTTGCCAAAAAATGATAGGCAGTACTAGAAAATGTCATCACATCTGGCTAATTCGCAAACAAGCTTATAAGTCTACGGCTAGATCTGTACCAAAAATAAATTCTAAGTTACATGCATTGAGAGAAAAAGCAATGCAATTTCAGAGATTATTCAGTTTTGTAATCATGCAACTAATGTAAAATAGCACTGGAAGCATTCACAGTTTCCAGAAACACAAAGTTCTTTCAATTGTTACTCTACTCACATAACAAAGGAATGAATCTGTCAGGCCTTGATTCAGTACATCAATATCCTCTATTCAATCTGTTAACTGTGTGTGTACAAGTTCACACAGTGCCTGCTGAGCTACTAAAATAATCTTATCCTGCTGTGAAGATCTGGAGTGTCTCCGATTAAAATACAGCAGTTCAAAAGTTGGCAGGTGATGTGCTGCAGGATACCTACCCTATGAAAAATATATTGGCTTGGGATGACCTCTGCAACACTAGTGCTCTAAGCGACACAAAAAAAACCCCACAATTACCATAAAAGTTACAATCCTAAATACTATTTACTAAACAGATTATATATTTCTGATAAATGCTTCAATACCAAGCGGATACATAGCTATTGCCAAGAGGAAATAGTTGAAATGGACACAGAAATGTATTTTTTTTTCACTTAATTGATAATTCTTTTTTATGTATATAATAAAAACATACAATATTAGCAGAAGTATAAGTTATCAAATAGCAAATAGTGTCGGTATACCCCAAGCCTCAGTCCTAGGACCCCCCTCCTTTTCTCCATTTATACATCCTCCCTTGGTGTCCTTATACAATCTTTTGGATTTCAGTATCTTCTATATGAGGATGACACCCAAATCTACATCTCTGCACCCAAACTATCCCCCTCTCTACTAGCTCATGTTGCCAATTGCCTCTCGAGCATATCCTCATGGATGTCTGCCCATCAACTCAAACTCAACATGTTTAAGACAGAGCTCCTGGTCTTTCCACCATCTTCCTCAGATCCCACTCCTCACTTATCTCTCACTGTTGACAATGCCATCATCACTCCCAACACCAAGGCCCGCTGTCTTGGGGTCCTACTGGACCCTTCCCTCTTTTTCATTCCTCACATTCAAATCACTCACAAAATCTCCAAAATACGCCACTTTCTTACACAAGACTAAAATTAAACTAAAATTCTTATTCACGCTCTCATATCTCGCCTTGATTACTGCAACTCTTGCCTTGCTGGCCTTCCTATCACCCGTCTGTCTCCACTCCAACACGTTGAATGCATCCGCTAGACTCATCTACCATAGTAAACGATCAGCGTCTGCAGCACCTCTCTGTCAGGCATAGCTGCTAGAATACAATTCAAAATCATGACCCTAACATATAAAGCCCTCCACAATAGTGCACCCTCCTACATCTCTGCTCTCATCCAAAAATACACTCCCACCCGCCCTCTTCACTCTGCTAATGACCTTCTTCTCTCCTCCTCTCTCATCACCTCCTCTCACTCCCGTCTTCAAGACTTTTCTTGTGCTGTCCCTATTCTTTGGAACTCCTTACCTCGCTCCACCAGACTATCTTCCTGCCTCAAATCCTTCAAAATCTGTTTAAAAACACACTTATACAAAAAGACCTATCATCTTTAGCCTCTTCACTCACTATGCATCATTCACTCTCCTGTACCTCACCCATACCCTTTAGAATGTAAGTTAGAAAGTTTCAATCTTGTGAGGTGCTTTAGGGAAAGCACAGTGTATTTCTGATTGAAAGCGCAATAGAAGGGTCTTCCAGTATTTTCTTTGTGGGGTTATTGTTTATACTTGTACCTAACCCCTGTATTGCGCTGCTGAAAATGTAGGGGCGTTATAAATAAAGGATAATAATAATAAAAAGTAGAATGTAAACCTATAGAACTAGTACAGGTGCAAAGCCCTCATCTTGGCAGAACCTTCGCCATTAAAGGAGGATCAATTACCTCAGCAACCATCCAGCAAATTAAAATTATTCATTGGCTGAATATGTGTATGGTTCAAGAAGCTCCTCCTATATTGCCTTCTTTTATTAAAGCTATTCGAGTTTAAAAACCATGTATGGAGTTTACCTGTTTCCTATATGTAGTTCCTATTAAATAAAAAAATATTATACTTGGTGTGGACCTTCATACAACATCTTTAAAAAAGAAAGAACAACAACACTATAACCCTAACACAAGATGTATTAATCCCCCGATTCAGTAGTTCTATACTGAATCAGCAAGGATGGATTTGAAGGAGCATCAACAAAGCTAAACCATTTCTACCCAATCTGTTGCGTATCAAAGGCTTACTAACTTAAGCCAACTGCAAATATAAACCCTTTAGGATTTCAGAGCTAACATTTCATTTCTACAAAAATCTATCTATTTAGAAAAAAAAAAATAGACCATGTGATCTAACATATGTTTATGTGCTTTATAGGGATTAATTGTGATTATTAATAAAGCCAGCAAAATTACTGCAAAATGGTTTAGATACTAAACATTTAAATACATGATGATTTTGCTCAAGTCACAAAGCATCAAGATGTAAAAATATATACATTTGTCAATATAATCAACTTTGTGCTTAGGAAAAATAAAATAAATTAAGGTTTCTAATTAATCTCATTATTATTTGGGGTAGGTGTCTCCTTACAGGATTAGACCAATTGCACAAAAGGGATTTCATTTATAATTGTAAGCCCCTAAAACAGAGCTTTCCAAACGGTTGGCTTCAATATGTAGGTGTGTTGCACGAATGCAATTTCTGTATGTGTTCGTATCAATTATAAGGGGTTAATTAAACATCTAGTTTGAATTACTGTGTTGCAAAATTATGCATGTCTAAAAAGTGTGTCAAAAACCTCAAAAGTTTGGAAAGCCCAGCCCTAATGCTTCCCAAGTGGACATCGGATTTATCAGATATCTATAAAAAAGACCCTCCTTCCCAGTTTTCGTTTAATCCTTTCATGCTTGCAGCAGTGAATATTTATGTATGGTGACACAGACATTTTAAACTTCCCCCACCACACCCACCCCCAGTGCCTCAGAAGTTGGAGTGTGGGTTGCTAGAGGACATCCAAAGATCCCTTATATTTATTTATAGAACCGACACCTTATCAACAGGTGCCAATGATTTAATTTGTAGGTGGAGTAAATTTACTGTGGTTAAATTGTGTTTGCATGGGTAGCTCCGGTTAACTAAAAATAGTTGAACTACACAGAATTCCCCCATTTAGTATATCAGGATTCAAATATCAGGATTTCTATGTAGAATATAAAATTTAACAGATAGAGATAAAAAAATAATATTTTTTTCTTATGCACTGTCACAATCTGCTTCTTCAAGGGGGCTTGATATGAACATGGTTCAAACCTACCCCAGCAGAATCGTGTAGTTCCTGATCTCTGTGGCACAAAAGATGGCTTCTGAAGAGGACAACACCCAAAGGTACAGGCAGAAAATACTGGATCCAGGTTACTTAGTTGCCCATGGCAAGACCACAGCCAAAGTCAGGATACAACACCCAGAAATAGTCGCACACCTTGTATATGTGAAAACTATCTCTCAACCTTTATTGAATGATCAAAACAACACATTTATACTCTCCTATACCACACCCTTGTGTACATTTGTGTATGTGTGATGTCAGCACATCTGGCTTGCAACCTTGGGCTATCAAAGCTCTTGAGATCAAATTCACCAGATATCTAGTGAACAAACCTTTATGTTAAACTCAAGTGTTTGCTTAGGCCTACTTGAAGTACATGCATCTGTCTTGACCCAAGGTCTTTATGTGGGAGTGTGTAATGTTCTGCAGCTAACTTCTATGCAGAGCATTTCTACCAACTCCACATATGTTCTATAGAACATTTCCCTCTTATAATATATTCTAACTAGGAAACATAAAACCATGTACAGGCGACATATAACCACACAACAACACATACGGTAATCCCAATGCAACAATCCAATGCTCCCTTGCCATATTCATAAATTACTGGCAACATGAGTCCTTAAACAATTAAAATCAGGACATGCACCAATCGCTTGCAAATTTGGTTTGCATTTTTAAATCTCCTGACAAAATTAAACCACAATTGATGGAAGTGTGGGGTATGTGCAATAAGAATAGCTTCCATATTCCATTACCATGGGTGAACATCAGCGTATGCCACAGCACTGGTATGTTAAAGTCATCGTCTTCTGGATTGTGTCAATCAGAACTGACATTGTCATTAAACCCTCAGTGAACACAGACTTTGTTGAAGCAGTTTGAATTTCCCAACAGACAGAATTCATCACAACTCTTTCCATTTGTCAGCCCACGATATGCCTTTAATCCTGTAGGATACAGTAAAGCTCCCCCTCAGAAATTACACAAGGATATCTTTTGGTCATGCTTTCCTGCAAAACCTCACAGTCGTACAGTCTTGGGAACAACGGGTGTACTTCAAATATTGCACAAAAAGAAGAAAAAAAGGAAATCTACTAGACAGCCAAACGATAGTGTTGTATTGTTGCTGTACAATATTGAAATTGGAGTTTGTTTTCTATTGAGCTAAATATGATAAGCTACAACTTTAATAGAAAATTTATCAATGAACAAAAACATTAAAGAAAAAATAATTTTAAAAATATACTTCTGAACTTTATTCTACCTATTTCCTTAGACGCCATATATTCCCTGGCTATTTAGACAAGAAATAGCGCCTCACACGGCTGTATCCGACTTCTATAAAATTTGCTAATTTGAGCGAAATCTCTTCAGTATAATATTCTCTGGAATCAAAATGTGACAGTTTCTTCAAATATTTCTTTAGTATATAGATTCTATTACTTTCTACTTTACGTGTTGAGCACAATAAAATAACACATTTTAAAATATCACTGTATGAAAATGTCCCTCCCCAAACTAATGTGTGCTGCAAAGCCAATTTTAAAAAAGGTAATTCTTCACTTTTAATGGGGCACTACCATTTCTAAACAATGATGACCATTAAAATCACTATTAATGCTTGCTAAAGAATTTTGAGAAATGTATATTAATGTTAACAGCCATTATCATTGTTTAGAAATGGTAGTGGCCCTATTATAAGTGGGCAATTGCCTTAAAATTGCATTTGCAGTACCTATCTGCATGAAAACAGATTTATAAAATATGATCAACAAATAAAAGGAAGGAAATTATTATTTTGAAATGTACAAAAGCAGAATTGAAACATAAGAAATCCTTAAAAACGGTCACATTTTGAATCTATAGAAAAACTAAATTTCTCAGAATATTGTAGCAAGCATTAATAGTAAAGCCTCAATTTGTATCGGTAAGAGAAAAAGAAAAAAAAACACCAGATAAGCAATTATTTCATATAATGTGATTGACATTGGTCCTGCTAAACTATCAAGTGAGTTGTAAGAAGTGTCCTTTTAACGCATATCCTTATAGGAAATAAAAAAAAGTAAAGGTTCTTAGCTTCCAATTGTACCAACCAAAATTCCCTATCCCTGAGCTAATAGGTAAAGTCAATTCTAGAGAGCTGCAGACAGGCAATCTCCGATTCACAGTAAGGTAACCCTAAAATTAAAATTGCTGCTCTCTAAGAACGATCTTGCCCTGTGTTAGCCTATGGACATTCCATACTGGATACTTAACTGGACTTTGGTTACCTACTTGGTGTTATGGAAATTAAACATCCAGTTTTGCTATATACCAGTTATCAGTTCTAAATCTTTAAGTTTCAAGGCTCCAAAAACAAGCCTGCTACCCAGTGCTTTTTGACTGTAAAGATAAAGCAAACAAATCAATTAAAATATGCTGTTAAAAAACCTGTGGATATTTTAACTAAACTGTAGCCATGTGCTGCTTTTGGACTAAAGGTTTAATAAAAAAAAAAAAGAAAAAAAAATTAATATTACAGGCTAATAAACCTTCGCTGGCTATTTTAGAGACTTTATACAAGCTGATGAGGCAGAAAGCACTTAGAAAAGTTCAAGGGGTTTTGTAGTATAACTCTGGCAGTTCCATTTAAAGATAGCAATCTCTATTAACCTGGTGCTGATTAACAGTTGTTTTGCTATGAATCATAATCAAGTGATTATTTATAAAGCTGCATGCTAAACCAAGGACAGCAATTCATTCTGCTTCTGTAACGCTGCCGCTCTGCCAACTTATTACATTCATTTCCAATAAAGGAGGAAAAAAGGTTGAATAATGGACTCTCATTGCAAATTAACTTTCAAAATAATAATGGTTGAATTGAATGCATGGGTTATTTATATTTTTATACACACTGTTTTTCATCAAGTATTGACTGGATATGCCAAAAATGTGCATGGTAGGACAATATCCCAAAGAAATATTCTAATATAAAGAGGTTATTGCTTATTTATTGTCACTGTGGGTAGCTGTAGACAAAAGCAAATATCACACTGCAACTTGACCTAAATCCTATTGTTCCACAACTGAAACATGCACATTTACTACAGAGATTTACTAAATGAAAAGTTTGACAGCCAAATCAATTTTTAGTAAGTAAAATACACATTCAACATGCAATCCAAGAAAGCATTATATTTTTACTATTTAATCGGCTCTTATTTATAAGCCTGGTATAAAATTAAGACTTACAACCTGTAAAAGATTTTGTTCTTCTACAAAATTACTACGGCTGATTTCCATCTTGACAGATCCTATATATTTCATCTTTAGCTCATACCAAAATTCAAAGGGAAGTGAAGCTGATGTCACTAATGAGCCACACTGGCGGTCATTTGTCTGCCCCAGTGGTATCATGTGCTTACATATTCCAGTCTCTGCCTATTTTTATGAGCAACTTGTACCACTTTTAAGAGAGAAATACAGGACAGAGCATAAATTACTTGTACTTTTTTATTGCAAAGGTAAAATCAATGTGGATATAAAACAAGCTTAGCTGAAAATATACAGTCAAGCCAATACTTATACACCCACATAAATACTGTGGCTTTATCTTCACTAAAAGAAACAAGCATAGGTGGCAGATATCCTCGGCCAGCCACAATGGAGTGTTTTCTTTAAACAGCCTAAAGTATTTAGGTTTAAATCTGAACAGAAATTCTAACCTGTCAATCAACATTCCTGATCCACCCAGCAAGGACAAAGTAGCTTCTCCTAATAAGCCAATCATTGCCAACATTCCCCCCTGGGACTCTGAATGTATTGTGATCAGTCTAAAGCAGTTGTGGGCAAGTTCAGTCCCAGGGGGAACACACATAGAAAATACTCAAATCCCAGCCTATCTGTGCACAAAAATGTGCACAGGTGAGTCAAATCAGGGTGACTGAAGTGATAGCAGGGATATCCTCAAATCCAGGTCTGTGTGTGGCCCTCCAGGACCTAACTTGCCCACCCGGGTCTATAGTAATATAAGAATCAAAAATAGAGTACTTTGTTTTATAAAACTAGGATCTGAGCATACTGTGTTATAATTGTCTAGACAGAACACAACAAAGCCACAAGCTCTCATTCAAAAGATTACACGTGGGCGAATCAGAAAGGTAAATTGGAAGCCGTAATAGATTGCATGTTTTACCTGTCAAAATATTGAAGGGACACAAAAATAGTCCAGTATACTGAAGAAATTAAAAGTACACAAACATAATTGCAATTGGATATAATACATTCTAAGTTGAAGTACCTTAAATTGTTAAAGCAGGTAGCCCCGTCTCCCATATTCTCAGGGCATGAATTTACATCTGACTACCTAGGGAGCTTGTACAAAATGGCCTAAGTGATCATGTCACAGTAGACCTCATGGAGAGGGTTGGAGAGAGAATGGAGACTGGACCAGAGATTGAAACAAAGGAAAAGGGAAGTGCAAAAGATGGGAGATAAGAAGCGGTTTAAGAGGGGAGTGAAATTAGAGGGTGAGGAGTACATAAGGAACAAAAGAAGAGATAGGTAAAATTCTGGTATTTTTTTATATAACAGAGAGATGAGAGGTAATGGTGGGAAAGAGTAGGTGCGAAAGAAAAGACTATATGAAGGGAGGGAAGAGAGAAGTATGGGTTTCCAGTAATTTTAGTTAAGGAACCACTACATTTAAGGAATAACCCAACATGTTTGTGAACTATGTGAATCTAAACAGGAGCTAGCAATCCATGGAAATAAAGCAATTTTAGACAACTATTTTGTAAAGTGATGCGTCTTCCATGTGGTTATGGCTTTAGGTCACAGCTGTGCAAGATGTCAGCTCTCATGAGAGAGAAGAGCAGTAAAGGGAGATGTTGCAAAAGAATGTTACTCTGGGAGCTTCTTAAAAGCAAGTGAAGCGTAAACTTTTAGGACAATTACATTGAACAAGATTTAAGGCACCTAGATAAAACATTTATAGAAAACATAATATTTTTGCAGAAAGAGTCAATTTAAGAGTGCATTTATATTTACTTACACTTTATAACAATTTTTTGTAATCCTGCCCTATTCTGTCCCAATCTTGTCTGATTTTTGGCCCAGATAATGGCCTTAATGGCACTCAAGTAGAAAGAACACGGTTTGAGAGAAGTGCATTTCTCATTGGTATTTTGATTCCAAAGTCAAAGTTATTTCCCTACAGCTTCATCCTACAGTTGGGGCCCAAACTAACAAAGTATACAGATTTATTTTAAGTCACTATAGTCCACTAATTATCCATCACCTTAATGGGATACCACTAATCGTTTTATTATTTATCAATAGTTATTTGTATATCAGTTAAATAACAATATTACTTACTACGGACTTAAAAACGTGAGAATGTATATAATCCTATGTACTGGCTCTGTGATGTTAATGAATGCAATAAAATTGCAGGCTCCAAATACAGTGACTCCTTTGAGGGAAATAGGAGCCAATAATTATGAACAGGTTTTTAAGAGTCACCGCGTATTTGATAGAAATTTGGCATTAATTCACTTTCAAGGTGAAGCTCATTTGGGAATAATTGCCTATTGTTGCCAGATCATCATCAGTCACTACTTGTTTTACTGTAACCTTGACATTTCCCCCCTGCAGAAAAAAAAGGGAAAAAAAAGATAAAGGACAAACTAGAATTTGTGTTACTTTGTACTATCTGTCACTAAGCAACAGAACTGCACAGTGCTTATACCATTACATGGAAACAGACTGACATGAATAGCTTTCTGTAAGAACATATGTTAACTCTCTACTGTACCACATATTAAAGGGGATCTGTAACCTCTATGAGGCTTTCAGTTGATAAACACCAGTAATTTATTTTTATTTTAATCAAGTGAGTTCGTGAATTAATCAGCTACACTACATTTTAGGCTGAGCAAATGTAAGGAACAGTTTAATATCCTAAAAATAGGAGCTAGATGATTTATTTAGACATTGATCAATAATAAAATTCATTTTCAATATTTAAAGAAGAAATATTCAAGGATGAGCTTAAAAAACAAAAACAATACTAAAACATTCAGTCGTATCTGCTGCTTTCAGCCAAGAGGATTTATCTATCGGGTAATATTAATTATCAAACATACACCAATATAAATTATTCCCATTGGCTGGAGACTTGAGGTTAAACTGGTGTTTCTTGGTGAAAACGCTTTCCTCAGGGCAGCCTTCAAAATTATTTGTTTCCCGTTAAGACGTTTCCGACGCTACGTGACCTCATGTACCGCGACACACCAGGTACATATTTATTTGTTTATGTCTATGGTAATGCTAGTATTCATGGCAGAGATACTGGAGTGGGTTGTCAGTTCCTTCTCCAGTGGGCCACAGCATACAGCTCCTAGTATTCCTATGTGATCTCCCATTCAAGTAGTGACCAGGCCCAACACTGTTTGGCTTCAGGGTGGTGTGACCTCTTGGTTCCCTGACTGGAATCAAATCCAGGTCACAGCAGTGAAAGCACCAAATCCTGACCACTGGACCACCAGGGAACCCTTAACGGTTTGTTTCCTTATTTAAGACGACTGTTTTTAAAGCCCTTTAGAACTGTCCCTCCCAATTGATGGCCAGGGTCTATTGACACACAGTTCAACGGAAAACATATACACTTAATATTACAAATAACGAAATAGAAATGTTATTAAGTCTGCGAGTTTCTATCCTAAGTACTTTGGTAATTCACCATGGACATTTGATTCCTAGCTCAAAGACAGGGGCGTCCTTCCTTTGCTATATGTTAATCTGTATTTATCTTTGTCGGAACCTAATTTATGTACAGCACTACGGAATATGTTGGCGCTTTATAAACATCACATATATAGTTGTGAGCGTACGGGTCGTTGCTCACGCTTGCGGGCTCGCGCAGCGAGCCGCGGCCCTCGCAAAGCGAGGTCACTGGGCAAGGGCCTCAGTTGCTGGCATGGAGCGCCAAAGGCGCTCCATGCCAGCAACTGAGGCCCCTCGCGAAGCGAGGGCCTCAGTTGCTGGCGAGGTCACTGGGCAAGGGCCTCAAACCCTCGCAAACTTCACGTCGCTACTCAAAAAACACGACACACAAATTACGACACTCGCTACATTTTACGAAGAACGCAAACAACCTACGAAACACGTTATAACACATTACGACCTCGCAAACATCGGACGCAACACGCCGACATACAAACATTTAAAAACACAATACATACACACAGCACATACATAAAAACCTTACCTACACCAAGAGGGAGCACCCAGGACCTCAAAAATGCAACTTAGACCTCGATTTTACTCCAAATAAAAGAGTTTTCAGACTAAAAAAAAATCTAAGCGACAGAAAAAATGGCCGCCGAACAAAACGAAAACGAGGCTACAGCCCTCTAAACTCGCAAAACACCACAAGAAACTCGCAAAACACCACAAGAAACTCGCAAAACGCCACAAACCACCTACGGATATTCATACCACACAGTGCACACATTCAGCATGCTTACACAGCAGCTACACACCACTAATGCTGCAGCAACATCAACACAGATTGCCAGCTCTTCATCACAATGCTTCAAAATAGGTACAGTATATTCATTTAGTAATGTTTTACATATTTCATTATTATACACCAAACAACATTAGCTACCTTACAATTTCATTGCCGTCATTTTTTGACGGGCAATTCGCTAGTTAATAATAATATTAACCTTCAATGAGTCATTAAAACTAGTTCATCTTATCAGGATAAAGAGATTTAAATATATACTATCACAGTGGTCCTTCATTGGGTTCAGAAACAAATTTCAGAGGGATAAACACCAATAGCACTTTCGGAAGTTAATTCTATGAATATATTGCACTTCCACAAATTTTGCTTTGTTTAAGGACCCTGCTCACTGATTTAAACATTATAGTGCGATACCCAAGGGTGGAAATCATTTAACAATTGTTTTTGTGGCATTGTCCAAAACCTGCCAGGTATGTATTAAAAAGGACAAATGTAGTGCCCAAACAACATGAGCTAGATGTTTTAAAATAGTAATTGATAATAAAATCCTTATTCAATAATGACCATAATAAAGACCTTACAGTTTGAATGTTTAGACTCCGCTGCTGAGGACAATGGAGAAGGTAGCTTTGTCTAGCAGGCAGCTGCTAAATTTTCAGACAAAGTGTACCAATACAATGATCTCCATTGGCTGCTTTTAGACTGGTCTCATCCAAGGCACACATACCCTCGCCTTAATTATCTAATTCATGTAAAGAAACATTCAGCTGGAAATGGAAAATGAAAACTAATTTAACATTGAATTTTGCAATTTGTAAATTATTAGTTAGGAATGTTATTAATGATCAATGTATGGATAATACAATATCCCTATTGCCAGGGCATTTCATTGGTCCTTTAATGTGTATGTTGGTAAAGCACTTACACGGATTCAACCCACACTGCTTTATCACACAAAGAGCAATGCATGGCATATGCCTTCTCATACAATATAAATCATACCAGTTAATGAACAATTACTTTTTATTTTAATTGTAACACAAAATGTTGTAATTGTTTGTGTTCAGCATTAACCTGCCCATAAAAGTGCTGTAAGAAACACTGAGCAGATTACATTTTTATAGTGCCTATAATCCGCTGTCCTTCTTGCAAATCTACTGGAATAGAGGGAAAAGTTAATTACAGCTAATTCTTAAACAAACATCACTGGTTCTCAATCTATTAATAGTGGATCTGAAAACAAAATATAAAATGTATCATTTACACAACAAAAAAAATTAATAAAATAAATTGCCAAACTTTAATTTTGTTTGATGGACTTGCAAAACATTACATACAAAAAATCCATCTCTGAATATCACTAGCAATGTAATGAGGATAATTTATTAACATTTAAAAAGGACCACAGGAGCTTGCAATTCACTATAGGTGACTGGGGCACAGAAACATTAATTGGTTCCCAAATAATTTTAAAGGACCACTGTAGTGTAAGAAAAAAAAAAAGAGTAAAGCAGAATTTTGTAATGCCAAAGAGGAATCAATTTGGTCAGTTTCATCATTTCCTGAAAGCTGGATCATGAGGGGGTGTTTATCAGGAAAGGGAGGGGTGGTAGAGGAGTAAGCTGGGAGCTGTCAAAGGCTAGGTTGGATCTTTTTATAAAGAATTGCTCACCGCAAAAGTGAATACCCATACAACACACACTTCCAAAAAAATTTCATGGATGCCTCCAAGGTCCAGCAGTGGTATCAAAATATCCGTTTTCAATTTAAAAACTAGCTTTATAGTTTTTTTTTATTCCCTAACCATCCTCTTGGACAAAATATTCAAAAAAACACATAATATAATATATATATATATATATATATATATATATATATATATATATATATATATATATATATATATTATTTTTTTTGATAAGGGTAACACCTAAAAAGATCAAATTTTTTTTTATTACAAAAGGTAGTACATATTATGGGCTCATTGGCATCCTCTGGTGCAGCATCTAAGGTCACATGATAGATTCACTAAAGGCTGCAAAGTGATCCCATTTGATATACCATAACTTCTAAAATCCACATTAAATCAACAGCATACAAAAAAAACTTTTATTTACCGCTGCTCTTCTAATGTAAGAGAAGTGCTCACATATTTTAAAAATAAGTAGTACCAGAGCAAATGCTTAAGAGACATATAGGCCCAAGAAATGAGACAGAATAATGACTATTTTCACATCGCATCCTCATGCTTTTCCATGCATGGAGGATATTTAGATTGAAATCAAAGCTCCGTATCTTTTGCTGTAGGTCCATAAATTCGACCCAGATTTCTATGAGCAAGACACTTCAAGATCCCTATAGGTTTTAGTGCCCTGCATTGTGCAGGGGGAAGAATCGCAGGACGTCATTGATTTAAATTAGACAATTTAGTCCATGACATTGGAGAGAAAATATGTTCCTCTGACTGCAATAAGACTGGGGGAATTGCTCTTTAGATGGTAAATCAAATTTTGCAATTTTTTCTGGCAAATGAGGCATGCAAGCACATTATCAAAATCATGGCTTCCAAAATTAATCTGCCACTAAATAATTCATCATTTTAGCGATCTCATTGTAAATAAAGAGCTAGGAATAGGAAATCATGTGTTACTTGATCAAGATTCTACTGGCTAGGTATTAAGTTGTTTATTAGATAATATAAAAAGGCCTGCAAAATTAGATTAGCAATAATAACATGCAAAGCATTAAAAAATCACACAAAAACAAAAACATAAGATAGCATATATAGCTACAATGATAATGCAAGCAGGGGCTGGAATATCTCATTTTGATTGATTTTTGCTGTATGTTAAACATTTTATTTACAATGCCAAATGTATATAATATGCTGATCTATAAATGAAAGAGCAGTGTATGTTCTCAATCACATTATCTCCCTGTCTGCCTTGAGCTTTATGATAAAGTGGCTTCTGGTTCGCATAAAACATGTGGATAAAATGTAGGGTCTCTGTATTTGGTAGGTTAAAATGACCACTTTTTTATAAAACACATTGCGATATAGGCAACACACCCACATTAGCAGCAGTGTAAGCCACAAGCATAACAACATTATCTGAGAAAATCTGAATTTTAGCAGACTTACCTAGTGCAAAGAAGCAGCCATAGCAATAATGGCTCCTTTTACAGGCATGGGGGAGTACAGATTATGGCAAGCAAGAATATTAGCAAGCATTTTTTGGGTGGAGATGGTAAACCCTAGAATATTATTAAGAATCAACAAACAAATCCCCCTCTATCCCACCTCCTCCAGAATAGATAAGTTGCAGATCACACCCCATAGACTCCCTCAGTTTCCAAGCCAGTACGAAGTGCAAGACATAAATTTGGGATTAGCAATGTCCGCTAAAATAAAGATTTGACCACATTTTTTTTTTATGTTCACGGCTTACACAGATATGAATGCTGTTACGTACTTCACAAATATTTCACCAAACTGAATATTCCACCCCGAACAATATTAGAATTACAGTACTAAAATAAAACATAATTATATATACATATATATATATATATATACATATATATATATATATATATATATATATATATATATATATATATATATATATATATATATATATATATACACACACACACACACATACATACATACACTTTTTTAAAACATTTTTATAAATTGATACTTTCAAACTTAAAAAGCACTATTATCCAATAGTTATCAAGCCATGATAGGAGGATCTTACTCTACAATTTATAGAAGTGACCAAATCAGAACATTAAATATTCTATAAACAATGGCAACTGACAATCATTGCATGTTAAATATAAGTGTAATGTGTGTATAAATGGCTGACAATATGGTTTGTGAATTGGTAATATAGTTTCCTTCACAAAGAAGTGACATGTTCTGTAAAAACGTTCTTCATTGTTATAAAGGATTTGTTGATATCTTGCAGTATTCACTGCTCTCTTCAGTGATTTGTACCTTATGCTGTTCCAATCCATTCAATCCATCAAGCTCTAACTTGTTTAAGGCTTTGAAGAAGTGTACATAATAGCCAGAGCTCCCTTTCATTGCTATAGAAGTAATTCAAGTACTCACAAAATATTAAGGTTTTGCAAAAGGATAAATAAATGACAGTTATATAATTTTCAGAACATTTTCTTTTTATCCTCTTTTTTTGTTTTTTTACGGAGAGGATCTGAATCTTAAATCATTGGAAGCCAATGATCGATGTCCTTAGCTAAGCACTAAGAGCAAGCAAATGAAGCTGTGATGCCACTTGAGACTAAAGTGAACAGTACTTGCTTTATATTTCAAAGATATTTGTTTCTTGTCTAAATGATGTGTTTTTTTTTTTTTTTTTAAATATACTTCAATAACAAGAGACAAATTTCGATTTGTGAGTCAGAAGGTAAATGTCCACTATTTTAACCAAGCTCAATATGAGAAAGTAAACAAGATGAGGATATGATATACTACCAAACAGGACAAAAAACATGCTAATACATTAATATGGACTTGGCAGTAGCAAAGTGTAGTAGCCTTTTTAAAATGATAACTTAGCATAGTGAAAGATTGTTTACACAAACAAAGTCATGAATTACCCATTTATCTCTGCTTGTACCAACAGGGTGTCATGTTGGACTCTCTGCTCCAATCATTCAGAATAAGTCACTGTGTGTTGTGGGCAAGTAGCAATCTTTGAACTTTCATATTGCATCTTCTACTGCAAACACAGCAAGCAACTTTAAAACCATTTTGACCCTCCTCTAAAGCAATCCTACCAAAAAGCACAAATACACATACTTATGCTCTCACTCACAATCACCCTCTATAATAAGTATTGCAAAATACATTGTTGGTTACCAGTCATATCTATTCCAAATCTCCTGTGTCATTGTGTTAAAGTTAGCAGGGAAAGGTGGCATTATGCATTCAGTGCTGTAGGTCATAAAATGCTAGTTTACCCTCAAATTCAACTTTCATACCCTACTCCAACATTATGCTGGCTTTCTGCTTTGTAGGTGTCTTCTAAATTATAAAAGGACTCATGTTGTCATATATAGGTCTTATTTTGTATATGAGATAAAGCTGCAGTTGAAACTATCATTTTTGCTTGTGCTGTTCTGCTTCCTTGGGTGGACGGAGAGCTTGAATGCAGGAGCAACTTCCATTTGTACAATGAAATCTGTCATTTAAAAAATACTCATGCTTCACTAAGGCCACTTCTTTCTGATAAAGCAGTGCAGTAATGGATATGGAACTTTATAGTAGAATACAGTATGCAAATATAAACTGTGTTTATTATTTTGCTAACTTTTCTTCCAAATATCAAGATTCAGATACACAAAAGACAACATACAAAAACTAGACTAGGACTAGAGATGTCTTTCAATACCACCGAAATATCAATAGTGTTAATAGTATTTCATTAGCAAACTACAGATTTCAGAGCCATACTTTAGACAGAGCCAATTGAAAACCAGTGTTGTATTCTTTATGAAAAGCACAAATATTGCTATTTGTAAGAGAAATGCAAGCCATACACAATGTACTAATAAAATTACATAAAGATAAAACAATTCTAGACCAACATTTAAAAAAAAAAAAAAAAAAACGCCACTTACCCTTCATCATAGGAACATATTAGTAAGGAAAGTCAAAAGTGCAATAAATGACGCCAGAAGTCTGCTAGAAACTGGTATTCAATAAAGTCCCATTCATCCATAAAAGAAAATTATTTTTTGTTTTTTTAGTGAAGTTAATTAGTAAAGTAATATGTAATTATACTAATGTAAAAGTAATAATTGTACTATTAATATAGACCAGGCTCACTGAGGCTGCAATGGAATGAGAATGACTTGAGATGCTTACGGACTTCTGTCCATAATGTTGCTGTAAAATCTGTATGTACTTTGTGGGATGTATATAGTTGTGAGCATACGAGTTGTTGCCAACGCTTGCGGGCTCGCGTAGCAAGGGCCGCCATTGCTTTTGGCGCTCCTTGCCAGCAACTGCGACCCTCGCAAACTTTACGTTGCAACGCAAACATACGAGACACGTTACCACTCATTACGACCTCGCAAAAATCGTCCGCAACCCGCGGACAGGAAAAAATGTAAAACACAATAAATACACACAACACATACATAAAAAGCTTACCTACAGCAAGAGGAAGCATCCAGGACCTCAAAAAAGCAATTTACACCTTCATTTAACTGAAAATAAGAGTTTAGACACAAAAAAATCTCTAAGCGAGAGAAAAAATGGCCACCGAACAAAATGAAAATGAGGCTACAGCAGTCTAAAGACGCAAAACACCACAAGAAAAACTCACAAAACACCTACGGATTTTCTGCTACAGACGTATACCACACATTACTCGCCATTTTAGAACAATACGGAAGTACACAGCTACGCTAACGGTTTGGTCTCGCGCACGCACACTATTACACTGCACACATTCAGCATGCTTACACAGCAGCTCCACACCACTAATGCTGCAGCAACATGAAAACAGATTGCCAGCTCTTCAACACAATGCTTCCTGCATATGTTACTTCAAACGAGGTAAAGTATATTAATTTATTAATCTATTAGTTATTTTATTATTATACACCAAATAGCATTAGCTCACTTACAATTTCATCACACACATTATTTGCTGTAACACTAAATTAGGACTTATACTAAACATAAGCCTGTCCATTGAGCATTGCAGGTCACAAGAGACTACAACAATGTTTATAGATAGAGGATTAAGCATGCGCTTGTATGGGAACATTTTACAATCCAGGTAAAAAAAAGCAATATGGCTACATTAAGCTAAGCAAAATAAATAATGAAAACAGGACATTATTAAAGAGATGTTCAGTTCACATTAATAAAAATAGGGTAGCTCTTGGTTACTGAAAATATCTTCAATTATTCTTAAAAAATAATTATAATGGAGTCATAATTTGTTGGTCTATTTTTGCATAATTCACATAATTAGAAATTGGTAATAATTATCTCATAAGTATAAAGGCAAAAGTTACAACATGCTGACAATCAAAAAAAAAAACAATCCATCTTCAAATATTGTACATCTCAAAAACATTTAAACCTATTTAAGTGTAGTTTCACATATATAGTTGTTGCTAACGCTGCAGACTTGCATAGCGCCAAAGGAGCTTCTTGCCAGCAACTGCGGAATTTAGGCCCGAAACTGCGGACCCTCGCAAAGCGAGGGGCCGCATTGCGGAGGTGGAGGCTCCCACGTCGACCACAAAATTTACGGACTTGGCATTAAAGGGACTTAGAAAAATAAACATTACGAGCTCGCAAAAATACAACCTTAGCGCCCGAAACACGCGCACATGAAAACATTAAAAACATAATAAACACACACAACAAACACATAAAAAGCTTACCCACAGCAAGGGGGAATTGGACACCCAGGACCTCTGAAAGTGTAGTTACACCTCAATTTAAGTCGAAATACAAGAGTTTAGACACCCGAAAATCCCCTAAGCGAGAGAAAAAATGTCCGCCGAAGAAAACGAGGCTGCAGGACACTAAATACGCAAAACACCACAAAACACATACAGATTTTCAGAAAAAGCCGTATGAGGTCCAAGAACAAAGACGCGAAATCAGCCACAGCTGCGTACCACACACACACACACGGCGCCATTTTACAACACTAACTTACACAATGCGGAAGTACACAGCTACCCTAACGGATTTCCCTCGCGCACGCGGCCTATTTACACTACACACATTGCTGACACTTACACAGCAGCGGAAACACACATTGTATGCTGCAGCAATATGAAAACAGATTGCCAGCTCTTCAACACAATGCTTCCTGCATATATTACTTCACAATAGGTAAAGTATATTCATTTATTATTTTATTAATTATTTCATTAGCATACAAAAGAAAAAAACAACGCTGCTTATAGCACACAAACAACCAACAGCCTCGCAAAGAGCCGAAGGCGCTCCCTACTATGAGACCATTATAAACAGACTAGCATGTAAAATATCCCACTTATTTGCCAGCAGGTAAGTCATGAAAATAATAAGTAAATAAATTATTAAGCCATCAAGATAGAATATATTACATTTATGCATATGAACTCACAATCACTAAATGATGGAGCTGGATTGAGCTGCAATATTTTACCCTTTGGACTTTAAGTTCATATATGTATTGATTGTGCACAGTGAAATATTTGAAGCATTTAACTCAATCTCCCAGGAAAAGCTAGAATGGCATACAAAGCTGAAGCTGCCCTTCAGAAAGCTGTTTAACATATGGAGGTCTTTCAGATAATTTACCATTGCACAAACTCTTATGAAATGGATACTATTTATTTTTTGCAGATACAAATATGCTTGACAAAGAGAAGGATAGTTTCTTTTTATTATATTCTTTAAAATGATTGGAAAGGTGAGGACTTTGTACTCTACCTTTCAAGAACAACAAATATGATGCAAAACAACTTACAACTTCTGAGTCGTGTGAATGCCTTCATATTTGGATCAAAAGCTGGCAGTTTAATACTAGATCGTAAAAGTTCACAATTAAGTAAAGATCAAAAGAGTGACCTTAGTATTTTTTTATTCAAACAATAACAAAATACAACACAAATCTACAGTGGATGTTCACATGATTTCCGATTACTTGATTTTTTTCAGCATTCGGGTACATGAAATGGACCGGCAATTTTAAACAACTCATATATTTTCCATGTATTTACTTGAATGGAACATATATTTAAAAGAATATATACAAATATGGGTTTATATTGTTTTTTTTTAATAACTATACTTGATAATTACCAATGTGTTTACAGAAAGTTAACTTAAAAAAAATAAAAAAGAATGTGGGAATCACCATTTTTCTTTCAGTTTATCGTTTTCTATAATGCTCAATGCAGAAAAGCATGTTTCAACTTAAATGTAGCAAATTTAAGTACCAGGGCTTACAATGGGACTAACCAATATCAAGGCCATGTTGTCTTGCAAAAAAATCCGCTGAACCCGAGAAGACAATAGCTGCCCACAGACAATTGATGATTTGCAAAACTTAACAAGGACTATGAAGGTTGTGTTCATTTCCCTTGGAAAATGTGGAAATTTAAGCATTTGAAACGCCTCTGCAAACCGGGATTAATATACACCAAAATATAAAATGTAGAGCACAAATAAATATATTTGCCAAATAACTAACTTACTAGACTCCAATATATTTTTAAACAATCTTTCCATGTAAGTTCTGTCCATTCACAGGCATTTTGTATGTTTAGTCTGCTGTATGATTTGGTATTGCTTGACATGGGGAAATGAGCAAATATTTTGAAATAAAAATACTTTCTCCAAGGCACTCCACAACAAGAAGGTTACTGTAAAATGATGTCATAAGAAATTAAATCTACATAAAGAATCTGCAAAAGGTTTTTACATGAATGCATATTAATACAATATTCAGCAGAACCCAAGTCTTCATGGAAATAAAAATGACTGAAAGTAATATATGATACAATATTTTCACCACAGACATAGTACAACATAACATGATCTGAGGATGTTATAGCCTAGCTAAAGGTTGTCTGCCTGTAGTCTGCAACCACCTTGAAGTGGTTGAATCCTGAAAAACTAGTGTTTAAAGAATTACCAGTAATCAGATACAAAAATGTGTTTACCATGGCGCTGCTGGAAATCCAAATAACATTTCATTAAACATGTGGAGACCTTTAAACAGTTCAGTGCACTTGGTATAAGATATGATGAGAATGTGCTTTTCGAGTAACTGGCAGTTTGCGGACACTGTGCATTTTAAAACCACTTAGCAAAGAGCTGCATGCACTGCAGTCCTTCAGTGTATATTAACCCATTTGTTTCCAAAAGGTTAAAGGAAAGACAAAAAAAAAAAAAAAAAAATACGTAACATTTTTAAATTCCATTTTATACATGTACAAAAAGGAAAAACTCAATTTGGCATAATTTAGAGCTAAAATGTAAACTTATGGTATTGCATTGCAGTACGGTGGTAAAATAGGGCTACATTTCCTATAATGCTTTTTATCAACTTTTATAGAGAGAGAGAGAAAAAAAAAACACGCACACAGGTTTAATAGTTGTAAAATATTACTACATTGGAAAAGTAGTTTTGCTGGTCAAACCTGGCAAGAATATAGTGGGAAAACGGAAAACAGAAGTTATCCAAGCAACTAAAGGAAAATACGGCAATTAAAATTTAAAATTAGAAGGAAAAAAAAAAACGTAATATATTAATTACATTTCCTTTATGTGTTCTAGAAACTGGTGTGAAAATTAATATTTATCACAGGACCACAGAAACAGATAGGTGCTTCCAGCAGGTCTCTCCACATCCCACAACAGCAGCTGTTGCACTCTTTCCAATCTTAGATCTTCTATTAAGTGCACAAAGAGGTACAAGACTGACCATGTTTGGGGCCTATACGGATGAGTGGGAGTGTGTGTGTGTGTGTGTGTGTGTGTGTGTGTGTGTGTGTGTGTGTGTGTGTGTCCAGTCGCATTAGTACACCAATAAATTTAGATATATACCAAGATAAACATTTTTATCCCAGTATATTTATTGTTCAATGTACTCATATTCAAACACAGTATATTACATTTAGAATAAATACATATTTATATATTCATTAACATGCACCAAAAAAAAAAAAAATTTATCCCTTTCTAGCAGGAAGTATGTATTGCAGGTTCACGTGAGAGTAAATAAGAACAAGCAAGTTAACTTTGAAATTTTTTTTTTTTCCAGAAACATCAGCTCTACAAATTTGCGGATCCATCGCAAACAAATCATGTAAACAATACAACCTAGCCAGCTTTGTTGGTAAAACCAAGCCATCTCACACTGAGCCTTTAAAGAGAAGCCAGCTAGAAACTCCTTCATCTAGACGTGGTTTCAGTTTGACCTTTATAGGTCGAGGCTCCAAGTTTCACACTACGTCCCCTGGCATTCTCCAGTTATGTATCAGTTTTACAAATAGATGCCAAGTGTCAGAGATCTGCTTCATTGCATCTTGTCCTACAGCAGGGATTTCTGAGAAGCCTGTGCATTGGATAATTCTCTAGACAACTCTTCGTTGGCTAGCAGAGGATATATTTATTGTTTTGCAGCTAACAAGTCAGACATTTAACATTAATTAGCTCTCTAGTACAAAGTTGGATCACTTGTACTGCATTCTTGATATAAGTATGTATCCTTACAGAATTCTTTAGAAAACATTCTTTAGAACAAACTATTTTTTTGTCTGTTATTGCAAGTGAAATTGTGCAGAATGTGGACATTATATAATGTGACATTTATATATGTATAAATATTTAGAAACACTGGATAACGATTGTTAATAACAGCCCTGCCAAGAACTATTTAAAATACCTCATTAGTGTTCCAACGATGCCTTTCTTTTGGTAAACTTGAACATTTTGGTAGACATTCGAGCAGCTTCTTGGGCAAAAAGATCTTTACATGGCTGCCATTGCTGTTTCCATGATCATCTGACAAAAAAGGAAATAGAATAAACAATTTATATACATAACATTTCTTGTTACATTATTTAAAAAGTAACAGTTGGAAAATAATCCACTAAAAATTGAAAGAAACAAACTTTTAAGCTCAGTTGGGGATCCTATGTAGAATAGCTGTTGCGAAATGGCTCTGATGCATATTGAATAACCCACTCTTATGAAGTGGCATCTGGCTGATCAGAGACGGATGCCCTTGGTCTGACTGCAGCCAAGAAGATAGAGGTTTCTAAATAAAATGTCTAGCATTGCAGATTTGCCTATTTAGATGTGTATTTTACAGCATTGGTAAAACAGGAACTTGTACGGTGTCCCTATGCAAAGACAACTAGACTGTACTAACTGTCTAACTACAACAGGCAAGTCCAAAAACATTTCTGAGGGAGGGATGATAGTGTTTAATATATCTCACTTTGTTAAAGAAGAGGAGTAGGCAAGGAGACTAGTGTTGCCTTGATACCCAAGCATAAAAACTTCCAAAAAACATTTCATTTAAAACATTTTAACATTTTCAATGTGTATTTCTTTGCTTGAATTCACTGGGACATCTGCATGATTATCTGAACTGGTTATGCTTGCTTTGAACTTCCCAAAATGTTTAAAAATGTATTCTTTTAGTTAACTTTTTTTTTTAAATACTTTTATGTTCTACAATCATGTGGCCTTTTGATAATATTGATATTTAAATTTATAATGTAAATAAACCATGTTTATAACTTTCTTTGATTATATTAATATGTACAGTGCCCACCAATCATATGTTATTAGATATTTTAAATTAAAAAAAAGAACAAGATAGCTGAAATGTAATTTGAGTAAATGATGAAAAGTTGGGGAGACTGTCCGTAATTAGCATTCACATCTAGTACTACAGAAAACCTGCATGCATGAATACTGGGGTAGACCTTTGTAGAGACTGTTTCGAAGGTTACGGAGAATGAAAACAGCAGCAATTTAATAACATGCTGCTGAGACACTGTCTTTCATTGGGTAGTACATTTAGTACTATAGATTCATTGTATGAATTAACTATAGGAAGTGGACCTTTTGCAGGGACTTTTCAGTGAGTAAAAATAGAAAGTCTAAAGTTTACTTATTATACTAAATTACTTATTATACTAAATTACCTAAATGTAGGTTCGTATATTTAAACAATTTTATTAACATTAGAAAACAGGGAACCATCCATGTCCCTTTAAGTTAGTGGTAATCTATGCACTCCTAAAAGTGTCACACTAATGTGTGAAGTTTTTTTTTTTTTTTTGAAAGCTGGCATGGCAGGTAAAAAAAAAAAAAAAATCAGTGTTAGCAGCACAGTATGGTATTTTCGGACCAACCTTTGTGGCGTGAAGCTATAGGAAGAGAGAACAGATATGGTAGTTATCAAAATGGTTTTAAACTGTTTCAACCTATACAGCTTTCTCTGCGTGTACAACCATGTTCTACACAATTGTATGAATTTTTTTGAAACATACTTAGAAGAGAATTTGAGAGGTTAAAATGACAAAAATGGTAATAATGAGAACAGTCCTTTGCCAATAAATGTGATTAATATAAAAAAGGTAACAGGTGGTCAGTCTGTCTTTATATTAAGATAGGATTATTCATGAAAAAACTCCTATCCAGAGAGTGAAGCAAATATGTGCATGTAGAAAAGATCCCTCAGGTTAACAGGTATGGAGTGAAGACCCATCCATCAGATAATGGACTCATTCCAAACAAGTATAAATGTCAAGTTCTGCCCACAGGCTTTTTTATAAGCCTCACCTCGAGAGTGTTTTGAAACAGATATTAAAAACATTGTCTATGCAGGAGCAGTACAGGAATAAGAACCATACAGCCGGTGGCAGAATATAAAAAGGCTGGGCACCCCACAAAATATGTGAGGGACCCTTACAATTTTTTGATAAATAGTATTTTAAACCTATCATTCCATACAGTGTCATTTCCATCTCTTCTCCCAGTACCTTGTCACTACTCTCATATGCCTCTCTATTAACTAACCAACCATCATGTCCACCAATCTACATAGTCATTCCTTACCAACTCACTGCTACCCTTATATTTAAATTATCCTCACCCTTTCTCCTTTTACATGCTACACTATATTCTTAAGCAAAGTATATCAAAACTATTGATAAACATGGCACCCTCTCCGATCACATACATCTCAGGAGTCAAATGAAGGCCGCCTGCACCACAGAAATTACAAGCCTTGGTCTTGCTACTGCCGATAGTACAGTTCTATAGTCGTGGGTTTTGGAAATTCATGCACACTTTGCTTTTCAGACCACCTGCTACAAAGAAACTATTAAAGTAAAAAATGCAAGTGCCTGAATATTTCTCCAAGTTGAGGCTTTTGACAGCTACATCTATTAAAAAAAAAAAAAAAAAGGAACATTGTAAGGTCTAGGTGACTTCTCTTGAAATGCAACCAGTGTTACTAAAACCTAGGTGTATCTATGTCTGATATATATGTATACACACACACACCCAAAAAAAAAAACTTAAGCAGATACAGGCATCCAAAATAGAGCTACTTTCTCATTTCAACATACTAAAAATATGACCTCTTTAATGGGGGTGCTTATAATACTTATAATATTATGTCAATTACTTCAACACAAAAGCAGCCTTGCAGTTTGTATTTTTTCCATTAGGTTGTGCCCTTATTTGCTTTGAATTATTCATTTACCTGACTTCACTATAAAGCAAAAAAATACTTGTTAACTATTCTTGGAGACACTGTAGTTCCACCCAAGAATACAAGTCAAAGACATAAACATTGGTTTATAATTAGTTGGCTGTAAATATTTTATTATGCATGATATATTTTTTAAAGTTTGAATTACTGTGATGGGGCAACAGAATACTGAAGAGCAACCTAGACTTTAAAAAAAACTGAACAAAAAAAAATACACATTAACTGTTGTAGAATTCACAAACTGCTTGATTTACTATGGATCACTGGGGGTCGCAAAAGTCGATGAAAGTAGCCTATTCCCTATGGAGCAATTTGCAGCTCTTGCAAATAGTGAATAGTGTATGTGCCTTTAAAAGCTAAGAAATGTATTGCTAGTTGGGTTCTAACGAAAAACAAGTAACTGAGAAAGTTGGGTGAGGAACCCCCTTCAGAATAGTTCAACAGGCAGACACTACATAATTGGACCAATAATCATCCTTATTAAATTACTATTGGAGGATAATATTTGCTGGTCCTTGTCTTCTCTGTTGTAGTAAACTCAGATGTTTCCGATAGCAGTTCTTTTAAAGCAACACCTTATTATAGCAGATACACATTTGAAGTGTTAAATCTAGTTTATGGATATAAAGTTCTTCTTGAAATGGCAGGTTTAGTTTATGTGCTTTGGCACAAATATTTACCATCTGCCTATATATACCTAAGAAGTAAAAAACAAAAACAAAAAAATGTCAGAAGCCCTTTCAATTTGCAGTCACCATAATTAGTAGTTATCAAGGGAGTTAATAGACAAATGAGACAGTGTATCACAGTCAGTGGCGTCCTCAGTGAACTTAGACCAATGCAAAAAACTATATAAACCAATGGCATAACACCAGTAATGTATTTTATACTAAACTTAACAGCTCTATGGTATATGTTGTCTCTAAACAAGTAACACATATAACAAGTTTGATGCAGACAAACAACAAAGTCAGGAGTATGTACATCGGACGGGCCATAATGTTGTATTGTGGTATTTAAAATATAAATAGATTCCCAACAGTACAGGTAATAGTAAATATTTTAAATGATCTATTAAGCACATTAATAATTGTGCTAAGATATGATTCATTATGTTTTTTTCATTTATAAAGTAATGCCACCATCATTAAGACTGCAAATTATTCATGAGATATGATAAAATTGTTAGCAAACAGTAATAAAGGCTTCCCTATAGTGAAATGGCAAAACAGATTTGAATGTATATACGAATTTAAAAAAAGGGCCATCTAGTCTGCCCATTTGATCTACATAAAAAGCTTAGCTTAAATGTATGTGAAAACAATTCAATTTTCATGCATTTAAAAGAGCAGACTTAAACCATTTCCAAAGTTGTTTTGCATGTAAAAAAGATTAAATTGATAGTGTAAAAACCCTATATTTTAGGTCACTATTAACATAAAAAATATACGTGCCCACAGCAGCAAATCTGTTGCTCCCATCCCCACCTCACTTTTGTCTTTACCACTACAGAAAGGAAGTGAATGACTTCAACTGTGATCATGTCCAATTCTTACCATACAGTGCAGTCAATGTTATCAGTTTTTCACCGTATTCAGTAATAGGATCTTGAATATAGTTCCCTACTGTATATATACACATTAATAGGAGTCAGCGAATTTAGTAGAATGGTCTTCAGTATAGTTCTTAACTGTATAGAGTTGCCCTGTAGGTGAAGGTCACAAGGTTGTTTTAATAATGGATGGTGCCTATATAGTATGTACGGAAGTTAGATACAGCTGGTTAAAATCCTTTATGAACTATAATGAATATCATATGAGGGCCACACTATAGCGTTAACACTGAAGTATATCGATGGCAATTGTATACAGCTCTAAGTTAGTAGTGGTGGTGGTGGTGGGGCTCGCTAAATCCTCCTCATTTGCCCCTCTTGTTGGCTGATAGTTGTGCTGCATATAAATTGTGTAATGCTGGATTATCCATTTTAGTAGATCAGGGCAGCTCTATATGCAGACTTATGTTATACAGCTCTATGTGTGGGGTTAACTAGCGTTTTGCACATTCATATTTAATGTTAAATTATTAGATATTATTAATAGTAATATATTGTTGGTCGATCTGTACTATTAAAATATATATGCATTGAAAGATGTGTCCCTTTAAAATTAACCCCCCTGGTTTATTTTGAGTATGCTGTGGCCTTGTAATTGTTGGCATCCGGGGTGGGGGCAATGAGTCAAAAACAGCTCCATATTGATGATGTTTATCAGAATAGAACATTACTCTGACATACCTCATATTTACATTGTGGCCACTTCGCAAACAAAAAGAAAAGGACATTATTATAATCAATTTGAGTTTATGTCAAATATTCCCTTTTATGCTTTGGTTTGTCCGAAATGACCTATTGTGTCAAACTTATGTAAAGCAGGAGACGTTTCAAGTAATGATATATCTTTCAGATCTCAACTAGCTATTTTTAAACACAGCTATAGCTTACAGGTTTCTCTTCTTTTCCTGAAGGCTCTGCCTTTAAAAATCGTTAAACTCTCAGCAAGATATTAAAATCTAAAAATAGCCAAGTTGTACTTTTATTTAGCAGAAATATTTCAGCAAGCCAGGGGAAACTTCAGAGACCCTACATTAATTACAAACAATATGAAATCCCTGGTAATTTTATAGGCTTCTTCATGCTCCCTGCACTTTATATTCCCACAGGAGCTAACATGGATCATAAAATTTTACTGCGCTCCATACCAAATCAAAAATGATCTTTGTCATCCACAAGTCTTTTTGTAAGTTCTCATATCCTCTGAGACTTACACAGTGTATTTCTAAGTTTGCAGTGTTTATACATAGACTATTAGAAATGACTGAAAAGCAGCAGGTCTGGTAGATAAATAAGAAAGGTAAACCAAAAAAAAAAAAGTTAATCTTGGTATGTCTGGAGAAGAACTAAACCTTACAAATCCAAAACAATACAAAGTTAAAGTGAAAAAAAAAAAAGAGACTTATCTTAAAAAGTTACATTTGTCTTTAAGGACCACTGTATTATCATATTCAAAGTATGCTCTTATGAAAAAGTTTACATTAAAAAGTTTAATATAAACACAGACTAAAATAACTAAACATTCAGTTAATGCTATAAAAAAGGCAGCTGACACTTGCTTTTGTTCTCAACAGGATTAAGCATGTGAGGAACATCTCTATTCAATTCTATTGAATAGCCATTTGACAATCATGTCTTAGTAGAATAACCTGCCTCCTCAGGCAAAGTGGCAGTCCAAGATGTGAGCATTGATAAAACAAGCAGTCTACTAACGTATGCTCATGATTTACATAGCTACTGATATTGTTTGTTACATGTACATGAGAAGCCTTTGCCAAACTACAGGTATAACGCGATTTACGCCACCCCGCATATCGCTGATTCGCTATAGAGAGGTTTTTGATTCAAATGCCTGTTTAGAGCAGATTCACATCGCACTCGTGCATGCAGGAACGCATGCACAGCACTAAACGGGGTATTCCTGCACAGTGGTCCTTTAAAGGGATATGCAAGTGAGCTACATTCTGAATGCATCTGATATAGGAGAATTAGTAGTTTATGTAAACATTATTTTTTTTTTGCATTAAAATCCCAAAATAAATATTATCTTACCTTGAAGTTAGCAAAATGTCCTATGTTTTCTTTGGCATTTGCATGTTACCCCTAGAAAACTCCACATCAATTTGCATAACATTTAAAATCAGAAATCAGGATAATACATTGTATTTTCTTTACCTCAGTGGCTTTTGGCATGTGCTTAGTACAAGAACTGCAAGTTACTTCCTGTGCTCTGTACCAGAAAGGTCAAAATATGTACCCTGCTTCATTTCCTGTGTGTACTCTGCTTATGTAAGCATCCTGTGGGTGTGAACAGCTGAGTTTGACTTTTGTGCAAATAACTTTGTAAGTAAACTGAACTTTTCTATAGAACATGTTTTCATACTCTACTAATTGTCCTTTACCAGATGCATTCATAATCCAGCTCATTTACATATACCTTTAAGTCTTTTGTTATGGAATTGCACTAGATGTCTGCTAATGAAAAAATGTCAACATCTATAGGGTACAGCTAATGAACGGTTAGTCGGCCCAGAAATTCTAACACAATCCATGTGAAATATGTATGAAAATTAAAAAACGTTCATAGCCTTTATAAAGTAAACATCAGTGCAAACAAATTTTCATTATATTGCGATTGACAAAGTAAAAATTTTGAATAAAACACACACTGAAAGATTACATTTTATATTTATAAGCTTTTTAAATCATACCAAATGTGGCGGAGTATATAGCTCAATTATCTGTACAATAACAAACTGCGCAGCAATGAGGTCGTGCAGGAAGTTTATTCCAGTTTCTGACACCACTTATAAAAGCTAAGAGGAGCTGCAGCCTAAATGTGGTGAGAAAAACAGCTATTTTCATTGTACATTTGTCACAACAGGTATCTTTAGCAAAATACACTGAAAAGTTGTTCATGTAGATCTTTGCTACTTCAAAGCTTACAACTTGTTCCAAAAATTCAAATGAGTACTAATCTTATTCTGATGTTATAATACTTATGAAATTCCTGGAAGAATGAAAAGCTAAGATGCGAGGACCTTTAATATGCAAAGTAAAATAAAAAATCTGCACAAACTTGTTGTGACATATTTGTATACTAAATAACAAGTGTATGCATGTTTTACATCCAGTAATACTGAATAATTTAAAAGTATAAAATGTACATTATGTCAAACCCTATGGCCAATACTTTCCTTTACAAATAAGAAGCAGCTGCTATGGAATAACCAAAGGTGACAAGAGAATGTCTATCATCAGCCAATATATATAACTAATACTACACAACGTGTCTAAGGTTCACCAAGGATCCACCATTAATCCTTCACCCGTAGTTACGACAATCTGTTAAAACAAATTCCTAATGATGGCTTTGTTTAACCATTTAAGTGGATTTTTTTTTTTATACAGCAGCAGTTTCAACAAATTTTAATTTGCTGAAAGACAATAAAACAGATTAATAAAGAAGTTCATTGATAAAGATATAATTTAACATTTGAGCTTAAAAACTAATGTGTTCTGCAAAATAGAAAGCCATCAACCTGTCATTAATGCTGAGAGTTAAGAGACGTGTCTTAAAGTACCACTGAAGTTACATAGACACACACACTAAAATATAGATTGCTAGAGGCAGATATTTTTTTTATTGAGAAAACTTGGAAACTGATAAGATCTCTATTGAAAGAATATCCTCAGTGAAGTACAACTGCTGGGGTTAAAATATTATACAAAGGATTTCAATTTATACTATAAAAATCGACCTATCTAGCAACAAATCAGGTGAGCTAAAGCAATGGCCGCCCACATTGCAAAATAGTTAAATCTAAAAGTACAAAAAAAAAAGCATCCTTTAATAACTATGTTCAAAAGATCATATTATGACTTCACATAAAATTTCCTTTAAAAAGTCAGTTTAGAAAGAATCTTGACAAGTATGCCTCTCACACATTACCAGACAACAGTCTGTCTTAAAAAAAATTCTGCATATTTGGCATACATTTTGGGATTCAACAAGATAATTGCATAATTACTTTGGGATCTAACACACAAAGCAGCATGACCTTTTCTATGATGCATGGCAATTGCACAAAAGGATTTATTTTCCCCATTTTGCTCAGCAATTATTTTGTTCACAATAAAAATCTCCAATAGTACAAAGCCAAAAGGCAGGACCTGCCAGACAAAGAATCTTCTTGCAGTCACTGTACTCAGAAAGTGTTATAGCTTTCAATCTAACCAGTAAACACAGGATATAATTACATAGATTTATTACTATATATAGAAGTAATAAGTAGTGAGACATTAATCTTTGTTTATGGATCTTCAAAGCCCACTTGTTTCTTATTACTTTGACCTTGCCTTTCTAAGCACTCCTTTTGAAAGCAAAATAAAACCTCTGAAAACATGCACATTGAGATCAGCCTATCCCCAATCAGTCTGATCTTTCCCTATTTTTTATACTGGGTATTTGCATTTCTAACATAGAAAAATCTATTCTATTCACAAACATGGTATTTCTTCCTGCTCACTAGGTTTATTACAGGCTTTATGATGTTTAACCTCAATTGCATGGTTCTCTTTTTCAGAATGTTTTGTTACATAAAAAAACAAAACATTTTTTGCGTTTCTGTGAAGCTGTACTCAAAATTACTATATAATAATCCATTCATAAATGTACAGACTCCAGCATGTAATAACATTATCTTTTGTATTTTTTTCAGGCAAAAAGCTTGTTTTATAAACTGTGATAAGCTTAGGAATGTTGATGATTGCATAAATAACGTATCGTATTGTTTGTTGGGCATGAAAGACGCCAGACAGCTTATTGCAACAAGAAGGGGATTCCCTGGTTAATATTCAGCACCTTGGACAGAGACCAGAAATCCAAGTCTGAAACACGTTTAAGGAAACATCAAGTCTAATCCAGGGCTACCTTACCTCTAAATAGTGATGGAATGTGGACCAAGTCTAAAATGTAAAGTTGTTTTAAATATAAAGTAAAATACAGATACAGGTTATGCATAGTCTCCTCTAGGCTGATGCAGAAATATAGTTGCACACCACTGAACATATTCCAAATCTAAACAATTTTTACTCCAGACTGAAATAAAAGCAGTGACAGATTTCAAATTGAGACAGTCACCGCACATAGTAACAACAGATTTTTAACATCCATTGTTTCAGTTGTACAAATCCCAAAAAAGAAAAACAGCATATTCTGAATGGTAATGTAAACATGCAATGAAAGACCTAGTACTTAAACCCTATAGTCACAACACTAAAGCACAACACTAGGTTTATACAGTTGCTAAGTAGATTGCTTGACAATTTCTGGAAAGCATTACCTGTCTGCATAATAATTTAAGCTTCATATAGCAAACAGATGAACCTATACATGTCACCAGAGAAAGCAATGCACATTCTCCAATAATAACACTTTTCACTTCAGAATCAACCAGCACAAACTGAATTAATTCACTGGGCCAAACACTTTGTACTTAAAGGAAGACATTTGCAGTGAAATAAGACTGGGCTTTGCCAGACCTGGTCTATTTGCTGAAAAAAATACATAGATTTTTTTTAGTAACCAAATCACATTGTATCAGGCCGAAAAAGTGTGACTATAGGAACTGGGCTGGTAGTTTGGAATGCATAGTTGGCCAAGAAATATGGTCACATATAAACTGAAAGGAAGGTTAAACATATGTACACTAAAATTAAATTGTATAGCATTTATTGGAAAATGTGATTGTCAAAAGCATTTTTTCTTTTGAGATTTGGAAGTTGCAAACAATGAACAAACGCATTCACAGTATGTATATAGTGTTATGTAGAACCTTTTTAAATAGTAATGCTACAGAATGTCAAACCTTGAAGTGCAAAATCCCAACCATTTTGACTGCCAAAGAAATCTTTTAAACACTGACTTAAGTTGCCTGTACAGGAATTTACATTTGTTTTATTGCAACATTTTCCATTAAAATAAGTCTTAATAAACCTATTCAAATTATAAGCAATGTGCTTGGGAAAGTTTACCTTTTCCAGTGGTCAGTATTTTCATTCCAAGTCATTTTACCAAATCAAAAGCTAGACACAACTGCAAACTAAAAATGACAGATCATAATTAGACGAAAAATGCACCATCTATTACAATTAAGCAGTTTTCCAGTACCAAACACTATTCCCATTTATATTATAAAAACAATCTACACCCAAGACAAAAAGATTTAAAATTTTCACAAAGCAGAAAAACTAGAATATTATTATATATCCCAAAATAAACACTGGACCTACCAATGCTATTTTAAGTACTGACATGAACTTGGTATGCCAATTAAAATGATACTTTCTAACATCTTAAGTTAAAATGCAAATGTGCCATTTTTCTGTAAAGGCAAAGCATTTGTAAGAAAAACATAATCAGCATGTCTATACAGAAAATGTCTTCATAGTGCATCACTACCCCCTTGTGGATTTGAAATATATTAAGTGTTACCTAAGCTTATCAAATTATTAAAATATTTAAAAACAAACACATAAAAGCTTGTAGTTCAAATAATTATTTGTTAAACACATGCTTGCTAAAAAGAATAATATTATATTTTAAAGCAATTAACAAAATAAAAAAAATACAAACGTGATATTAAAAAGATTTATGAACTACTACAAAAAAATTAATAATGAGAAGTTACATTGTTATTCAACAAAATAATGCACAAAGTGGAAATTGAATTAATGATAGATAGATAATTATACGCCTTTGTAAAAGTGTGCATGTAAAATACACAAAAATGACTACTGTTCATGTATTCATTCCCCAACTCGGAAAAGAAAAGAGGTCTACAACTATCAGATAAGAGGCATGGTGGGTTTACAACTATCAGATAAGAGGCATGGTGGGTTTACAACTATCAGATAAGAGGCATGGTGGGTCTACAACTATCAGATAAGAGGCATGGTGGGTCTACAACTATCAGATAAGCGGCATGGTGGGTCTACAACTATCAGATAAGCGGCATGGTGGGTCTACAACTATCAGATAAGAGGCATGGTGGGTCTACAACTATCAGATAAGAGGCATGGTGGGTTTACAACTATCAGATAAGAGGCATGGTGGGTCTACAACTATCAGATAAGAGGCATGGTGGGTTTACAACTATCAGATAAGAGGCATGGTGGGTTTACAACTACCAGACAAGAGGCATGCAGGGACTAAAACTATCAGATAAGAGGCATGTTAGATCTACAACTATCAGATAAGAGGCATGCTAGGTCTACAACTATCATCTAAAAGGCATGCTAGGTCTACAACTATCAGATAAGAGGCATGCTAGGTCTACAACTATCAGATAAGAGGCATGCTAGGTCTACAACTATCAGATAAGAGGCATGTTAGGTCTACAACAGATAAAAGGCATGCTATCTCTCTACATGTGTTCTTGAGCCATAGTCCCAACCTTTCCTTAACCATTTACTTAAGATGTCAGACCACAAACGTGTGTGTAAGTTCAGTAATTCCCCACGAGTATTAGCCATAAGGAGTCCTGATATTGTGCTGTGTGCAGTGTCCTATAAACTTCATGATGCTGATTTAGAGTAAAGTTTGGTGTAATATGTCAGCCTGCTGCCCCATACAGCTCTTGTGCCATGGCAATCCCCTGCTAGCCATCCCAGCACCACACATGGCACTGCCTCCCCTTTGGATGGGTCCCCAGCACGAGGCTTCTTTTGCACCATTTACCATACTTTCCAGGGGTCTGACGACGGCTCTGGTTGTTTAAAGGTCCTTCCACGATGTTATTCATTGAAGAGATGAGGTGCTGCTTGTCTTCCAGTAATGCCAATACTATGTACAGCCGGGTGTTGTTATTAGTGGGAGCCAAGGAAACATCCCAACCGCCCCTTGTTGTACAGAAGGAGGTGACAGGACCCCCGAGCCTCCCCCAGCCCCTAATGTATACAAGTGACAGGAGCTCTCAGCAAACTGTGCCCACTCCCACTCCCTCTCCGCCGTGTGTGCCCCGCTCCTCCGTACTCAGCCCTCGCCTGCCTCCCCACACCCCTCCCCTTCTCCTCCCTCCTCGCCTTGCTCTTTCTCTCTCCTTTCCAAAAAGAAGATTTGTCTCCTCCTTTGTTTCTTCTTTTACCTCATCTCCTTCACGAATCACTGTAAACAAACAAACACACACAAAAAAAAAAAACAACTGAAATGTTTCTCTCTCTTTACCTTCCGGCTTGTTTTCGGCAGCCATTTCCCCTCCGCGCGCCACATCCTCCTCCTCGCGACCGGTGTCGTGCACAAGTTGGTTGATTGAAATTCTGTGTTACAAATGAGCTCGGGAGCCCGCACGCAGGAGCTCGCCTTCCCTGAGCTCTGCAGGTCCTGCAAGATCCATAAAGCGAAATGTATAAGTAAAAGTATATGCACTATTTTCACATTATTAATACATAGCAGATGCTCAACTTTATTCCTTCTGGCTCTCAGCTCTTACGGTCCTGGGAGAAATATCTGTACTAATCTCATTTTCACATCATCAATACATAGTTAGCACTCTTTACTTTGCTTTTGGGTTCCCTGGTGGTCCTGTGGTTAGGATTTGGTGCTTTCACCACTGCAACCTGGGTTCAATTCTTGTCAGGCAACCAAGAGGTCACACTACCCTAAAGCCAGACCACCTTGGAGTACCAGGAGCTGTATGCAGTGGCCCACTGGAGAAGGGCCTGGCAAACCACTCCAGTATTTCTGCCATGAATACCAAGTGGATCAGCATTGGTCCATGAGGTCACGGAGATTTGGACATAACTGAGCGACGCAAACACAGTTTGTTTTCACCAGATACGCAACTTTGTCCCCTCTGTATCTCAGCTCTGAAGGGCCTAAAAGATCTGCAAAGCAAATTCTCTGTATGAAGGTACATACACTATTTTCACATCATCATTACATTGTTGTTCAATCATTCAGTCGTGTCCGACTGTCCATGACCATATGGACCACAATACTCCAGGCGTATGTGCTTATCCATAATGTTTTCTTGGCAAAGACATTAGAGTGGGTTGCCAGTTCCTTCTCCAGTGAACAGTGATGTGTCTGATCTCTCTGCTATGACTTGCCCATCCATCTTGGGTAACCCTACATGGTATAGCTCACAGCTTAAATGAGGTACACAAGCCCCTTCACCATGACAAGGTAGCAATATAGAAGGGGCATCAATACATTGCAGGTGCTAACATTGGAAATCAGATAAATCTACAATAGAAGATTAATAAAAACAATATATACAGATGGTGTATATCATCAGCAATTATAGACAAAAACTATATATAATATATGATATCTATATATTTGGACACCGATAATACAGAAAAATAAATAAGTTGACAACATAAGAACATTAATAACTTTGAAGAAAGAGAAAAAAAAGTAAAGAAGATTCATTTGATAAAATATCCCTCTATCCCTTTTCTTCTGCCTCCAATTTTCTTTATAATTATTCTTGATTTATTCATTCTATTATAATATTTAACATATATAACTGATTTATATAAGAGATTAAAAAAGAGAATAGATATTTTTTTGATTTATCACTGTTAATGTAATGAAAAAACATATAAAAGAACAAATACATTCCGATATTTATGTAAATGTACAACATAGATGGTAATTATTTCTTTTTCTTTTATATTATAATAAAAAATACTTGAAAACAAAACATAGCAAGTGCTCTTCCCTTTGCTTTTATTAGATACACAACTTTATCCTCGTTCTGAAGGTCCTTAAAGGACCACAAATCATGGGTTTTGCACGAATGCCCATACACTCTCTTTACTACAATTTCAATTGTATTTTTTCTTTAGCGTCACGTCCCAGTAAACCTTTTTTATTTTGTGTTATAACAGAAGTAATATGTTACAGATTTCGCACAGCCTAATGTTACATCTTATGTGTTATATATGTTAGAGTTGGATCAGTGGCAGAGCTGATGCTGATGCAGCTGGTGCAAAACACCGTGGGTCACAATGAGGGCCGATCTACCTTTTTGGAGCCCCCAGGCAGTGAAGTGGAGGAGTCCCTGCGAGTGAGTATGCAAGGCATGCACGGACCCATTTTTTCCTGTTCTGTGGGTGTAAGTCCCCTTTCCTGTTGTATCTCTCTTGTTCTAGGTGGTTACCCCCTAGTAGCCAGTCTATGAACTGCAACATTTCTTTATTTTTTAAGCCAGGAACCATTTGTTTTAAAGAAATGGCGCCCCTTACAGGGAAGCGTCCCTGGGCAGCTGCCTATTTGGCCTAATGGGTAATCCGGCCATGGCCACAATAGGATAGGGGCCATCTGCTACTAGTAATGGCCTAGAGTATATGGAGACTCTTACTTTATTAGGAGATGGTACAGCCAGACATATGTGTAGATCTGACCATCTACACATGTTTGGCTTTTTTTATTGGCACCTATGGGATGTATAGGGAAGCTGGAAGGGGAGCCCCCAAATTATTTCGCATCAGGGCCTTCCATTCACTAGCTTAGTCATTGTGCTGGAGCTTGTAACATGTGTATTCACCTGTGTGCCTAGAAATCTATGTCAGTGGTCTCCATCAGGAAGCTTTATATGAACAGGTTTCAGATATTTCCTGTTATCTGCCCACAACTTATGTATCCTGTTATCTGCTCGTGGTTAGGGTTACAGTAGTGACAGGCAGATAACGGGAAAGACCCTAGTTTTCTATATGTATAAAAGTCAATAGTAGTGTTCTGTTACAAAATATCTAAGGATATCTAAGGATTTTGTTAACTTAAGTATATATATCCCATTGGATCGCTACCTTGTTGTGGTGAAGGGGCTTGGGTACCCCAATGAAGCTGTGAGCTATACCATGTAGCATCACCCAAGATGGGTAGATCATAGCAGAGAGGTCAGACAAATTGTGGTCCAGTGGAGACGGAACTGGCAACCCACCCCAGTATGTTTTCCAAGACAACCATATGGATAAGCACAACCAGAAACACAGACAGATGTACCTGGTCTGCTGTGTCCATTTTGTCATCAAGAGGCAGACATGACTGAAGGACTGAACAACAACAACAACATATAGATAGATAGATAGATAGATAGATAGATAGATAGATAGATAGATAGATAGATAGATAGATAGATAGATAGGTGGGTTGGTGGATAGATAGATAGATAGATAGATAGATAGATAGATAGATAGATAGATAGATAGATAGATAGAAAAGAAAGAATGGAGTAGCAGATCATTTCCAATATCCCAAATGAATAATCATAGTATTGCAATACTCATAAGCATATATACATAAATAGAGATTTAGGTAGTATGTAGTATATTACAAAACCAAAGGGAAAACAATAGATGTATGTGTTATTGCAGTGAAAGGGGGTTTATGGGCATGTTTACAGTGCTTGTGATTTATGGTTCTTTTAGGACCTACAGAACTGGCAATATAGACGCACATGGTAGTGTATATATGAAAACCAAAGTCAAATTCAGCTAAAATGTATCGCTCTACTGTAAATGGTCTATATAGTAAGCTGTACAAAGCTTGTGATATTTAGTCCTTTAAGGACCTGCAGAGGAAGGAGTGTGCGTGCGGAATCTCGAGCTCATTTGTAACATAGAATTTCAATCAACCAACTTGTACAGGACACCGGTAACCAAGAGCGCGCACCAAAATCAGGCAGAGGCAGCACACGAGCGGGAAGGAGGGGTTAAGGGAAAAAGGGAGGGGGGACAGAGGGTATCCCAAACACGCCTCCCTCGGCTCCTGGACCTGAGCGTAATCCATGCTTGATTGACAGATCCTGCAACCAATGAGGATCATTGTTTTTTTTCACTCATATTAATGTGGGAGGCATGCTGTCAGACAGAGAGTAGACTTGTCAAGTCCACACTCGTGCTTGTTTGGGTGCCATTTATAGCTTTACATTGATAGCTTTACTGTAACTTGCCAATGAAACCAATAAACTAACACTTTAGGCAGTCTGTAAAAAGATTAGATGAGAAGTATGAGTCAGACTAGAAGCAACTGAGTTATTGTCTGGTAAAGGTGGAAGGACTGTATGGGTGTCATAGATAAGAGACCATCATATTGATATCTAACATGGCGGAGGTGTGAGGTGTAATGGCACTGTCCACATGTGAAGTTGTCTTTCCACTGACCTAATGCTTAATGGTTCCCACTCAGGAAACTGAGAGACACCTGGAGACATGAAAGGTGTCATTTATTGCACTGACTATATATTGAATATTTTTGCTTTTGCCCCAAGCCTATGGGTTGGGAGAGCACTGTCACAAGTGCACACCAAGCATTTAGCCAGAGAGACTAGTGAGAGGAGTCTTTCTGCCCTCACACTAAGTCAAATGGAGTAGGTGGCAGATGTGCCACCTGATGCTGGTACCAAGCACATTTTTATGGCACCATTTTTTCTGGCACATTTGCAGACAAGGACACAGGATATGATTTGGATATGCACACTTCACATCAGAGAAGCTAATGGCTTTTACTAGTCCTTTAGGAAGTGGACTTTTGGAAGACCTGGGCAGAGTATCTGACAACTGCTCCCCCAGGAATCTGTGCTAGGGTGGACTGGTGCAGCTACTCCCTAGCAAGGGTGTTATGAACAGAAGGGCCCACTGGACTGTTTGGGGTTAATCAGCTATTATATGTATGGTTAGAAGGTACTAACAACTTGCTTAACAGTTATATCATGTGTGTAATAAGTGCATATAGTACTGTCATTGATTAACATTAAAATACTATATCTGTATTAGAAGTAGGATAGTAGGCTATGCGTAGATAATAAAGCTAATGGAGTCATATCTGGGATATACAAAGGGAAAGATTTTAAAGAATTTATATGGCCCTGCGATCGGCCACGTGTGACTGCTCTGGCTTTAGTCTGGAAGGGGGAAGTTTAGTTTTATAACCCTGTAAGTTGAGATCTGGCAACTGGGGGATGTATCATGGGATAGACATCCCTATTGCCCACATCATCCCTATTGCCCACAAGAGGAGGGGTTAGGCATGTGGGGGGAGTGAGATCGTTTTGTGTTTTTAGATATCTCTGTAACAATAAAGAAGTGCCAGTCTGATTTTGGACACACTAAACAAAGGTGGTGTCGGAGTCTGCTTGTACTAATCAAAGATCCTAAGAAAAGGGGTCTGATGGTGCCTGTCTCTTCAGAAATGATGCTGTCATCTGAAGTGAGAATTGGGGTGAGCGTAGTCCCCCAAATCTGGTGAGCCTAACAAAGTACTCCTAGGGGGAGGGGTGAAATGGGTCTGAAAAGCTCCATGGACCTTTTGGCTGGAGCCCTGAAGACAAAGGGGTCTCCAAGACTTCAAGGCGGGGAGGGGGGGATCCAAACGCTTCACTGGAGCACTGATACAGTGGGCCACAGAGAGCACTCTTCACTGAGCACGCCACGGGCATTCTTCTTAAAAAAAACATATTGAATAGAATGTGTCTTGCTGCTTCAAGAAATGGTGTGACAATAAATATTTTTTTTTGTCTTATTATGCAAATACGAAGCTTAGTAACTTTAATCCATATTTCCTTCCCTTACAACACACACTCCCTTATCACCTGACAGGAGGGTCCTCCACACTAATAATTTTCTGTGTAATTGCTGTTTCCCAGTAGTACATGTGTGTGATTATGATGATGGACAGATCTCAACAAGTATTTATTAACAGTTGGGTGCAGAGTGTCCCAGGTTCCACCAGCAGAGCATTTCTAGAAAACACATAGCCACCTCTGGATGAGCAACCTTACATTGCTGCTGTTTGCACATGTATTTTTATTGTTAATTTAGGATAAACAAAAAAAAATAGATTTTACTTGAAAAGTGCCTACCCTGATTCTTTCATATGTGTGCCACAAAGTAGTGGTTAGGGGCACTTTTATTTTCACTCTATTTCACTATTTGCTGAGCCTGATTATTACATATATCTCAAATGCAAAAGAGGGGAGCTTGGGGTACGACTGAGAGTTCAATCTTAGAAAATTATGAGAAGGGGCAAGCATTACAGATAAACATTACAAAGTTAAGATTTGGGAAACTGAATAGCTGATATATACCCTACAATATGCAAATGAGACTCAACACATACCACTGTTTTGCTTTAACCCACTTGACATGGGATCTGTTTATGTACACTTCAACACTACTTTGTCCAGCCTTACTTCTCCAGTTGCAACAACCAACCTCACACTTATGATCCCAATTTAATTGTATGTGATTTGGTTTCTGCTGCGGAACCCCAATCCAACCCCAAGTTCTTGAAGGCTGTCTGACTGCGGATTGCATATGCCTGAATTGATTACGTCAAAGGTGGTACATTTTAAGCTTAATTTGCACATCACTACTCAGCATTTTTAGTGCCTATGGGAGCATTGATCATTCAGAAATTCTGCTGGAAAACCAGTCTCCTGGACTGCTTGGAACATGCTTGTGAATTCAGAATGTTTGTCTTTCTTTGCTGTATATACAGTAAAGGATTTTTCAATCACATTTCAAGACACCATTGCATAATTATGACTTGATTACAGGGATCCAGTAAAAAATCTCACTAGGCTGCTCAATGCCTTTACAATCAAGTTTGCGAAGCTATAACATTGTCCACCCCAAAAAAGAATAAGTAAGTTTTACAGACACGTACAATGGAGATATTACACATTACAAGCTAGCTGTAACATTCTCCCGCAACCTGCCTAACATGTACATGCATGGGACTATGAGTATAACACACAGCAGTCTCCAAAGAAATGATACCCACGAACATAAACACATTATATACTTGCGCTAACACCCTACCAACAAATCTCTCAGTCTCTCTTATCTTCACATATCTATGAATATAAACAATGTATAATAAAATTAAAGCAGGGGAGTTTATGACTCTCTCTGCCATTGACCTGATCCTTCTAATAAATAAACAGTGGAACCCCAGGCACCTTGTCTACACCGGGGGGTGTCTACGCCTGGGGGTTACCGATCTTCCCCCACCTCCTTGTCCCCTTATTAACCCATTACCTAGCCCGTACCATCCCAAGTAAACAATAACTGACTCATGGATGTCCCCATGGAACCCTAATAGTCCCTATACTCTATGGAGGTCCCCATAACCCTGCTGTTGATAAACATCCCCACAGCATGATGCTGCCACCACCATGTTTCAGTGTGGGGATGGTGTTCTTTGGGTGATGTGATATGTTGGGTTTTGCGCCGGTCATAGCCTTTTCTTTGACTGCCAAAAAGTTACATTTTAGTCTCATCAAACCAGAGCACCTTCCTCCATACATATTGGCAGTCTCCCACATGCCTTTTCGCAAACTCTCAACGTGCCATTTTGTTTTTTGCTGAAAGTAATGGCTTTCTTCTGGTCACTCTGCCATAAAGCCCAACTCTATGGAGCGTACGGCTTATTGTCGTCCTATGTACAGATACTCCAGTCTCTGCGGTGGAACTCTGCAGCTCCTCCAGGGTTACCTTAGGTCTCTGTGCTGCCTCTCTGATTAATGCCCTCCTTGCACGGTCCGTGAGTTTGGGTGGGCAGCCGTCTCTTGGCAGGTTTGCTGTTGGGCCATGTTCTTTCCATTTGGTTATGATAGATTTGATGGTGCTCCTGGGATCATCAAATATTTGGATATTTTTTTATAACCCAACCCTGACTTGTACATCTTAACAACATTGTCCCTTACTTTGGAGAGTTCCTTGGTCTTCATGGCAGTGTTTGGCTAGTGGTGTATCTTGCTTAGGTGTTGCATCCTCTAGGGCCTTTGAAAAAAGGTGTGTATATGTAATGACAGATCATGTGACACTTAGATTGCACACAGGTGGACATCATTTCACTAATTATGTGACTTCTGAAGGTAATTGGCTGCACCAGAGCTTTTTATGGGCTTCATAACAAAGGGGGTGAATACATACGCACATGCCAATTTTCTATTTCTAAAAAATAGTTTTATGTATATATTTTTCTCATTTCACTTCACCAACTTAGACTATTGTGTTCTGATCCATCACATACAATTCAGATTAACAAAACATTGAACTTAAAGCTGTATAGTAACAAAATAGGTAAAAAGTTAAGGGGGTGAATACTTTTGCAAGGCACTGTATGTGTCAGCCATATTTCAACATACCAGCATCAAGCATACTCAGTGCACAATCAAAAAAAGCAACCAGTCCTATTCTTATTGAGTCAGTGCATAACCAATCCGAATGAATGCGTTGAAATTTGCTCATTCTTTTTGGTTAATGTTTAGCCAATTGGAGAGTTCTATATTCACCCTAGGGTTCCCTGGTGGTCCACTTCTTAGCATTCGGTGCTTTCGCGGGCGCGACCTGGGTTCAATTCCAGTCAAGGAACCAAGTGTCACACCACCCTGAAGCCATGCAGGGTTTGACCTGGTCAGTACTTGGATGGGAAACCACCTAGTAATACCAGGAGCTATATGCTGTGGCCCAATGGAGAATGGACTGGCAACCCACTCCAGTATCTCTGCCTTGAAAATCAAGTGAATCAGCATGATGTGTTAAGGTCCATGAGGTTGAGGAGAGTTTGGCACGACTGAACAACACAAACACGTATTGCCCCTATTATGACTGGTGAACAAAAAATATATATTTTCCCATTGGCTGTTTCAGTAGCTAATCCTTCATGGGCAATATGTTAACCAATCCGCATAGGGGTAAATAGAGCTCTCTGTTTGATTAAACATTAACCAATTAGAACATGCTGATTTTATTCCCTTCATTCTGATTCGTTCAATACTTAAACAATCAGAATAAGGTACTGCATTCGCAAACGCTTTCTAGCCATTACTGATATTTAAAATACATCTTGGTTTTGGGTTCTAGCGAGTGCTCACAAATCTTTGCCAGCACACAAAGTATTATTGATGGTGGAATGTAACAGAAGTGTAGTATGTTTTACACATAGAACAGGGAGCATATCACACAAAGCAAGCACCCGCAAAGGGTTACACATTAGGGGTTCTTTACATGCAGAGTATAATAGCTGTGTTATAATATACTGGTTATTTCCACTAGTAAATATCCTGTGGATTGAATGTAATCAAGGCCTTAGTTTCTGGCCTGATTATTTTTACTCTTATTTTGCTGGTAGACCTATTTTTCTCTCTTCATGTAAAGAAGAAGGTCTAAGGGCATACGTATTTAGTCCTGACATGACACCTCTATGGAAGCAAGCAAGCTATAAGTAAGCAAAACATCTCTGTTGTGCCACGTGCAAGGGGAAATTGCCCTCAGGTAGTAATACAAAGCAATGCCAGAACTGCATCAATCAAAAAATGACTTCACAGGCTCCTATAATGACCTCACAATTCCCTAATCAGATGTGTAAAACATAACATTACTAACCAGATTCCTGATGTTATATACTTGAAAAAGCAACTGTACAGGACATGAGTCTATTAGTGAAAATACAGTCTAATAAAAGGCACCTACCCAGCAGAATATTGAATATCCCAACATCCTAACTATGTCTTGTTTAACTTTCATTTTTATTACAGGTAGTTTTAATTAAACCTCATAATAACAAATGTCTTACAACTAACAATAGCAAAATGGATGTTGATTCTATGTATAATATGTACATTATTAGTAAGTGAAAATGTATAATAATAGTGAATTGTAAAATAAGTATAGTTCAACTTAACATTTTTTATTTGAGAATTCAGTCAAATAATATAATAATTGAGGGCCATGAAAATATTTATTTTCTTTATATAAGCAAAGAGCATTTGTATTATACTTATTTATATTAATCTTCTCCCCGATAGCATAATTAAGGCAGGTAAATGTCATAAAGCAAACTTTCCATTAGACAAATATATGTTTATGCCTCTTCTGGTTTCAGTAGGCATCCATGCACTATGATGAAGGTTGCATGTGCTAGAGGGTCATTTACATATCAGCAGAAGCAGGGATTGCAGTTTACATTCCATGTGCAGAGGGAGGTGTAGCAGGACACACAACTGCCTACCCCTCATCTGCTCAGTAGATGTACATACCCTCAGGCACCAATATGGCAGTAAGTGCTGAAGATGTACGTGGTGGAATTTTCTTTTCTCAGACTCTCCTTATAATTTTCACTAAATAAATGTTTTACTGTCATTGCATACACAGCTGCTAATGTTGTTATACATTTCACAAACCTGTGAAGATTTTTGCCTAAACTTCATTTAAAAAATGTCTCAAACCACTGTTTTAGAAACCACAATAAATCCATCAATGGAACTTTGTCTCTTAGGCTTATCGGAATCACACATAAATAAACATCATAATAGATAGCTACAATTTGTCATGCTGGCCGCGAAGAATCATTTGGTCAAACGTTGAAAACACCAACATTGGACAATCAAGAGATTGTCTACAAACTTAATTATTTTTGAAAAAATGACACATACACTTAATAACACACTCCCTAAGTTCTTAAACATTTGGGAGAGCTGGACCAACTCAGATAAATCCATATTCAATAATTTCAAGCAACATGAACCCCAACCTATCAGATTTAAGATCTACATAGGAGGGTGGGCCTTGGGCTACGGAGCAGATCCCTACTTCCGAACCTATTGTTAAACGATCATTATGGGGGGTACAGGAAAAACTCAAGGTAACGAAAAAGGTGCAAGTTAATGTTATTTTTATTTATTTTTTAATTAAAATTTATTTTTGTCTTCTTACTGGTTAAAAAGAAACTGTTTTATTATTGTTTGATACTCCAGTTGAAGAGTTATACCTTGAAACTAACAAAATCTAGACAATCACAAATATTTTTTCCACTTATGCAAATTTTCCCCCTGTGGAAAAAAGCTGCTCATTATATACTTTATGGAAATACGAAGCAATAAATACTCAGCTGGTTTTATATGTTTAATTAAGTTGAAAAAGGAAAATGGTTAAGGAGGAATCACAATATTGTTAATTCTTAACAAGAGATTCAAGCAATGTACCTAGTTTTAAATATGCTATAATGTTTGACCTGCGAATCATCTGTACATTCTGAAATGCAATTAACAAATGTGATAATAAATAGATTGAAACAAACAAAAAAAAGTCTCAGACACAATGTTTATATTAACCATGTTAACTGACCTATTACCACTCATTGGCATTGCCCATCAGTACTGAGACTCCACTATCTTTTCATAAGTCTTTCCTAATTGTGTAAATTCATTATTTTTATGAATTATTAGGAGTAGATGCAGCACCCAGACTCATTGATCTACTTGTATCCCAGCACATCCTTTGCCTTGGTCCCAGGTCTCTACATGGCCTCTCTGTGGCTCTTACAAAGTCCAATCCAGAAAGAGCTCTTCCGATTCAGAGTTTACAATTCCATTCTAATCCAGTTCAATAATTGTTTTTATTACCACAATAATAAAAATCAGGAAATATAGCACTGGGCCTATATAAGGCAGTAACATCAGAGTACCTGTGCGCAGTTGTTCTGCTTGTCAGTTTTATTTGGCGTTCCTGTGCTTGGTTTCTGTTGCTGACTCCTTCCTAACGCCTAACTCATGTGGCTTTGTTTTCTGGATTCCCTGTGTTTCCTTCAGCACTTGACTTCATGCTTGGACACTTGCATATGAAATATATCTGCTTGCCCTTTGACCTTGGACTATGTAACTTCAGTTTATTGCCTCTGGCCCTTATCCGTACTGTGCCTTCAGTATACCTGTTCTTGCTACTGGGTTCCTACAGACCAGGATTATTATCACATATAATAGTTGTCAAACTACGAGACATCGTCACATTTTGCGTGGTGCGTACAAGTTAGGCGCTTATGACTTGCGAGGCGAGTCGTTAACTCTGAGCACTTGAAGGTGATAAGCACCTTCGTTGCCTGCTCGCCTCGCAAAGCAAGGCGAGCAGTGAAGGCAATGAAACAACCAGGACTTAGCCACCAAACACTTAAACGCAGGATCGACAGTCTGCAAGAAGTTGACAAAACGCGGGACTTAAAAAAAAAAATGACAAGATGCAGGACTTTGAAAAACAAATACGAGATGGGAAAAATACGAGGTTAACGGCCGAAACGAGCAAACCAAAAAACAATAAAAACACACTAAATACACAAAGAAATACAACAAAAACATCACACACAGCATGGGGGAACAGCCAGGACATCTAGGAGTGAGGTGGGACGCGAATTTAAGTCGATTTTGCTGAGTTTAGGCACTCGAAAATCGCCTAAGGAAGAAAAAAAATGTCAGCCCAAAAAAATGAAAACGAGGCTACACAACCCCAGGCCTCGCAATACACTGCCAACCGCGTAGCACTTTCTCACAGGAACGTACAAACTACAAAACACACTATTACAAATGACGGAAAATGCTTGTGAGACATGTAACACATTAATAACATTACGAATCTACAATGGCGCTTTACACATCTAAACCAACGGCTTTCCCTCGCGCAAGCAGCCTATTTCTAATGCACAGTTGGGACATTTATTACACTTTATCATCAGGGCACCAACACTCAAACTGTACATTGTATGCTGCTGGAAAATACAAACAGATTGTTAGCTCTTCAGGCTATTGATTGCTGGATATATTAATTACAAATAGGTAAAGTATATTAATTTATTCCACAACTAATTCATTCATTATTAGTTGACTAAATATAGATAAATATATATCTCTCTTTCTGATGAGTGACGAAGGTGCTCAGAGGAGCAAAAGTACATGAGAGGAGAGGTTTGCAATGAGCGCCGAAGGTCCTCAGAGTACAAAAAGCTTTACATTGTGTGTCAAACAGCATTCCCATGGCTTCAAATTTTATTGCCCTCTCATTTTTTATGGGCAAGTCGCTAGTTATTACATATTGCATCAAAAGCTTTCAATAGGGCCTATTTACATGGCTCCTGTAGAAACTCCTAAAAGGCTGATTCTGCTCTGCGTTAGCTGTTGCGAGAGAACTTACTAAGCTATCCCATTGGTCCTGCAGGTTCACTCACATAGGAAATGATGTACTCAAAGCCTGCAGGTTTTTCACATAAAGGAGGTTAGTTGATCACTTGCAGCAGTCCTTAAAGTCACGTAAGTAGCTAAGAGGTTGAGTTAGTGACCAACAGCCAATAAACATGACAGTCCCTTTAGCAATCCCACAGAAGTAACAGAACCTCAGAACATATTGCAACAGTGAGGTGATGGGGCAATTCACTGGAGCTGGGGGAGGTGATGGGGCAATTCACTGGGGCTGGGGGAGGTCACGGGGCAATCACTGGGGCTGGTGGGCAATTCACTAGGGCTTGGGAGGTTACAGGGGCAATTCACTGGGGCTGGTGGGAAATTCACTGGGGCTAGGGCAGGTGCTAGGGCAGGAGGGGCAATTCACTGAGGTTGGGGGAAGTATCACCTGGGATGTAGATAAAACAACCAGTGGATGAAGGGACAAAGACCTTGTTCTGGGTATTACAGAAATCTAAAGGAAAGCTGCAGCTCAATTTACAGACCAAAAGATACAATGTAGTATGTATGCTAATTTTCCCTGGGATTTTCAGTGGGTGTCAACATTGACGGAAAACAGTTTGCAAATGCAAGAAATTCAGCAAACTTCAGGGTAACGGTTTAAATGTTTATTTTGGTATATTTATTTTTTCATGCAAATAGTTTTTTTCATAAACAAATAATTCTCCTCTATCAGATGTATTAATGACCCAGCTCACTTGCATATGCCTTTAACTAAATCTCAGGATAGCCTTATCCCAAGCATTATTAAATTCCTTTACTGCGTTTGACTCTACCAGTTCCACTGGAAGGTTGTGCCACTTTTACTATTTCTGTAAATTTGTACTGGAAGGTTGTGCCACTTTTACTATTTCTGTAAATTTGTACTTTCTCAATCCTTGTAACCATTTGTGGTAAGGGGTAAAAACAAATGTAAGGTCATTGCTAAGGGATTTAGGTCCATTTTTGTAGCCACATTAAAGTTGAATCGCATAAGTGCAACATGAGACCCGCAATGGCTGCGGGCTTGAAATTTGTCCGAGTTACAGATCGATTAAATTCAAGCTGGGCGCGAGTTATGGGCTTAAGACACAAGCCCGTAAACCTTAGCCTTGCACGCAAGCTGTATGGTGGACGGACGAGCTGCGACCGCCCGTAACTATCCAATTGAGGAATAATGTAGTGCGACACAGGCCAAACAGCCAATAGAAAGCAGGAAAACGCAATTAACGCAGCAGGAACGGCTTCAAAAGGGGACTAAACCCGTAAATCATTGACTGTGCTGTAGCTTAGCAAGTTTTGCGAGAGAGAGAGAGAGAGAGAACCTCCACACACCCCCATACCCACTATCTACCCCCTCCATACAATTACTATACTACACATAATACTCACATTCTTGTTTTACCACATACAGTATGAATTATATTTATTTATCCTTATTTTAATTTCATTTATCATAGGAGGGGAGAGTGAGGAATGGAGAAGAGTGAGGGGAGTGAGGAGAGGGGGATAGTGAGGAGAGGAGGAGAGTGAGCAAACTGAGGAGAGTGAGGAGGGGTATGAAGGGATGGAGATCCAGGTCAGGGAGATCAGGTTTAGGAGAGCAGGAGGGAGGTATGTGCCCCCAGATGTAGGCACACAAGGTGGAGGGGCAGAGAGGAAGGGGACTAATGCCAAGGGGGGGAGGTAGTGGGGATGAGGGACTGGTCCCAGGGAGAGGACAGGGAGGCCAGGAGCCCTAGGCACAGTTGGTAGGGCAACAGGCTGTGGCAAAGTACAGGGGCCCCAATTATAACCCAGATGACGTCCTCCTCAGGGAAATCATACGTGGTGGGAGAGATGTGAGGGCTAGCCAGAAGTAAAAGGCCTGGTCGCAGATTGCTTTAGCTGTTGCAGCATTAGGGGTGACTAATCTGGACTTAAAGTCTGTTAAACACAGGTATGATGACAACTGGCTGAAGGTGAAGAGGAAGATGTCAGAGAGCTGCACATGTAACATCACTTATTGTGGATGGGGGCAGACCCTAAGGGAGTGGATTGAGCCAGCGGCAGTGGCGGACCTACCAGGAAAGGTGGACACAGGTGTGCCAAGAACCATGCAGATTGATCACCATGTCATGCCACACACTGGTATATGACATACAATAGCACTTTAAGTTCTATGGTTATGACTGAAGATATGTGGGGCATCAATAACCATGTAAATCCTTTTAGCAAACAAATCATTTTCATAATTTGTATATATATGTCTGGCCAATATCTGCAGCTCAAACTGATTTTGAGTACAATTTGCTATTATATCAAGATTTATTTGACACTCAAAAGAGAGTACATATCTGGGTGTGCACACTGCAGCATATGTAGATACAGACTCTGTAGGACTGCAGGTCCGTGTCATATGCTGTCCTAACCTGGACCATGTCTCAGCTGCATATTAAGAACCATTGCTGGGAACATGTCATAGATTGGTCAGTTTCACACACTGCGCAGCAGATCCAGCAGAGCACGTGTCTGGTGCACATGCAGATGGCACACTGCACCTGCTGTACACATATTCATATGAGCCATGATCCACAATGCTCATTATGCAGGCCGTGGTTCATCTGTGTAACACAAGCGCCACAGTCAATCACAGTCAAGGATATGGAAACACTTAGCTGGCAATTATGTTGGGAAACCAACTCAAATATATTTTATTTTCTTACATTTCAGTACCCAGGAGGACAAGGCCTGCCACAGAGCAACAGGGGGAGGCTCCAACGGAGGTGGGAGTGGTAGAAAAGAAAGGCCAGGACATTCAAGAGGGCCCGGGACCATCAACACAAGCTGGCCATTCAGGGGCATATGAGGAGGGGGAATCGCAGCCTGGGCCCTCAACAGCATCATACAGCGAGTTTCAATTATAATGAATAGTGTCACGGCTGCATGGTCCAATTACGATCTGCTATTTAAAAGAAGTAGTTATACATGCGTTTTAGTTGCATGTCATCCCGTTAACAGTATGAAAGCGGATTAATGTATTTCATGTCATCCAAACAAAATGGTTAATTCCCTTTGTTTGACATCAGGATCAATGTGCATGTGTTTAGGGGTAATGTGAACAGTGTAATCTGTCTGGCCTTGGTACCACCCATATACCAGTGAGATGTGATATCAGCATGGCACAAGTATTCCATGTAGATAGTGGGAGTACTTGTTGCTGAAAGATTGTGTTCACAGTAAAGCATGCCTTGTTGTATTACACATCCTCAACATATTCCTGGAACGCTTATCGAACAGGACAGAATCAATATGGTTATTACTGCTCGTAGATGCCGTTCATGTTAATTGCTGTATTGTAGTGTCCAGAGCAAAATGTACTATAATAACAGCTTATGATTGTTCTTACATCTCCTCTTTATGTTTTCCAGATTCCTATCATCTATTTGGGAATCATCATTAATGTATGAAAACAGACTGTGTGTGGAATTGATTAGTATCACATGATCCATGATTTCTAGCATCTGTTTAATATGACATGTGGAAACAATATGGTGCTGTATGCAAATTAATGGTTATTTCTATGAAATGGAGTATTATATTAGGTTTCTATGTCACATCCCATTATGGTTACTGTGGTGCCTGACCACATGTGAACCTAGTAGATGCTATGCATAATCCTTATGATGTCTAACGGTTATCCCTTCTGGTGTCCTTTGATTGACCACATCCTCTTGCCATTCTGGGATCCGCCCACACCACACCCATGATATTAATGCACAGTCTTGACCATTTCTGATTGTGGTCTGTGTATAAAATAAATCTTTGTTATACCGTTCTAACCTTGCCAGTGTGTTTTAAATGGTTGGTGTTATGGGACATCACATGCATATTGCATTTTAAAGAAAAAGACACCAACCTATGTAGAGAATCAACAGCACATGGGAAATTAGACCAAAACGGACAAAAATAAAAGGCAACATTTTATTATTCATAAATATAAAACAAATGAAAAACATCATGTGTCTCAATGGATAGCACCAAAACAGGTTATAACATCACATGTGCATTTTAAATATACATTGCCTCAGCAGTTTATATGAGTAAATAATGGAATCACAAAACATACAAACAAATTGTATATCTATAAATGAAAAAAAGTGCTGAACAAATAAGGTGCAGTAAACATATAAAGTGCTAGTACAACCACAAATGAAAAGCTCCTCCAATCTGCAAGACATAAAAAATAAGCAAAATAAATCATACATAAAATGTGCAATAAAGGGGAACCCTAAACCTAAGTCCCTATAGAGACTGTTATGGTGGCTTCTGGAGACCGTCACTTACTCTCTCATGGAAAAAATCTACTCTAAAATATAATAAGGCAACTCCCTCCATACATGTGACGGCTGGTGGCATCCACCAATTACCCCCTGTGAACACAATTCTACTTTGATCTCCTAAAACACAATGCAAAGTATATAAACAGCTATATAAACAATGAGAAGCAGCTATAAAGAGAAATAATGTTACCAAAAAAGACAATACTATCAATATAGTGGAAAGAACTTCCCTTATTAAGTTGCCCATATCAGTCCTTGCTCCTCTGTGGTCAGACAGACACACACATGCTGCAACCAGTGATGATGTCATCACACTGAGACACAAAGCAGCCAATGTGCACGTTTCACTGAAAGCTTAATCTAGGGCTGGTGAGTGAGTAGCCAGTTCCTTCTCTAGTGGATTGTGATTTCTCTGACCTCTCTACTATCTCCTGCCCACCTACACGGTATAGCTCACAGCTTCATTCAGGTACACAAGCCCCTTCATCACCACCACTTAGCAATGTTGACGAGGATCAGGGGAACATACATCACACTAATCTACCCTAACCCATCAGGAAGGGCTGCAAAAAACACATGGAGGCTGTGCAGAGGCACGTGGAGCAACAACCAACTCACCTCCATCAGGGGTAATCTCTGCTATACCCATCCTGGAAAGTCCCACGCCATTGCTGGTGGCCATGTGCCAAGATGTATCGCCATTGCCATTTTGTTACCTCCCATTATGTTCTGCTATTCATCAATTTACATTGGTGCAGATTGCTAAGTGGTGGTGGTGAAGGTGGTTGTGTACCTGCATGAAGGAGTCGGACTCAACTGAAGGACTGAACAACAAATAATCAAATGTTCCCCAGGCACTTGATATATGTGATGTGGCACTGTAATTTGACCACTATTTGTGTTCCCAAATGTAGATGTGATGAGCAAGATGTATATACAATTATATTTATATAATAAGGGTCCACATTAGAACATCTGTGAGTGAGAAAGGGTTAATGTGGCATGGGTTTCATGTTTTTGTGTTGCTATTTAATCAGGTAATGTGTCTTTAATTACTTTCTGCATGTTGAAGCATGGCTTTTCATATTGGCATGTGCATGACCATTCAAACATATGATAAAAGATACACAAAGACCAGGTAGGCTTTGTGCCTTTCAGACAGGCGGGAGATAATATAAGGAGAGTTCTGAATATATTTTACTTGAACTATCAAGCCTTTATGCACAATAGCAATAGACATTGAAAAGGCTTTTGATTATAATAATTGAGGGAAGTTCTGACCAAGATGAGTAATAAAGGGAACTTTATTAACCCCATCAACTCCCTTTATCAAGATCCAGTGGCTTGCTTAAAGCTTCAGGGAGACAATAAGGATGTGATAAACATACAGAGAGAAACAAGACAGGGGTGCCTCTTATCCCCCTTTTTTTTTGCATTGGCAATTGAACCCCTTGCCCAAACCATTCACTCAACTTCACAAATTCAGGGAGTTCAGGTGGGATTACAACAGTTCAGGTGCTGCCTATTTGCAGACAACATCCTGTGCACCCTAACTGAACCAGAAACTTCTCTTCCTGTTTTAATGGAAACATTAGAACATTTCAGGCAGGGCTCAGGGCTCAAAATCAATGTAAACAAGACTGAGGCTTCCAAGGCCCAAATGTCCAAACAAACTCTTGATAAGCTGAAAAGCAAATACTAATTTACTTGGCCCACTAGTCACATCACATATTTAGGAATTAATTTGACCCCCAACCTGTCTGATCTGTATAAGGTCAATTATACACCTATGCTTAAAACTCACGGAAGATACCAAAAAATGGAGCAAATTGCCTCTTTACTTGACGGGACGCATACATTCCATAAAGATAAATATTTTGCCACAAATACTATATATATTCTGCTCCCTTCCCATACCCATAATACTGAAAGAATTAGAAAAATTTCAAAAGCACTTAACGAAGTTCATATGGAATAATAAAGCCACGCTTATCTAAAATGCTTTGTTTTAGTAGTAAACATAATGGCGGACTTACATGCCCCAATCTGAGATCGTACTTCAGAGCAGCTCAATTGGCTTTCATACCCCAAGCACATTCAATAACACACCAACCGCTATGGGTATTCATTGAAAATAAACAAATGAAAACCTTAAAAAGGGATTCTATTATTTGGTCCCCAAATGTCCCCCCCAACATAAATAGACATAGTAATCCTATCATTTACTTTCACTCTCCAATTGCATTTGGATTAACACAAAACATCACTTAGCAACTAAACTAACTAACTTAACCCCCACTCTTACTACTCCTTCAATCTGGAATTGCTTAAGTGAGAATTCCAAAAATTGGTGGTCAAGGCATGAATTAGATAAAGTAGGTTCCTGGATAATCAATGACCAAATTATCTCTTTAGATCAACTTAGGATAAAAAGTGACATTCCTCTAAAGAAACATTACAATTACTGCAAGATCAAACACCTAATTTCCACAAGGATCAAGAGATGGGGTACTTCACAATCCAGTTGATTCCCTCTTACTGTATATGCAATAAAGCTCCACTAACTAAAGGATTTTTAGGTTCCTTGTATATAATTCTAAATTCCCCTCCTGTCAACATTAAGCCAACTTTTATGAACAATTGGGAAAAATACATGGGTACCAGTGGGACACACAGGATTGGGAAAAAAACATGTTTAACCCTAATAAAGGTCCTTGGAATAATAGTCTACAGGAAACATCTATTAAAACCCTTCATAGAGCCTACTATACCCCAGTTAAACTGAATAAAATGATCCCCCAAATCTCACCTTTTTGTTCTAGGCATTGCTTAAACCCAGGCACGTTTTTTCAATTCTGGTGGGAATGTACAATAGTAGAGTCGTTATGGACTGAAGTCCTAGAGCTAGCCTCTAGAGTCCTTCAAATCACTATGCCCCCCACAATCGAAACATGCCTTCTTGGCAAAATCAATCCCTTGATATCTAGAAAATAAAATAAATGGCTACAAAACCCAATGATATCAATGAAAAGCCACATAGCCCAGAAATGGAAGTCTTCTACTTTAAACATCCAAGAGGTTATCAATAAGTTAAATACCATAATGATTCATGACGGACTGTTGCATTCTTTAGCAAACTCATACCCTCAATTTTTAGAAATATGGAACCTATGGCTCTCCTCAACGCAAGCTATAGACATTACTTAAACAGCGAAGTACACTTTACCTATATAAGCCTGTCTAAACTCCCCTCAAAAATAAACCCGGATCCCCTTTCGTCGACCTCAGGAACCGGATGAACTCGTAGTACGGGCTTGGTGAGTGACTGGTTGCCGGTCAATTCCTAGTCGAACCAGGTATGATATTTGGATTATATCTGAAGATTCCAATTTACTCATAGGACACATATCAATTTATGCTACATTTTTTTGTGTGTGTTTTTTTATCATGGTTTCCTTTTATTTCATTTCATTTCCATTTTTAGAATATGTTATATGAAACATTGATATTTTAAATCTAAACTTGGTGTTGTTATTTGTAATATAAGATCAATCAGCATTGTTTATTATATTAATATTATAGTTTATTTATAACGCGCCAACATATTCTGTAGCGCTGTAAATAAATTAAGTTCAGACAAAGATAAATACAGATTAACATTTAGCAAAGCAAGGAGGGCCCTGTCTTTGAGCTAGGAATCCAATGTCCATGGTGAATTCCCAAAGTACTTAGGATAGAAACTCGCAGACTTACAATCTAAGGAATATCAAGATTGTTATAGACCTTCTTACAACCTTTCAATTTAGAAAATAGAAAATGTTGAAATGTGTTCTATCAGTGTTAAATAATATATCCTGCTTAACAAAAAAACTCCTTCTTAAACATTGTAAAACTTTATTAAGCAAAATGTTCGTAACACTGGCTTTGTTTGACAGTAAAAAATATTGAAACATACATATGATGAGAAATAAATATTTTTTTAAATGCATTTATTTGGGGAGGGATTATTGTGCAAGTAATTATAATGCCTTTCCATGCTTTCCTTATATTTTAACTGGTGTGTTTAAATTGTCCTTTACAGTGTTTAAGAGTAGTCCGTAAACCGTTTGCAAGTCCTATTTGGAGCCCGTAATGTTTTGGCCTCCATTTGCGGGTTACGGGCTTGAACGACATGGCGTCTTTGGAAATTCATTACAATTTAATAGCAATGTTG